>JBBBDQ010000909.1:1957500-2000000 GCA_037127315.1 Ascarosepion bandense | reverse complement strand
CTCATTTCCATTCTTTTTCTCCTTTTTTTTTTTTTTCAATTGGAGTAGACAGACCAAACTATCGCCCGGTTCACACTCCACCCACGTCTATTGAACAGGTGAAGAGGCTCATCCTTTGTTTCCGTTTAGGATGTGGTTTCTGGCTTTCTCTTTTTCCAATCTTTTACTCATTTCATTCTTTCTCATTTTTTTTTTTTTTCAATTGAGTAGATAGACTAAACTATCGCCCGGTTCACACTCCACCCACGTCTATTGAACAGGTGAAGAGGCTCATCCCTTGTTTCCTGTTTAGATGTGGTTTCTGGCTTTCTCTTTTCCAATCTTTTACTCATTTCCATTCTTTCTCCTTTTTTTTTTTTTTTTTCAATTGGAGTAGATAGACTAAACTATCGCCCGGTCTCACACCCACCCACGTCTATTGAACAGGTGAAGAGGCTCTATCCCTTGTTTCCTGTTTAGGATGTGGTTTCTGGCTTTCTCTTTTCCAATCTTTTACTCATTTCCATTCTTTTCCTCCTTTTTTTTTTTTTTTTTTTCAATTGGAGTAGATAGACTAAACTATCGCCCGGTTCACACTCCACCCACGTCTATTGAACAGGTGAAGAGGCTCATCCCTTGTTTCCTGTTTAGGATGTGGTTTCTATTTTCTCTTTTCCAATCTTTTACCCATTTCCATTCTTTTCCTCATTTTTTTTTTTTTTTTCAATGGAGTAGATAGACTAAACTATCGCCTGAATTCACACTCCACCCACGTCTATTGAACAGGTGAAGAGGCTCATCCCTTGTTTCCTGTTTAGGATGTGGTTTCTGGCTTTCTCTTTTCCAATCTTTTACTCATTTCCATTCTTTTCCTCCTTTTTTTTTTTTTTTTTTTCAATTGGAGTAGATAGACTAAACTATCGCCTGGTTCACACTCCACCCATGTCTATTGAACAGGTGAAGAGGCTCATCCCTTGTTTCCTGTTTAGGATGTGGTTTCTGGCTTTCTTTTTCCAATCTTTTACTCATTTCCATTCTTTTCTCATTTTTTTTTTTTTTTCAATTGGAGTAGATAGACTAAACTATCGCCCGGTCTACACTCCACCCACGTCTATTGAACAGGTGAAGAGGCTCATCCTTGTTTCCCTGTTTAGGATGTGGTTTCTGGCTTTCTCTTTTTCCAATCTTTTACTCATTTCCATTCTTTTTCTCCTTTTTTTTTTTTTTTTTCAATTGGAGTAGATAGACTAAACTATCGCTCCGTCTACACTCCACCCACGTCTATTGAACAGGTGAAGAGGCTCATCCCTTGTTTCCTGTTTAGGATGTGGTTTCTGGCTTTCTCTTTTTCCAATCTTTTTTTTACTCATTTCCATTCTCTTTCTCATTTTTTTTTTTTTTTTTTTTTTC
Organism: Ascarosepion bandense; assembly: GCA_037127315.1. Taxonomy (NCBI): domain Eukaryota; kingdom Metazoa; phylum Mollusca; class Cephalopoda; order Sepiida; family Sepiidae; genus Ascarosepion; species Ascarosepion bandense. The sequence continues at coordinate 1,998,611 of JBBBDQ010000909.1, read as the reverse complement.
AATTGGAGTAGATAGATCAAACTATCGCCTGGTTCACACTCCACCCACGTCTATTGAACAGTGAAGAGGCTCATCCCTGTTTCCCCGTTTAGGATGTGGTTTCTTGGGCTTTCTTCAATCTTTTACTCATTTCCATTCTTTTCCTCCTTTTTTTTTTTTTTTTCAATTGGAGTAGATAGACTAAACTATCGCCCGGTTCACACTCCACCCACGTCTATTGAACAGGTGAAGAGGCTCATCCCTTGTTTCCTGTTTAGGATGTGGTTTCTGGCTTTCTCTTTTCCAATCTTTTACTCATTTCCATTCTTTTCCTCCTTTTTTTTTTTTTTTTTTTTTTTTTCAATTGAGTAGATAGACTAAATCCACGTTCGGTTCACACTCCACCCACGTCTATTGAACAGGTGAAGAGGCTCATCCCTTGTTTCCTGTTTAGGATGTGGTTTCTGGCTTTCTCTTTTCCAATCTTTACTCATTTCCATTCTTTCTCCTTTTTTTTTTTTTTTTTTTTCAATTGAGTAGATAGACTAAACTATCGCCCGGCTCACACTCCACCCACGTTCATTGAACAGGTGAAGAGGCTCATCCCTGTTTCCTGTTTAGGATGTGGTTTCTGGCTTTCTTTTCTCCAATCTTTTACTCATTTCATTCTTTTCTTTTCCTCATTTTTTTTTTTTTTCAATTGAGTAGATAGACTAAACTATCGCTTCTGTTCACACTCCACCCACGCTTCATTGAACAGGTGAAGAGGCTCATCCCTTGTTTCCTGTTTAGGATGTGGTTTCTGGCTTTCTCTTTTCCAATCTTTTACTCATTTCCATTCTTTTCCTCATTTTTTTTTTTTTTTCAATTGGAGTAGAGGACTAACTATCGCTCCTTTGGTTCACACTCCACCCACTTGTGCTCATTGAACAGGTGAAGAGGCTCATCCCTTGTTTCCTGTTTAGGATGTGGTTTCTGGCTTTCTTTCCAATCTTTTACTCATTTCATTCTTTTTCCTCATTTTTTTTTTTCAATTGGAGTAGATAGACTAAACTATCGCCCGGTTCACACTCCACCCACGTCTATTGAACAGGTGAAGAGGTCATATCCTTGTTTCCTGTTTAGGATGTGGTTTCTGGCTTTCTTTTTCCAATCTTTTACTCATTCCATTCTTTTTTTTTCTCATTTTTTTTTTTTTTTTCAATTGGAGTAGAGACTAACTATCGCTTCGGTTCACACTCCACCCACGCTATTGAACAGGTGAAGAGGCTAATCCCTTGTTTCCTGTTTAGGATGTGGTTTCCGGCTTTCTCTTTTCCAATCTTTTCACTCTTATGTAGCACCCTGCACATCAGTGGCGTTACCACCTTGCTCGGAGTGATATGATTAAAAAAAAAAAATACAATTAGTTTTTGATCGTAATTAAATGAGGCCAGTACACAGTTGTATTAAAAAGTGTTCAATATGTTTATATTGTAGAACTTTTTAATATTTTCCAACCTAACCCCCCCCCCCCAGCTTCAACCCTCGTGATTGTTATGTTTGTGCAGTGAAAGACCAACAAAGAAAAACTGAAGGCAAAAACTATAGCAAAATTCAGCAAATTAAAGAAGGAGCCCATTCAGAAGAGTTTCAGGAGATTTCAAAATCGTCTGGAGGCCATGGCTGAATTTTTATTTTTGTATAATTTAGACAACAATTTATCCATCGTAAACTGTTTGTGTGTATATATGTAGACGACAATTTATCTATCACACCCCGCATATATGTATATATCTAGACGACAATTTATCTATCACACTCCACATATATGTATATATTTAGACGACAATTTATCCATCATAACCTGTATGTGTGTATATATGTAGACGACAATTTATCTATCACACTCGCATATATGTATATATCTAGACGACAATTTATCTATCACACTCCACATATATGTATATATTTAGACGACAATTTATCTATCACACTCCACATATATGTATATATCTAGACGACAATTTATCTATCACACTCCACATATGTATATATTTAGACGACAATTTATCTATCACACTCCACATATATGTATATATATTTAGACGACAATTTATCCATCATAACCTGTATGTGTATATATCTAGACGACAATTTATCTATCACACCCCGCATATATGTATATATTTAGACGACAATTTATCCATCATAACCTGTATGTGTGTATATATCTAGACGACAATTTATCTATCACACCCGCATATATGTATATATCTAGACGACAATTTATCTATCACACTCCACATATATGTATATATTTAGACGACAATTTATCCATCATAACCTGTATGTGTGTATATATCTAGACGACAATTTATCTATCACACCCCTATATATGTATATATTTAGACGACAATTTATCCATCATAACCTGTATGTGTGTATATATTTCCAGATGACAATTTATCTATCACACCCCGTATATGTATATATCTAGACGACAATTTATCTATCACACTCCACATATATGTATATATTTAGACGACACTATCTATCACACTCCACATATATGTATATATTTAGACGACAATTTATCCATCATAACCTGTATGTGTGTATATATCTAGACGTACACTTTGTCTATCACTGCATATATATATATCCAGACTTGACAAATTTTGAATGACCACACCTACCATATATATACATATTTAGACTTGATAATTTTACCATCATAACCTGTGTGCATGTGTGTGTACATGTCTAGATCTAATAATTTTATCCATCCCCACCCTGCATATGTATATATCTGGATTTATACTTCATCTATACCACATCCACATATATATATATTTAGACTACAATTTATCCATCATAACCTGTATGTGTGTATATATCTAGACGACAATTTATCTATCACACCCCGCATATATGTATATATCTAGACGACAATTTATCTATCACACTCCACATATATGTATATTTAGACGACAATTTATCCATCATAACCTGTATGTGTGTATATATCTAGACGACAATTTATCTATCACACCCCGCATATATGTATATATCTAGACGACAATTTATCTATCACACTCCACATATATGTATATATTTAGACGACAATTTATCTATCACACTCCACATATATGTATATATTTAGACGACAATTTATCCATCATAACCTGTATGTGTATATATCTAGACGACAATTTATTCATCACACCCCGCATATATGTATATATTTATCACAATTTATCTATCACACTCCACATATATGTATATATTTAGACGACAATTTATCCATCATAACCTGTATGTGTGTATATATCTAGACGACAATTTATCTATCACACCCCTATATATGTATATATTTAGACGACAATTTATCTATCACACTCCACATATATGTATATATTTAGACACAATTTATCCATCATAACCTGTATGTGTGTATATATCTAGACGACAATTTATCTATCACACCCCGCATATATGTATATTTAGACAACAATTTATCTATCACACTCACATATATGTATATATTTAGGCGACAATTTATCCATCATAACCTGTATGTGTGTATATATCTAGTATGACGACAATTTATCTATCACACCCCTTGTATATATGTATATATCTAGGCGACAATTTATCTATCACACTCCACACATATATGTATATATTTAGGCGACAATTTATCCATCATAACCTGTATGTGTGTATATATCTAGGCGACAATTTATCTATACACACCCATATATGTATATATTTAGGCGACAATTTATCCATCATAACCTGTATGTGTGTGTATATATCTAGACGACAATTTATCTATCACACCTAGCATATATGTATATATCTAGGCGACAATTTATCCATCACTAACCTGCTTATGTGTGTATATATCTAGGCGACAATTTATCTATCTATTTTTATATATGTATATATCTAGACGACAATTTATCTATCTACTCCACATATATGTATATATCTAGACGACAATTTATCTATCACACTCCACATATATGTATATATTTAGGCGACAATTTATCCATCATAACCTGTATGTGTGTATATATCTAGACGACAATTTATCTATCACACACCCATATATGTATATATTTAGACGACAATTTATCTATCACACTCCACATATATGTATATATTTAGGCGACAATTTATCCATCATAACCTGTATGTGTGTATATATCTAGGCGACAATTTATCTATCACACCCACATATATGTATATATCTAGACGACAATTTATCTATCACACTCCACATATATGTATATATTTAGGCGACAATTTATCCATCATAACCTGTATGTGTATATATCTAGGCGACAATTTATCTATACCCTTACATATATGTATATATCTAGACGACAATTTATCTATCACACTCCACATATGTATATATTTAGACGACAATTTATCCATCATAACCTGTATGTGTGTATATATCTAGACGACAATTTATCTATCACCCACGCATATATGTATATATCTAGACGACAATTTATCTATCACACTCCACATATATGTATATATTTAGACGACAATTTATCCATCATAACCTGTATGTGTGTATATATCTAGACGACAATTTATCTATCACACCTAGCATATATGTATATATCTAGACGACAATTTATCTATCACACTCCACATATATGTATATATTTAGACGACAATTTATCCATCATAACCTGTATGTGTGTATATATCTAGACGACAATTTATCTATCACACCCCGCATATATGTATATATCTAGACAACAATTTATCTATCACACCTTGAATATGTGTATATATTTAGAGGACAATTTATCCAATGTAAACTGTATGTGTATATATATATCTAAACGACAATTTATTTATCACACTCTGCATATATGTATGTATTTAGACAATAATTTATCTATTACACTCCAAATATGTGTATATATAGACAACAATTTATCTATCACACCCCACATATATGTATATATGTAGACGACAATTTATCCATCATAACCTGTATGTGTGTATATATCTAGACGACAATTTATCTATCACACCCCACATATATGTATATATCTAGACGACAATTTATCTATCACACTCCACATATATGTATATATTTAGACGACAATTTATCTATTACACTCCAAATATGTGTATATATCTAGATGACAATTTGTCCATCACACCCCACATATATGTATATATGTAGACGACAATTTATCCATCATAACCTGTATGTGTGTATATATCTAGATGACAATTTATCGATCACACTCCAAATATGAGAATATATTTAGACGACAACTTATCCATCGTAAACTGTATGTGTGTATATATCTAGACGACAATTTATCTATCACACCCCACATATGTGTATATATCTAGACGACAATTTATCCATACATTCATTTAAATGTATGAATTTTTGTGGCTGTATGCAGTTCTGCCAAGATATTTAATAAAAGCAGAAAGAAAAAGAAACAGGAGGAGGAGGAGGCAAAGGTTGAGCAGCAACAGAAGAAATTGAAGTCTAGCAGATCAGAGCAATTAAAGAGCCAAGTGTCCTTTAGGCTCGGCCAGAAGAATAAAAACATCCCAGAGCCAGGCCATCAGAAGACAGAAACTGGCAGAAAGAGAGAGATAAAAAAAAAAAACAAGAAAAGAAAAGAGGAGAAAAAAAAGAAAAAGAAACGAAAAAGAAAAGTAAATCAAAAGAAGACAGGCAGGCCACTTGAGCCGTGTGAAGATGTGTTACCTACATGTCTTGCTATAGGGAAGGTGAGGGTTGGTCGGTGAAGTCAACGAAGCAGAATGCAATAAAAGCAACCTAGTGTCAAAGGCCTGTCGATCTCTTCCAGCCTTATTCCCCACCCCCACACTCCTCTTCCTTTTTTTTCTCCACCCACCCCACAACACACGCAATCTCTGCAGCAATGTCAGTAGTGACAATTTTGGGAATGATGCTGGTGGCTGTCGAGATGGTGGTGGTGTTGGGCAGTCGGTAACCACTGCTGCAGCCTATTGATTGCTAGCAAGGTCTGCAGTTCAATGCCAGAGTAGAAAAGATGTGAGAAATCTGAACAGTGTCGCTGCAACAGAGGCCGACGAGATGGGGGTAGTCAGAGTGAAATACTCTGGGGAAAAGGCCAGAAATTATAACTTTAGCCGTTAGCTGATGCCAGTCATGTTATCGACATGGAGAAGGAAAGAAAAAATGAAAAGAAAAGGAAGTTTTAAGAGATTCTTAGAAGCATTGACCAAAGTTGCATTTTTTTTTCCACCAGTAAAAAAAAAAAAAGAAAACACCTATATCTGTCAATAATCAGAATGCCAAGACAAATTGGATGTAGCATTTATCATCACAGATACTGGAATCCTAGGAGACAAGTTCAAAATCTGATCAAGTCATTTGTGTTCACTTTACACTAATGCTCTAGGAAAAGGGAAGAATCAATTTCTTCGCCTGCCAGCTAAGGGTTAAACTACACTATATTTCTGCATATAAGATGGCTTTTAGATAAGACAAGATTAAAAAATATAGCAAATTTTCATGCATTTATCATATGCTCTCATTATGATTGTGCTCTCTAGAGAAGAAAATTTTAAAAACAGTTTCCACTTCTGCGATATATGCATTACTCTTCAGAAATGAATGGACTTCTTTCGATGACCGGCATGTGTATACGCTGCTTATATACAACATGTTAAAATTTCCCATCTCTGATTTCATGCGCCTATGGCTTAGGGGGTAGCGACTCCGACTGACACCAAATTGGTCAAGTTCCAATCCTGGCCAGAAGCAAGTGGATGTGTCTAGCCACACTGATGAGCTGTGATACAGCGAAACAGGCTTGTATGTGGATGACTAATATATATATATAGTACTGTGCAAAAGTATTAGGACAAGAACTATTTTATCTTTTATGAGGCATCAAATTAAAGTTTAAAATCACCCCTGTCCTAACACTTTTGCGCACTACCGGTAGTGTGCAAAAGTATTAGGACAGGGGTGATTTTCCTAAAAACCTCACTGAAATTCAAATACAGAGTGAAAAGCCAAGCAAACTGCTAATAAATATTGATTATTTAAAACTCGGTGTATTAAATGTATTAAAAAGAAGTTATATTTCATTTTTCCTATTTTCTATTAAACAAGTTATTTTGAAACTAGTCATTATTCTATTGGATATGACTGACTTTTTTCTTATTCCCAACTCTCGAATTGATAAATCTAATGTTACTTTACAAGACACACTTTGGGAACAAATAATAGCTGCTTGGCAGGAGATACCATTAGATACATTGAAGAAGCTTGTGATGTCAATGCCTGACAGAATGAAGGCTGTGATCAAAGCAAATGGCTATTATACTAAATATAAAATTTATTTTGTAACAAGTTTTTTTTTCTTGTTAAAGTATTTGTTGAGTAAATCAAATAAAATTACTTTATTTAAATTGTTTATTTTCTGTTAATATGCCTCATAAAAGATAAAATACTTCTGCACAGTACTGTACATATATATATATATATATATATATATATATATATATATATAGCATAAGATGATTCCTTATTGATTATATAAAGGTGATGTTAGTGGGAATGTTGTTACTTATCGTATCCTTAGAAATTTAAAATAAAGAAAATAAAACCAATTCTATATAGTCCCAAAAAGTGAAACCATTGTTTTGTTTACGTCTCATCCCATAATATCTTGCAAATATTTTTTCTCTTCCTCTTCTTTTTTTTATAATCATGTCACCCCAAGCAAGGTATTTTACTGCCATTGTTGAGCATAGAAGGAAAGTTATGAGAAAGCGTGACAGGTTACAGGGGGTGTCAGGAAGAGGGTAAGAGAAGGTTGAGAATACTGATGAGAGTGGAGTGGATGAAGAAAGGAGCATGAGAGAGACAGAGAGAGGAAGCAAGTTAGTGAGATAGGAGATGACTATTGACTTTACATTTGAATTCTTGAAAATTGTAGCCGTTGGGAAAGCAAGTAAATGGAAGGGAATTCCACTGGCGGGAAATGCGAGAGAAGAAACTACTGGAGTAGAATTTGCATTTATAATTTATATCTAAACAGTTATTAACAACTTGGTGTACTAATGAGCGTTTATTTCTTCAAAAATAACAAAATACTGTTGATAACGTCCGATAATAGTACATTCTCTTTTCAACATTTTTTTTATTCTGTTCGTAACTTCTGTCCAAGCATGCTGACTATTGAACGTTTAGCAAAGAATAAACGTTACTGTGAACACAATTCTAACTCCATGTTTACCTTTTCTCAGCCGAACTTGCATCGATGCAAGTTGATTTCAATTTATTAGGAACTAATGCCAGTAAAATTTCTCTATATTTCTGAGAGGAAGTATTTACATTGTTTAGACAGTTGTCGTCATCTTTGTGGCCGTATTCATGAAATTTCAGCCATTGTATGCTCAAGACTTCTTTATAGTGATTGAAATTTTGAACCGTTATTTCAATCACTAAGGTACATTGTTCTTGTTCCCTGAGCCATGCCACTACCAGATAACTTAGTTATCTCCCTTTAACTCAACTCTCTAAGTTATTTGTTCACTACTACTGTAGTGACAGTGACTTGAACCAAAGAGTTGTGAGTTCAATACCTGGCTTCAGCAGAGGCGAACAAATAACTTAGAGAGTGGAGTTAAAGGGAGATAACTGACATCTGGAAGTAATATACCCTAGTGGTCGAAGTAAAGGGTAGATTCAAAATTTTAATCACCTAAAGAAGGCCAGAGAATACAATGGCCAAAATGTTGTGAATATGGCAATAAAAATGAGGACAATAGTCTGAACAATGTAAATAATCTAAATAAATACAATAGCACATCTCAGAAGTATAGACAATTATTTAATTGTTACAAAAATTAAATGATAATATTGTAGTGGGAGGGGGGCTCTTTGCCTTCTAGTAACTATCCCTTCTTTCTCTCGCTATGGGTTAAATAACAGTAAACTAGTAGTAAAAATTCTGGATTCTAAACTGTGGAGAAGGCAAAAAGGTAATGCTCAACTATATTTCTCAAAAAGTCATGGCAGTTCATGGATGATAAGAAAGAGTCATGATCATCTATGTTTCGAAGGGACATGAAATTTAAAAAAAATAAAAATAGAAAATACCTTAAAAATAAAATTTGTGGATTAAGTAATGTATTAATGGACTGTAGTGGTGCTTGTAATGTTGTCCGTGGTACGAGCAATGTCTTGTATGATTGACTGTCAGAGGAGTTTGCTTCTCTGCTGGTATTATTAGCTTAAGCACTAGGGGACCATTCTCTCAGACAATATCTCTCTTTCAGGAGGGGGCTGGGTTTATTGTCTGGTGTCTAAAGCATCCCCAAAATGAAGTGCTGAGGGGAATTTGAGAAATTTTCCACAGTACAGCCAATAAATTCATATTCATTTGTGTCACATTTTGTAGTGTTGTGAGCACACATCTAAATAAACTGTTGAACTGACTGTATACATTTCTTTATTCTTTATTTTTTTTTCAATTGGAGTAGATAGACTAAACTATCTCCCGGTTCACACTCCACCCATGTATATTGAACAGGTGTAGAGGCTCATCCCTTGTTCCCTGTTTAGGATGTGGTTTCCGGCTTTTTTTTTCCAATCTTTTCACTGTTTTCTTTTTATTTATTTATTTATTTTTTTTTCAATTGGAGTAGATAGACTAAACTATCGCCCGGTTCACACTCCACCCATGTCTGTTGAACAGGTGAAGAGGCTCATCCCTTGTTCCCTGTTTAGGATGTGGTTTCCGGCTTTCTTTTTTCCAATCTTTTCATTTTTAAGTAGCCCCCTGCACATCAGTGGTGTTACCGCCTTGCTCGGGGTGATATGATTAAAAAAAAAAAAAAAAAGAGCTGAAAAAGTGTATAGAGTGTTAAAGGTAAAAAAAAAAAATGCTCCCCTGTCTGTAAAGAGTGACTAATTGTTGAATGCAATGAAAAAAGTGGTAACGCTTTTTCATTTTTTACCGTTTTTGTGCATAAAGGCTGCAAAGAACTGGCAGATAGCCGACATTGCTGTTTAGAAATCTTACCATAAGGCTGCCTTCATTCTTTGCTATTATTGAGCTCTAAATTAGAGTTTAAGCAGCTAGAGTCAAAGAGAGGGAGGAGAAACACAGAGAGAGGGAGGGGACAAGAGTGAGAGGAAGGTGATGAGAGCAAGATGGAGAGGAGACAGGGAAAGAAAGGAGAAAGACAGAGAGAGGGAGAGATGACAAAGAGGTGGGGGAGAGAATGAGGAGAAGGAAGAGTGGTAATAGAAAGAGAGGAGATGATAAATGAAAAATTTCTTTATTCACAGGAGGAAGGAGGAGGACTGGTCATGAGACATCCACAACTTCCTGGTCTTACTGCATACAGAAATTTATGGATTTCACACATAAATGTATGCGTGTGTGTGTGCATATATAATATAGTGTTTTCTGCTAAAATACAGGGTGTGGCAGAAATACCTCCCACATAACGGTACAACATTAGCTGAAGACACCATTACCAATGTGTGAGGTATTTCAGCTGCACACTGCATGTTTTTTTATTAATAGGGGCTTTGGTTAACAGATTTTTTAACAAAACATTTTAGCTATTTAATGGCGTGGAGGGAAGGTAATTTTATCTCAAAGCCAAGACAACATTGACTGATGCAAGTGAACCAAAAAAAAGTGTGTGTGTGTGTAAACAAAGAAAGAGATTATACTTTTTAATATAAATTCTTTCATTGTCAATGCACTTGATACAGTTTTCAGTATTATTCACATAGTTAAGTGTCATACGTGATACACGCTTTAGGCGATCACGTCTTGAAAGAGACATGACTGACTGGGCAGAAGATTATTCAGTAGGTTGCCATTGCTTTCTGCAGTAGACTGGTTGCTAGCCAAGGCTATAGAACCCAATTTGTCCTATTATTTAACCCATAACTGGAGGGAAGAGATGGCTTTACACCTTTTGCAAGGATATTTGTGCACAAGTGAATGCAACGAATACAACTGGAATTTGAACTCGGCTCCCCAATATCCACTGCACCACAACGCACATAGACTGATCATTACACACAGAAAATTGCAGATCAAAATTTTACCAATACAGGGTGGACAGAAATACCTCCCACATAATGGTAAGGCATTAGTGGCAATGGTGTCATCATCTAGTTAATGTCTTACCCTTACATGGGAGGTATATTTGCCAAACCCTGTATATTTGCATCAAGATGAACTTATTGATCCTAAGTATTAATGACAATATTATTATTGCTTCAAACATTATTTTAGTACTTACTTCATATTGAAATTTATTAAACAGTTCTATTGGTCTTTGCAATCTCTGTGTGTGTGTCTCTCTCTCTCTATCACAAGTCCCGTAACTCATTAAGTCTGTAAGGGCACCACACATACTGCAGTAGAAGCAGTATGTTTTGGGCAAGATAACCTGATGGAGCCCAACCCTCTGCCAGCTGGTTTGAATTCAGAGTTATCTTTCTCCTAGACTAGTTGCAACACAAAGTTATAGAACTCAGTCTGTCCTGTTATTTACCCATAGCTGGGGTGGAGATGAAAAAAAGATGGATTCATACCTTTCCCAAGGGTATCTATCTAAACTTATTTATAAATGGAACTTTATCTGTGTGTGTCTGTTACCTATAGACTATGAAATGGCTGAACCAATTTTCTTGAAAATTTACACAGTTGTACTATAAGCATCTGCAAGTGTTCTTAGCTAGGTTTTGTGTCGAGGTACCCCTGATAAATATCGAAAATAGATAATCGAAAAAATCGGGTCATAGAAAGAATGGTCCAATCTTAATCAAATTTGATACCCTCATAGACAAAGAGATAAGAAACGATATTCAGAAGTTTCAAGGTTGCAGTTCTTACAATAGTGTAGAAAATCGATAATATATATATATATAAAAGGCAAGATATTTTTGTGGGTGTCTGTATTTTTTCCAGCCCTTTTATTTTAGTTTTTGCTTCGGGTTTGGCTCTAAGTAGGTATAATTGTAGTTCTTAGTCTCAGCCATCATACCATTTATTCAGAGGACTTATTTAGCCTTCAAAATTCAGTTTACGACGAAAAAAACTTATTTGATATCGATACCAGGAAATCAAAATTTGACTTACGTCCATTCATTTTTCTTTCAGTCTATGTTTTTGCTTTAACTGGAAACAACTATTGCTTTTTAGTCTTTCGTGCCAACTTCCAAAGAGTCTGAACTCCAGGACCATGGATTAGTTTTAAAGTTTTCATTACACCCGAGCAATGCCGGGATATACTGCTAGTTAGTACATAAGTAAATGTAATGAATAAGAGTCTCAGATTCCTCAATTCAAGCACCAATTCAATTACTAAACCATGCTTCCCCCTCTCTCTCTTTCTATGTGTGTGTGTGTGTGTGTATATATATATATTAATCATTTCATCCCAGACAAGGCAATAAATCATGAAGACACAAGGTGTTACTGAGTGTTAGAGAAAATAATAAAAGAACACAAATTATGAAAACAGAAGATAATGATTGATATTAAATTTAAATTTTTGAAGATCAAATGTAACCGGGAAGCAAGAAGCCAGAAGAAAATTCTTCAAGTATCATAGAAGAAACTATTAACATAGAATTTATGGTTTCCTCTAGCCATTTCAACTGTAAAATGGTGAGACCTAGCTGCCAATCTAGTACTGCACTTAAATTCATAAAGTCTAGGTACCATAAACGAAAGTTCATCAGAACAGTTACCATGAAAGTATTTGTAAAAAAAAAATCACAGAGAAGCTATATTGCAGTAGTGGGAAAGTGGCTGAAGCCGGGATGCCAGGTCAGGACCAGTGTTATTGCAGATTCTTTAGATTTTATCAAGAATCTCTAAATATATAGCAGGAGTACAAGACCAGGTTCTTCAAGTATCATAGAAGAAACTATTAACATAGAATTTATGGTTTCCTCTAGCCATTTCAACTGTAAAATGGTGAGACCTAGCTGCCAATCTAGTACTGCACTTAAATTCATAAAGTCTAGGTACCATAAAGGAAAGTTCATCAGAACAGTTACCATGAAAGTATTTGTAAAAAAAAATCACAGAGAAGCTATATTGCAGTAGTGGGAAAGTGGCTGAAGCCGGGATGCCAGGTCAGGACCAGTGTTATTGCAGATTCTTTAGATTTTATCAAGAATCTCTAAATATATAGCAGGAGTACAAGACCAGGTTCTTCAAGTATCATAGAAGAAACTATTAACATAGAATTTATGGTTTCCTCTAGCCATTTCAACTGTAAAATGGTGAGACCTAGCTGCCAATCTAGTACTGCACTTAAATTCATAAAGTCTAGGTACCATAAAGGAAAGTTCATCAGAACAGTTACCATGAAAGTATTTGTAAAAAAAAATCACAGAGAAGCTATATTGCAGTAGTGGGAAAGTGGCTGAAGCCGGGATTCCAGGTCGGGACCAGTGTTATTGCAGATTCTTTAGATTTTATCAAGAATCTCTAAATATATAGCAGGAGTACAAGACCAGGTGTGTAGCAATATTCAAAATGACAACAAATGGTAGACTTATAAATATGTAAATATACAGGCAGTAAATAAAAAAAAGTGCTCAATGCACAATCAAAACAGATGAACAATGTGCAGCGCTAACAATAAATCCATTAATTCCTTTGAAATATTTATACATATATTTCTAAGATTTATAGATTTATTTTTAATTGCCATTTTATATTTATATTTATAGTTTTTTTTTTTTAATCATATCACCCCGAGCAAGGCGGTAACGCCACTGATGTGCAGGGGGCTACGTAAGAGTGAAAAGGTTGGAAAAGAGAAAGCTGGAAACCACATCCTAAACAGGGAACAAGGGATGAGCCTCTTCACCTGTTCAATAGACATGGATGGAGTGTGAACCAGGCGATAGTTTAGTCTATCTACTCCAAATTTTTAATTGCCATTTTCATTACTTCAAATTTTATTATAGTGGATATTTGAAATTGAAGCCACATTTTTATTTATTAAACAGTGTGTATTATGTTTATTGATCTGTGCATTTGAGAAAGCTTAATAACGAGAATGTGTTTCCTGACAATTATCAGACCTGTGTTCCTTTTGTAGGTGATTTGATCCAGTGTGCTTTACCATTCGGCCATGAAGAATTTGACATTAATCAAGTTTCTATTTTCCCTTTTTATTCACCCTTGTGGATGACGTCCCAAATTTACAGGAGCTGGTTCTACAAAAGCAAGTAATCTTTAGGAACGTATTCTGTTTATTTTCTTTTCAAACTGAGAATGGAAACAAATTACTTCATCGTATCAAAAGGAATTAAACCATTTTGATAATAAATAAATGTTTTCTATTAAATTAAGATATTCCCAGATTCAAATTCTGTTCCCTTCATATTTCTGTTTGGAAGTACGATGCTTTTTGACGCTAGTGTCATCTGCTATATCATGGTTTTTAGTCCCATTCAAACTGAATCACTGCAGTCCCAAAGATCCAATGGAAGTCAGCTAAGTGCCATATGTGATGCATGCTTGGACGATCATGTCTTGAAAGAGACATAACTGACTGGGCAGAAGATTTTCCTGCAGTTGGTTGCCATTAATTTCTGCAGTAGACTGGTTGCCAACCAAGGCTACAGAACCTAATTTGTTCTGCTATTTAACCCATAGCTGGAGGGAGAAAGATGGATTAATACCTTTCCTGAAGGTATTTGTATATAAGTGAATGCAATGAATTCAACTCTAATTCGAACTCGGCTCTCTGGTTTTTCATTCTGAACCAATATCCATTGCACCACAACGCACATCCAAAAGATGGAAGACCTGTCAAATTTATGACGAGAAGGCTTGATAGATTTTTAACTTCAAAATGTCAAGCAGTGTTTTACATGCACAAGCATAGTATAACTAACATTTTACCGAGATCATCGACTATTGATATATAAGATTATTTTCAGATAAGCCAACAATCAGTTCATTAAGCTTCCATAATTTAAAAAATTGGTTTGCATGAACCAGCAGGACATCCTCACTTTTTCTTGAAAAATACCTGATTTTTTCCTATGGGTCAGCTTCTGAGAAATACTAATAAACCCACCAGAGTTAAATTTTGTAGTACTGGACATCATCCTGAGCATATTCTATACCAAATAAATGGTCTACATTCATTTTACACAAAGCTATCACAATTTATCCATCGCATCCCGTATGTATGCCAATATGAATTGGCCTTTCCTTGTTACCTATGGCTCATGTCCTGATGCACCATATTGCTAATTTAGACGACAATTTATCCACTATGACACACCAGCAGGATAATCCATTAATGGTTGTCAGAAAATTTCTGCAACCACATCACCCCTTATGTCTGGCCACCTAACTCTCTAGACTAGAACCCCCTTGATTATTATATGTGGGGCACAGTTGAGCAAGAAACCAACAAAACTCCATTGTAAGGACAAAGATGAACTGAAGGCAAGGATTATGGCAGCATTCACCAACTTAAAAAAAGTTACAGGAGGTTCTGAAGTTGTCTGAAGGCTGTGGTTGAAGCCAATGGCAATTTTATTGAATAAATTCACTTTTTAGTATTTCAAGATATTTGTGTGTAATTTTGGTAAATATATCCGTTGTAAAGGAATTGTCAGTGTTATTTTCACTTTTTGTATAATTTAGACGACTATTTATCCATCGCATTCTGTATACGTACCAATATGAATTGGCTTTTTCTTATCATGTACGGCTTGTGTCCTATTGAGGCACCATATTGATGATTTAGACGACAATTTATCCATCGCGTCCTGTATGTATGCCAATATGAATTGGCCTTTCCTCGTCATATATGGCTCATGTCCTGACGCACTATATTGCAGATTTAGACGACAATTTATACATCACATCTTGTATATATGCCAATATGAATTAGCCTTTCCACATCATATATGGCTTATGTCCTGAGGCACCATATTGCAGATTCTAGCTCTTAGCAGTTTGTCTTCTTTTTTTTCCCTAAGGCTCTCAACCCCTGTTCTGCCATCCATACACGCAAACTCATCAGATAAATGGTTTGTTGCTTTCCCTTCTTTCTTTTAGCCTCAATATGCCTTGTTTTCCAAGCTCTCCTCCCTCATTATGTGTCCAAGAAATTTCAACTATCTCTTCCTGATTCTGAGAATATGTGATCTTTCTGTTAACATTTTCTTTAAGACATCCTTGTTGCTTACTCGCACTCTCCCAGGAATTTTTTAGTATCCTTCTGTAAAAACCACTGGAGTTTTCTCCTCATCCATGTGGAAATTGTCCAGCATTCACTGTAATACAAGAGGATGGATATCACATAGCACTCCAGCACTCTTTTCTTTGTTTCTAACATAATGTTCCCACTTCTTAGTACTTTGGTTTCAGTTTTTCTTTGAAAAAATCCGACATTAAAATGTGTATAAGATTGGTTCCCCCTCAATGGAATTTGATTGACTGGTGTCAGCCATAAGGTGAGGAGATCTATAGGTCTACAATTATTGACTACGCCTATGTCTCAGGATACTGCATACAACAGGTACCGTCTATTACGTCTACATACTAGATTGTTCTACCTGGTTACATTTGCCTTAACCACTTAACTATCTACAAAGATATATATATATATATATATATATATATATATATATTCCTTTCCAGGACGTATCATAATTCAAGCTTATTTTAATTGGAAAGGGAGAAAGAATTCCTTAGTGTACAAAACAAAAATGACTTCAGTACAAGGAATTGTGCTTCTGAAATTTTCGGAAACAAAATTTTAACATAACAAATAACGAAAAAATGAATTATGGTGTCACTGGCCAAAGGGAATTGCAATGTAACAGCAAAAAAAAAAGTCAATGAAACCCAAATGAGATGTCAAGAATCAAAAGTGTGTTGTCATGTTGGAGTAAATGTCTAAACAAAACAAAAAAGAGAAAACAAATATATCGAATTTTTTTTTTTTTTAATCGTTTCACCCCGGGCAAGGCGTAAAAGCCACTGATGTGCAGGGGGCTACATAACTGAAAGAAACTTAATTAGAGGAGGGAGAAGAGGATTACAAACCAATTAGGAAGAAGCAATAGAAAGATGAAAATGCAGGTGTGATGACAGTTGCAAGGGGGGAGAGAAAGGGAAGGATATATGAGGTGTGGGAAGGGCGAGAGTCAAGTGGTTAGTAGATGAGTATTGACATTGCATTTAAATTTCTGGAGGTTGTAGCCGTCAGGAAAGCAAGAATATGGGAGCGAGTTCCACAGGCGGGAAGTGCGAGAAGAAGAAGCTGCAGGAGTAGAATTGTCGTTTGCATTTGGCTAACCTGACTGTGAATGGGTGGGACCCAGTTGCCATTCTGGTTGCACGAGGAATTGTAGCAAAGATGAAAGAGATGAAAAGACTTTTTTTTTTACGGTTTTAAATCTTGTGTAAGTGGACAGTGAAAGCTTGATGTAATTATTTGCACTATTCAGTGGTCGCTGACTTATCAAAGAATTGTCAAATGAAGTAGACTGGACAGTAGACTACTCCAGAATAGTCAGTTGTACACCTAGCAGACATGATACAAAGCAAATGTGTCCTATCAAACAACGTCTGCAAATCTTGAAAGACATTATGTTGGGAAAGGGGCAAGATCATATAGGATTCTGTTTGTTGTTTTCTTTGACCTGAGACAATTACAATTTCAGGAATATACTGCCACTTTGTGGAAGAATCCCGGCAGGATGTTTCCAAATCTTGACCTTTTTAAATCTAGGGTTAACCGTTATCTTTCCTACACAACCCATGAACTTCACTTCTTGCCTTTCCTTATGCTCATACAACACAATGCAATAACCTTCTATCCTGAATGGCTCCTGGGTCTTGTATTGGCTTCAGTCAGTCAGTTAAGTGCCATACATGATACACGCTTGGGCGATCATGTATTGAAAGAGACATGACTGACTGGGCAGACGATTATCCTGCAGTAGGTTGCCATTGCTTTTTGCGGTAGACTGGTGGCCAGCCAAGGCTATAGAACCAAATCTGTCCTGTTATTTAACCCATAACTTGAAGGAAGAGATGGATTAATACCTTCTCAAAGGTATTTGCATGTAAGTGAATTTAATGAATTCAATTAGAATTCCAACCCGGCTCAATGTTTTCTCATTCTGAGCTGATATGCACTGCACTATATCGGCTTAGATACAGTACTGTGCAAAAGTATTAGGACAAGAACTATTTTATCTTTGATGAGGCATATTGACAGAAAATAAACAATTTAATTAAAGTAATTTTATTTGATTTACTCAACAAATGCTTTAACAAGAAAAAATATTTGTTACAAAATAAATTTAATATTTAGTAAGCCTTTTGCCTTGATCACAGCCTTCATTCTGTCAGGCATTGACATCACAAGCTTCTTTAATGTATCTAAGGGTATCTCGTGCCAAGCAGCTTGTATTTCTTCCCAAAGTGTGTCTTGCGAAGTAACATTAGATTTATCAATTCGAGAGGGGGGAATAAAAAAAAAAGTCAGTCATATCCAAGGATAATAGAATAATGAGTAGTTTCAAAATAACTTGTTTAATAGAAAATAGGAAAAATGAAATATAACTTCTTTTTAATACATTTCTTTTACACCTAGTTTTAAATAATCAATATTTATTAGCAATTTACTTGGCTTTTTACCCTGTATTTCAAATTCAGTGAGGTTTTTAGGAAAATCACCCCTGTCCTAATGCTTTTGCACACTACCGGTAATGTGCAAAAGTGTTAGGACAGGGATGATTTTAAACTTTATTTGATGCCTCATAAAAGATAAAATAGTTCTTGTCCTAATACTTTTGAACAGTACTGTATTAGTAAAAAAAAAATATTTTTAAATACTGACAGAAAAAGAATGACAACTGAAGGCATGACTCAAAGAATTTTTTCCCCCCCCACAAAAAAAAAAAAACTGAAAAAAAACTATAGATTTGTTTTTTTAAGTCTTCCTTCTTTCTGCAACTAAAATTGTTGTCCAAAAACAAAATCAAATCTTGAACAGCTCCTTATTTTAAATTAATTCAAACAATTATCTTCATAATCTGTACTAACTTCCTTCTCCTATGTTCGTACAACCTCATTTAGTAATCCTCTACCTTGAGTGGCTTCTGAGCTTGGTGTTAGATGAACATTTAGTAAAAAAAAAGTCAATATTAATAATAAAAAAATAAAAACAAAAAAGAGAGTATTTTTGCTTACAAGTCAAACGTTAACAGTAGATACAGGTGATTCTAGTAGTCAGGGTAGAATAATGGATTGTGGCTCAGATTGAGAAATTGCAGAGCAGAGTTCAAATTCCTTGTTGAGTTCATTACATTCCCTTACATGCTAATAACCCTTGAGAAAGATATGAATCTTTTCCATCTCTTCTCACCCTAATCATGGACAGATTGAGTTCTATAGCCTTGGGTGGCAACCAGTCTAGTAGAAGAAATACTCTGAATTCAAAACTCTATGTAACCCTGCAACACAAACTATGCAGCTAAGGAAAAGGTTGTCTGTATCGACTTGAAACCGCCGACTAAAACCTACTCTGTTATAGAAGGAAAACTGAATTTAAAAAGGTATATAACCTTGGCAAAGCACGTACTATTTAGCTAAGAAAAAAATAAAATTCTCTTAACCATTTTTAGTTTGCCATGTTGATTCTACTCATTATTATTGTTGGTCTATGCTTCTGAAGGTTATCTCGTAATATATGATGTATGCAGGTTTGATATTGCTTATGGACTGTTACTGTTTGATAATTTGTAACACTAAAAGCTGAACTAAATTTTTTTTTGCCTGAAAAAGAACTGGGTTAAATAGCCAGACAGATCAGGTTCTCTAGCCTTGATTGGCAACTAGTCTACTGCAGAAAGAAATGACAACCTACTGCAAACAAATCTTCTGCCTAGTCAGTGATGACGCGAAAAGGACATGATCGCCCAAGCGTGTATCATGTATAGCAGTTAACTGACAGACTGTTTGGATAAATACTTTCTATCTAAAATTTGTTTTTTAGATCATTTAACTCCCAAGCAAGGCAATAAAGCCACTATAACAATTAACTGACTGATAGGTATGTGTCAGATCAGAAAACCTGCATCTACCAGAGTCAATGATCTAGGTTTGTAAAATTAAAGATATAAGCAAAGATGTTTGTCTGGTAACATTTTATCTAATAACATCTAAGAAAAGCTGAAATACATGTATGTTTACAGCTTTATATTAATGATTATTAATTAATGATCTTTTTTAAAGTTTTAGTATACCTTAAAAAAAAAAAAAAAGTGTGTGTCTTCCCCATGGAAGTGACCTGGGGGTGCCAAGTGGGTTGCAGCTAGAAAAAGTTTAGGAAACACTACTTCAAATTCCAGTTGAATTCATTGCATTCACTTACATGCAAATACCCTTGGGAAAGGTATTAATCTGTCTCTTCCTTCCAGTTATGGATTAAATAACAGGACAGATTGGGTTCTATAGTCTTCGCTGGCAACCAGTCTACCACAGAAAGCAATGCCAACCTACTGCAGGATCATCTTCTACCCAGTCAGTCATGTCTCTTTCGAGACATGATTGCCCAAGCATGTTTCATGTATGGCACTTAACTGATTGACTGTCAACTATTTACAGTGTAAGGTAATTAGTCATACAAATAAAAAGTTTTTAAGGAGGTTTCAAATTCAAAACCAGCCACTGAAAATGGTGCCGTATCCCTTCTCTTCTATGTGCCATGTCCCTTCAGAATGTGGGCGATCATAAGATCCTCTTCCTAGTTGCTCTTAACGCACGTTCTTGTTAACCCTTCCAAATCTCGGAGTCAATGATCTAGGTTTGTAAAATTAAAGATATATAAGCATAGATCTCTGTGAAAATGTTGATTCACACAATTGACATGGAAATGGTTTCTCTCCTGTGTGTATTCGCATGTGGTTTTTCAACTTGGAACTATCTGAAAACGTTGCTCCACATACTTGACAAGAAAACGGTTTTTCTCCAGTGTGTATTCTCATGTGTATTCTAAAACCGGATTTCTCTGAAAATGCTGTTCCACATACTTGACAAGAAAATGGTTTCTCTCCTGTGTGTATTTTCATGTTTTTTTAAACTACAATTTTGTGAAAATGCTGCTCCACATGCTTCACATGAAAATGGTTTGTCATCTGTATGTATTTTCATGTGCCTTTTTAAATTTGATCTCAGTGAAAATGCTGATCCACACACTGTACAAGTATTTGTTTTTTTTTCTTCCATCTGTCTCTGTACTTTTCAATCACTTTTAAAGAATAAGCATAGATGTTTGTCTGGCGGCATTTTATGAAATCATTTTTATCATCCATTTCCCCAAACCCATCGAATATCCTACATGTTGCTTTCCCTTGTCTCTCTTTCCCTCTATCTGATTCTGTGAGTATCAGATTCTCCGAACCTTCCTTCCTCATTACATGTCCCAGGAATTTCAACTGTCTTTTCCTGATGTTAAGTATTAGTTTCCATCCTCACTGCTCACGTGTTTGGTCCAGCATCCTTCTGTGGAACCACATTTCAGTTGCATCAAGCATCTTTGGTGAGATTGTCTAGCATTCACTGCCATATTGAAGGCCAGACATCACATAAAAATCCAGTACTCTCTTCTTTGTTTCCAGCAAAATTTTCCTGTCTCTCAAAACTCTAGTCAGTTTTTGGAATGCATCCTTGGCTATGCTAATTCTGCTTCGGATCTTGGTATCACACATTTCGTCCTCTTTTAGAACACTTCCCAGGTATTTGAATTTTAGTATCCCCCAGCTGTTGTTGGCATTTTGAGCTCCTCTTTTAACTGATGACCATGCATTCAGTTTTCTTATAGTTTATATATATATATATATATATATATATATATAGTGTATCGAGGCAGCAAATAATTATATATAGTGTATCGAGGCAGCAAATAATTTTCTAAACATATACTGTTAAATATAAGAGACAATGAATGTCTATTATGTTTAATCATGAGCCGTTCTAAACGTTGTATTTTGGCTTTAATTTCAGTTGAAAATAAAGACAAAAATTCTCCAACATTTGGATAATTTTTTATTAATTTTTTATTAATTTGCTTCTAAGCTTTCAGCCAAAATACGACGTTTAGAACGGCTCATGATTAAACATAATAGACATTCATTATCTCTTATATTTAACAGTGCATGTTTAGAAAAAAAAAAAATATATATATATATATTGATTGTTTAATACTTAGTTTTTGGTCCTAATAGGGTTAGACCAGTACACATCTGTATTAAAAAGTGTTCTATACAACTATATTGTAGAACTTTTGAATATTTTTCATTTTTAAATGAGTTATTTCGCTACCTTGGTTTCCATCAGGAGTCGTTTCTTCAGGTGATATTTAATAACTAATTAAAAATTATTAAAAATTACCTGAAGAAACCACTGATGGTGGAAACCAAGGTAGCGAAATAACTCATTTAAAAATGAAAAAAAAAAAAAAAATATATATATATATATATATATATATATATATATATATTGCAGCAGAGAGGTGAAGCAGGTGCTTGTTTCCGGGGCCAACACAACTGGCAGTTGAGGGGACTGGGGAATTTTTGTCTCTCTGCTCGTCCATACACGGTCGGGTCCCCACCTTAAAAAAAGACCTTGTGTCACATCTCATTCCAGTGGGGGAGTAGAGTAAATATCTTTATAGTTTATATGCTGTCCTTTGTTTTCTCTTTCTTCAGTTACCTTCTGTAGGAAGTCTTGTAGTTTTCTTTCCATTGGATTTTACTGATTTCAAAGTTCTTCTTTTTTTTTTTTTTTTTTAATCATCTCACCCTAAGCAAGGCATTCCACTGCCACTATTGCGCATGGGGCTACATAGGGGAAGGTAAAGAGAAGGAGTGGTTAGACATAGGGAATGTCAGGAGGAAGGTGACAGATGAGTAAGGATACCGAGGATGAGGGTTGGGCAGATGGGAAGAGTGCTTGATAGAATGGGAGCAGGTTAGTGTGTTAGGAGGTGTCTATTGACCTTACATTTAAACTCCTGGAGATTGTAGCCGTCGGGGAAGCAATCGTTTGGAAGAGAATTCCACAGTCGGGAAGTGCGAGGAAAGAAACTGTTGGAGTAGAAGTTACGGCTGCATTTTATCGGTTTCACTGTAAAAGGGTGGGATCTAGTTGCTAATCTAGTATCTCGTTCAAATACATATTTAGGGGGCACTAGTGATCTAAGTTCATCGGAGCAGAAGCCGTGAAAGTATTTATAGAAGAGACACAGGGAAGCCACGTCGTGCCGGTGGGAGAGAGACTGCAGGCGGTCTGCCAAGTCAGTATCTATCACATTACAGACCCTCCTCTGAACCTTATCGAGAAGCCCGAGGAGAACAGCAGGGGCACCCGACCAGATATGGCAGCAGTATTCAATGCATGGGTGGATGGTAGATTTATAAATGTGCAGGATAGATTCGGACCGAAAAAACTTCCGGGCCCTACACAGAGAACCGACTTTCATAGCAGCGGATTTAGCAATGGATTCGATATAGTCATTCCATTTGAGGTCCGCTGAAAGTGTGAGACCAAGGAGGCGCAGTGTTTTACTCTCTGGGAGGCAAGCCTGATCCATGCTAATGGGAGGTAGGTGAGATTGTCGATGATGGTTAATTGAGAGTAGCTTCGTTTTAGAAGCATTAAAATTTACTAACCATTTCTTACCACAGTCCAATATGGATTGGAGGTCTTTTTCAATCTCGGCTGCGAGGTTAGCTTTGACGCCTACACCAGATTTTTGTAGGAGGCGAGAATAAACTGTGGTGTCATCGGCGTACAAACCTATTTGGGCTCTTATGGAATCAAGGAGATCATTAATGTATTTCAGGAAGAGTGTAGGACCTAAGATGGAGCCTTGGGGGACACCTGCGTTTGTATGGTAGTTCTGAGAGGCATGTCCGTTTAATACCACCTTCATTGTGCGGTTAGAGAGGAATGACTGGATTAGTTGAAACAAATGTCCAGTTATACCATAGCTCTGCAGTTTACATAGAAGGCCAGCATGCCAAACTCTGTCGAACGCCTTAGATATATCCAATGCAACGGTTCGGGCTTCGCCATTCCTGTCAAGTGCCTGGTATATGTACTCGGTGATGGTCGTTAGCATATCAGCAGTAGACCTGGTGAAGCGAAAACCATATTGCTTGTCCGAGAGGAGCCTGTGTGCTGTGAGATGCTGAACCACCTCGGCATTGATAATGGCTTCGAACACTTTGCCAAAGATCGGAAGAAGGCTGATAGGGCGGTAATTTGCAGGGTCAGAGGGTTCTCCAGTGTTTTTAAATATAGGAACTACAGAGGAAGATTTCCAACAGGCAGGAAAGCAGGAAGCAGATAGGCAGAGGTTGTAGAGCTTAGAAAGGACAGAGGAGAGTTCAGGGGCACATTTCTTTAAGACTATGGTTGGGATTCTGTCACCACCGCTCGCTTTGTGAGGGTCAAGTTTTAAGATTATCTCCTGTCATAAGATAATTGGAAAAAAATCTTGCTTGGATCATGACAGCCTTACTTTATTAGTAGTAAAAGCTAATTATTCAGGGAATTGATAATTTCACCACCGGTTCAACCATTTGAAACTATACATCTATATACATGGAAAAAGATAAACTTTAGGGAAATAAAGATGGTAGGGATTCTATGACTAAAATAAACAGAAAGAAAACCACACAAACCTTTTGCTTACCTAATAAAATATTGGACTGGCAGTATCATCTAAAAAGATAAAGTGAAAATGTAATGACAAAATAAAAAAAAACTTTTCATAACTAGACGTCAGTTCATCAGGACTTGCTTCTTTTAACCCTTTGTTGTATATTCGTTACAATTGGAGCCAATATGCAACAAAGGTTAGAGAAAGGTTACAATTGGAGCCAATATCCACCAAAGGTTAGAGAAAGGTTACAATTGTAACCAATATGCAACAAAGGTTAGAGAAAGGTTACAATTGGAGCCAATATCTACCAAAGGTTAGAGAAAGATTACAATTGGAGCCAGTATCCACCAAAGGTTAAAGAAAGGTTACAATTGGAGCCAATATCCACCAAGGTTAGAGAAAGGTTTCACTTGTAACCAATATGCAACAAAGGTTAGAGAAAGATTACAATTGGAGCCAATATCCACCAAAGGTTAAAGAAAGGTTACAATTGGAGCCAATATCTACCAAAGGTTAGAGAAAGATTACAATTGGAGCCAGTATCCACCAAAGGTTAAAGAAAGGTTACAATTGGAGCCAATATCCACCAAAGGTTAGAGAAAGGTTTCACTTGTAACCAATATGCAACAAAGGTTAGAGAAAGATTACAATTGGAGCCAATATCCACCAAAGGTTAAAGAAAGGTTACAATTGGAGCCAATATCCACCAAAGGTTAGAGAAAGGTTACAATTGGAGCCAATATCTACCAAAGGTTAGAGAAAGATTACAATTGGAGCCAATATCCACCAAAGGTTAAAGAAAGGTTACAATTGGAGCCAATATCCACCAAAGGTTAGAGAAAGGTTTCACTTGTAACCAATATGCAACAAAGGTTAGAGAAAGGTTACAATTGTAACCAATATGCAACAAAGGGTTAATATTTACTTATAAACTTCCTCTGAAGGGCTTTGTGTACAAGATTGGGTTTTATTATGAAATACTAACATTATTTTAAAGTAGTTTACTTGTAACATCAAAATATGATGATAATTTTAAAGCAATTTTGCAATTGCATTGGCAGTATATAATAATTAAAAAGATTGTTTCTTGAATTTTCTTTTTTATATTCAATAATTCCTGAATATTAAAGTAAACAAATAACATCCTATTTATTATGGAAATTTATTTCTCAATTAATTTAAATGTACTCTGAAAAATTAAAAAAAAAAAAAACAATTTCTGTTTGAACTTCTGGAATGAGGAATTATCATTATTCACACTATTTTTGTTACATTGTTTATATTCAGACTAATATCCTCATCTTTGTTGCTATTATCACCTGATCACCCTTTGTTTGAATTTCTGGAATGAAGAGTTATCATTATTCACACTATTTTTCTTCAGAGTAATGTCCTCATTTTTGTTGTCTTATCACAATGTTTTAGCCTTTGTGCAATAACTGATCAGTAGTAAAAACTAAGAACTAGACAAGTTATCCTTAGACAGGGGCAGTGGAATGACACCACAGATTAAATAAAAGGTTCAGTTTGGTAGGTTACTTAGATCGAGATGCACTTCATCAAAGTGCATCTCGATCTGAGTAACCTCTGGCCTTCATCAGAGGGCACAACAGCCGAAATGTTGAAAAAAAAAGCAAACAAACATGAGGATAATAATCAAAATGTAAATAGTAAAAAAAAATGACAATAATTTTAAAATTGCATTGTATTTATAAAATATCAAAATTTTTTCTTGTGTTTTCTTTTTTATGTTCAACAAATACTTTGTGAATATTATACTAAACAAATAAGTGTATTCCCTTTTGAATAAGTAGGGAATGTTTATTTATCACATTTAACAAGAAAAGATATATAAACTACAATCCCTATGTAGTAGATTATTCTAGTAATAGAAAGTGTCATTTATATATATATATATATATATATATATATATATATATATATATATCTCAAAAGATGTCAGAAATGAGCTGTAACATGTTGTTTTCATTCATTTCTTAAGTTACCCCAGTACTTTCAAACTCTTTCCGAGATCATCTTCAGGGGTGTAAGTCATGGTCTCCAGATTTTAAGTTCGCAATATTTATTGACATTCTGCAAGACGTGATGTCTTCTGTGCAGAAAGTGGGCGTGTATGTGCCTGAAGGAGACAGTCGTTGCAGATATCGGGTGTGGATAATCTTTCTGCACAGAAGACATCAAGTCTTGCAAAATGTCAACAAATGTTGCAAGCTTAAAATCTGGAAACCATAACTCACACCCCTGAAGATGATCTTGGAAAAAGGATGAAAGTACTTGGGTACCTTAAGAAATGAATTAAAATAACATCTGTCAACGTTACAGTTCATTTCTGACATCTTTTGATTATAATACACAAAAGATTATCCACACCCAATATATATATATATAATGACTTAGTTTTTGATCATAATTAAATTAGACCAGTACACAGTCATATTAAAAAGTGTTCAATACAATTATATTGTAGAACTTTTGAATATTTTTCATTTGTAAATGAGTTATACTATGCAACCCAGTTTTCTACTATCTGGTGTCTTCAGGCGATTTACTATACTGATTTTACTAATTTTTTAAGAACGCTCACATAACGGGGATTTTTTTATGAACACCCAATTTTCAAAATTAGAAGGCATTATAACATTTTCATCCATAGTTCTATGATCTCAATAGGTATTTGTTGATATGGTTACACTTAGTCATAATTTCTGTTCTTTCATTCAGTAATTCCATACCAAAAAATACCTATTATGATCCTACAACCATGGATGAAAACACTACAATTGAGCATTGTTAAAAAAATGGTAAAATCAGTAATTGTAAATTGTCTGAAGACACCAGAAGGTAGAAACCTGGGTTGCATAATAATCTGTTTACAAATGAATATATATATATATATATATATATATATATATATATATATAGTACTGTGCAAAAGTATTAGGACAAGAACTATTTTATCTTTTATGAGGTATCAAAATAAAGTTTAAAATCACCCCTGTCCTAACACTTTTGCACATTACCGTTAGTGTGCAAAAGTATTAGGACAGGGGTGATTTTTCTAAAAACCTCACTGAAATTCAAATACATGGTAAAAAGCCAAGTAAATTGCTAATGAATATTGATTATTTAAAACTAGGTGTAAAAGAAATGTATTAAAAAGAAGTTATATTTAATTTTTCCTATTTTCTATTAAAGAAATTATTTTGAAACTACTCATTATTCTATTATTCTTGGATATGACTGACTTTTTTCTTATTCCCCCTCTCGAATTAATACATCTAATGTTACTTCGCAAGAAACACATTGGGAATAAATACAAGCTGCTTGGCAGGAGATACCATTAGATACATTGAAGAAGCTTGTGATGTCAATGCCTGACAGAATGAATGCTGTGATCAAAGCAAAAGGCTATTATACTAAATATTAAATTTATTTTGTAACAATAATTTTTTTATTGTTAAAGCATTTGTTGAGTAAATCAAATAAAATTACTTTAATTAAATTGTTTATTTTCTGTCAATATGCCTCATAAAAGATAAAATAGTTCTTGTCCTAATACTTTTGCATAGTACTATATATATATATATATATATATATATATATATATATATGAAATATAAAACAAAAATTTCAAAATTTAAATCTGTTGGATAGCCATTTCTACGAGGAATTCCTTGCTTCTTCAGGTTGGCTGAAACCAAATTAATATTAATATGATCAGGTTTTTTGGGATTCACCTATCTGATCATTCTTTTCGATTTAAAATATATATATATATATATATATATATATATATATATATATATATATATATAAAGATAAAAAAAACATGCTGGATAGACTTTAGAGAAATAGAGACGGTAGGGATTCTGTGACTAAAAGAAAAAGAAAACCCCATAAACCTTTTGCTTACCTAATAGAATATTGAACTGGCTGGTAAATGTAAAGTTTCTATTTTGTAACATGTATTTATAAGCAAAAGTAAAAATATCATTAGGCTTTCAAAATATTAAAATTTAACCCTTTGTTGCATATTGGTTACAATTGTAACCTTTCTCTAAAATAATAGAGGATAATAATAAATTATTTTAGAGAAAGGTTACAATTGTAACCAATATGCAACAAAGGGTTAACAATACTCAGAAATATTCTTCAGGCTGTGAAAGTCAAGGTAAACTATAGAGGATTCTAAGTAATGTCCTTCAATATCAAAGAAATGAAAGTGAATAAAAATAATTATTGAATTTTTCTTATTTTTCTTCTATTTAGTTTTTTTTTATATTATTGTTATTATTTATTATTTTATTTTGATAAATTATATGTGCATTTCATTTGATTAATAAGGTACGTCAAAGGACAAAATGTGTTGATAAAGAAAATTTTTTCATTTTGGCTTTATTCATATTGTATTTTTACAGATATATTTTTTTATATTTCAATTTTTATACACATACACATGCACACACATAGTATGGACATAGAAATCAATAGAGTGATGATTGGATGAGTGATCAATATTGATCACTCATCACTTCTAAATATAGCAAAGCTGAACCTGTGTATGTGTGTGTGTGTGTGAGAGAGAGAGTGCTTAAAAATTACAACTCCTATAAAGACAATGCTGATTATGTCCTGCATAGGATAGATGCATCTTAGAGAGAAGTAAATATTCAACCATCTTGCATTATAGTAACACTCATAACAGTGCACCATTTGTGTCTGAGCTGCAGATGGTGACAGATACTTCAGTAAGCTTCATTGTGATGAAAGAGTACAGTGCAAATTGATCTCATGTCCGAGACATGCACATATGCTTTTTTATTGAATTAAGGAAAGATTTAGAGAATTGCTGTAAACATTAGACCTGCCATATTATTGGCACCCCAGTGTTGGCAACAGGGGTCAAATAAACATTCCTAAATCTATAGACCTGGTTCTGGATGACCAAAAACAGATACTCACCAAGATTGACACATTGTAAAAAACTTATAGTAGGAGATCACATGATGTCCATATCACAGATCAGAACAAACAAGACCTCAGGAGTGTCAATTGGGAATTGTTTAATTACAAGAGGACAACAAGCATACATGTCCCCTACACTGCCACACTGTCATACATAACTTCAATAGTGTCAGAAGTGAGTTACCTGGGGAGAGGTGGTTGAATGAGGCTCTGTTTTGTTCAATGATAATAACAGGTTCTGTCTTCACGCACTCGCTCCCATATTCTTGCTTTCCTGACAGCTACAACCTCCAGAAATTTAAATGCAAAGTCAATACTCATCTACTAACCACTGGACTCTAGCTCTCTCCCCACCCCCATATAACCTTCCCTTTCTCTCCATCTATGTATCTGTCATCGCACCTGCATTCTCAGCTTTCTATTGCTCCTTTCTAACTAGTTTGTACTCCTCACTCTTTTCTAATTAATCTTTTTACAGTTATGTAGCCCCCTGCACATCAGTGGCATTTCTGCCTTGCTCGGGGTGAAATGATTAAAAAAAAAAAAAAGTAATGGTCATTTACTTACATTATCCTCAAGAATATATTTACCCACAACACATAAGCTGTAGCATTATGGTTTGGGGTGCCATGACTCATAATACCTGCTTGCTTTTGGTATTGATAGAAAGAATGCTAAACAAATTCATATAGTGATTTACTAAGCTTAGCTTAGATGTAACACAAGGCCAAAAGTATAGATCACCCACTGATTGAACTCACTACTCAGTCATAACTGATCTTGCAAGACAAGCTTTTTAACAATTATACCACTGAAGTGGCCTGAACAGATCCATATATATCCAGAACATTGTTCAATCTATTTTGCTTACATGCCTGCGAGATAATATATGAAAACCAAGTCTCACTATTTTTTTTTTTTTTTTTTTAATGATTTCACCCCGAGCAAGGCGGAAATGCCACTGATGTGCAGGGGTTTACATAAATGTAAAAAGATTAATTAGAAAAGAGTGAGGAGTACAAACTAGTTAGAAAGGAACAATAGAAAGCAGGTGCGATGACAGATACATAGGTGGAGAGAAAGGGAAGGTTATACAGGGGTGGGGAGAGAGCTAGAGTCCAGTGGTTAGTAGATGAGTATTGACTTTGCATTTAAATTTCTGGAGGTTGTAGCCGTCAGGAAAGCAAGAATATGGGAGCGAGTTCCACAGGCGGGAAGTGCGAGAGAAGAAGCTGCAGGAGTAGAATTGTCGTCTGCATTTGGCTAACCTGACTGTGAATGGGTGGGACCCAGTTGCCAGTCTGGTTGCACGAGTAAACACCTGTTGAGGAGGCATCAGTGACTTAAGCTCGTCCAAGCAGAAGCCATGAAAGTATTTATAGAACAGACAAAGGGAGGCCACATTTCGACGATGGGGAAGTGGCTGCAGTCGAGTCGCCAGATCAGTACCTATCACATTACAGACTCTCCTTTGGAGCTTGTCAAGAACACTGAGGAGAACGGCAGAGGCACCTGACCATAAATGGCAGCAGTACTCCATGCACGGACGGATGGTTCACTTGTATATATGCAGGATGGATTCAGGTGGAAAAAACATCCTGGATCGACATAGTGACCCAACCTTCTTAGCAGTAGATTTTGCTATGGATTCAATATAGTGGTTCCATTTGAGGTCTGAGGACAGGGTAAATTCGAGGAGGCATAGTGTATTACTCTCAGGGAGAATCACTTGGTCCATGCTTATGGGAGGCAGGAGAGGTTGCCTGTAATGGTTGACAGACAACAGCTTGATCTTAGATGAATTGAAGTTGACAAGCCACTTCTTGCCCCAGTTCACCACAGAGTGTAGATCCCGCTCAAGGTCAGCAGCGAGATTATGTCTGTCCGCCACGACAGGTTTCTTACTGGAGTGGGAGTATATTGTAGTGTCATCTGCGTAGATGCCTACTTGGGAACTGATCTCATCTGGGAGGTCGTTGATGAAAATAAGGAAGAGCGTCGGGCCCAGGATAGAGCCCTGTGGGACACCAGCATTCGTGCTGTAGGATGAAGAGGCACGCTCATTCAGAACGATCTTCATTTTGCTGTTATTTAAGAAAGATTGGATTAGGTCAAGCAGGCGACTGGTAATACCATAACCGTGTAGTTTGCATAGGAGGCTTGAGTGCCAAACCCTGTCGAAAGCCTTGGAGATGTCCAGAGCAACCGCGCGAGCCTCATCAGACTCATCAAGGGCCTGTAGCATGTACTCCGTTACGGTTGTTAGCAGGTTGGCCGTGGACCTGGCAAAGCGGAATCCATATTGCCTGTCAGAGAACAGTTTGTGGGCGGTGAAATGATGAACTATTTCAGCATTGATTATAGCCTTGAATACTTTCCCGAATATCAGTAGAAGATTACTATTTACTAAACTTAGGCCATAAGTAGGGAGAAAACATTTTGCAGTCATAATAACAAGCAATACTTGCTTGCTAATGACTACTCCTTTGTGAGATAAACTAGTTTATTAATCTGATCTCAGCTTAGCACAAGACCACAAATGCCATTCACCCAGTGAGGATCAAACTCAATTGCCTGAGAAATCTGCTTAGTGACTATCACTTTATTATAATGCAGCCTAATTATTTATCAAGTCTGGCACAAGGTGACTAATATAAGTCACCTATTTAATTATTATGTTAGTAATAATCCAAAAGATCAGCATTGCGAGGCAGGCTAATTATTTACTTTTGTCTGGCTCAAGGCCACACATGTAGAGCAGCTAGTGAAGTTTGAGATCATTTGTTTATAATGGTCTGCAGGATGAGCTAACTAACTACAATATTAAACAGTTAGGTTTACTTGGTCTGGCACAAGGTTGCAAGTATGGAGCACCCACTAAGACACAGTCATAATGAGCAATCAATAATCTACCAGATGAGATTACAAACTACTACAGTATAATAAGCTTTGACTAACAGGAAGCCACAACTGTAAGGTAACCAATGAGGATTAAGTCCACTACGGTAAGTAAAAACCTCCAAGTTTTTTAATCATATGCTTCAGTCAGTTAATTGCTGGATATGATACATGCTTGGGCAATTACATCTCTTTCAAGTCTTGTCTGATTACGCAGAAGATTTTCCTACAGTAGGTTACCATTACTTTCTGTGGTAGACAGGTTGCCAACCAAGGCTATAGAACCGAATCTGTCATGCTATTCAATTCTATTATCCATATCAGTTCATTAAGTGCCATGCATGATACACACTTGGGTGATCATGTCTTTTGAGACTTGACTGACTAGGCAGAAGATTTTTCCACAGTAGGTTACGATTTCTTTCTGCAGTAGACTGGTTACCAACCAAGGCCATAGAACCCACAACTGTCCTGCCATTCAACACATAAATGAAAGGAGAATGGATTAAGACTTTTCTCATGGGTATTTGTGTTAAACTCTAGTAAGGGTACTCTTCCTGTGTTGTGATTGTACCCAGCGTGCGAGGGTTCACGTGATTATCCATGGCTTGCGCGTGACCGACAGTAGGCAAACGGCCATTACAGGTGTATTGACATGTGAGGCAAGGTGATCCCTTTTACAAATAAATATCTGTCAAATCCATTGAATCCTGTTCATCTATTTCTTTCATTTGTGCATAAGGGAATGAAACAAATTTGACTGGAATTCGAACTTGGCTCTCCAATTTCTCATTCAGAGCTGATACCCTTTATACCACACCACACATCCTATGCCTAATATGAGATAATTCCTATAAAACATATATAATTAACATAAGATAATTTCTATAAAAATACCAAAAGTTTTCATATTAATTATATACATTTACTCATTTTGGGGAAAGGTGATGGGGAGGCACTATAAAAAGAGATTAGAGAGTAAAAAAGAAGGGCGGGTTTAATACAAACATTCTTCTAGAATGACTTTGTAGTTTCTCAAAATTCTGCCAGCCAAAAGTGAAAAATAAAATTAGCAACAAACAAACAAAAAAATAAAAGGTCAGTAAGAAAATTATTCATAAAATAAACAAGAAAACTTGTTTTTAGAATGTGAAAGCAAATATTAACAAGTGTAGCTTCAAGTGAAAAGGGGAAAAAAAACCCAAAATTACATTATTTAATCTCTGTATAATACAGACACTGCAGGTAGGAGAATATTTGATATTGTGCCATGCAAATGAAGTGTAGCTCACTGTTAAAGATATGGGTCTTGAAAAAAGACCTATCTTTATTTTTTTTTCAAAAATACTTCAAATATGCAACAATCTCAAGCACAAAGCCATATTATTATTGTGCTCATAATGTTTTACAACCAACACACAAAAGAATTAGTTACTTAATCTAGTAATTAATCATTTTATTATTAAGTAGCAGAGTAGTTACCAAAAATGACAAGATTATTTGCATATATTCCATCTAGGATCAGAGAATTTTACACTATGCTTAGAATCAAAATGTCACTTCTAGGATCAGAGAATTTTACACCCTGCTTAGAATCAAAGTGTCACTTCTAGGATCAGAGAATTTTACACCCTGCTTAGAATCAAAGTGTCACTTCTAGGATCAGAGAATTTTACACCCTGCTTAGAATCAAAGTGTCACTTCTAGGGTCAGAGAATTTTACACCCTGCTTAGAATCAAAGTGTCACTTCTAGGATCAGAGAATTTTACACCCTGCTTAGAATCAAAGTGTCACTTCTAGGATCAGAGAATTTTACACCCTGCTTAGAATCAAAGTGTCACTTCTAGGATCAGAGAATTTTACACCCTGCTTAGAATCAAAGTGTCACTTCTAGGATCAGAGCATTTTACACCCTGCTTAGAATCAAAGTGTCACTTCTAGGATCAGAGAATTTTACACCCTGCTTAGAATCAAAGTGTCACTTCTAGGATCAGAGAATTTTACACCCTGCTTAGAATCAAAATGTCACTTCTTAGCCACTTGGCTCAAATCAAAATGACATATTGCAGTCCTCTGTCAAAGATCAGTTGTAGTATCTGTGTATTCCACTTGACATCAACATAGTATCTGGACAATCCTACTAAATTTTTTTAAGTTAATATTACCATACTGTTCATGGTTATGTAACAGGACACACTGGACTTTCCTAATTTGGTTGACAATCAGCTATGAGAAAAATAAATCAAATTCAAACCACTCAGCCATCAGAAGCTGTACAAAAATGTTTAGGCCCAAGTGGTCTTATGTCAGTAAAACAAAAACACAACAGATTTTGACCACAAGGGATGATCCCACTGGAGAGGAACTATCCAGAATACTGTTGATACCAATGAGTATTAAACCCAAGGGAAATTGATGATGGTATTCTAATAGCAGTCTGCTGGCATAAAGGATATGCCCCTTGTCTTCTTAATGCCAGGTCAGATGTTCAAATCAGGGCAGGATTTATTTGTTAATTTTTCTTTTTTATATCTGCTTTAACATGAAAAGATATGTGAACAAACACGGCATTTGTATATCAACTAATTTCCATTTGTGTCTGTTTGTACAGTATAACAGCAGCCATGTTTAGTAGACAGTGGGCATATCAGTGAATTAGTCAGTTAAGTGCCACACATGATACACGCTTGAGCAATCATGTCTCAAAAGAGACATGATTGACTGGGCAAAAGATTTTCTCACAGTAGGTTGTCATTACTTTCTGCGGTAGACTGGTTGCCAACCAAGGCTACAGAACCCAACACACATTCGTGTACATAACATAAAGTTTATAAAAACCTGCTTCAAATTCTGTCAACAGCTTCATCAGTAGTCCCATGACCTGGTGTGGTTGTAGCATCTGAACTGAGTTGAAAACTGGAGAGGTATTCATTCATGCCTACCATGTCTTGAGCAATGAGACATGACAGAGCCCATTGCTTTCTAGGTTAAACCACAGTCGATATCCTCCAACTTGAAGGCTCAGCTCGGTCATGGATACATGACTATTTATTTCAACAGGGGAACCCTACACTAACTCCATTGATTTCAATTTTGGAAGCCCTCTTCCCAGTGATGCTTTTGGAAGTCCTCTTCCAGTGATGCTTTGTCATTATTGCACTAGCCGCATATATATATATATATATATATATATATATATCGAGGCAGCAAATAATTTTCTAAACATATACTGTTAAATATAAGAGACAATGAATGTCTATTATGTTTAATCACGAGCTGTTCTAAATTTCATAGAACCACATTGCAAATTTGCAAACTGCGTTTGTTATTTTTGGTAACTATTGCCATTGCCTAGCAGAATTTTATGTCAACACAAAATAAAATCATTGCTGATGATGGATATTATTGTGTTACCATCTTAAGGATCTCTCTGAAGATGGCTCATGTAAGCCGAAAGCTTAGAACAAACTTAATAAAAAGTTATCCAAATGTTGGAGAATTTTTGTCTTTATTTTCAACTGAAATTAAAGCAAAAATACGACGTTTAGAACGCTCATGATTAAACATAATAGACATTCATTGTCTCTTATATTTAACAGTATATGTTTAGAAAATATATATATATATATATATATATATATATATATATATATATATACATATTATTTACATTGTTCAGACTGTTGTCCTCATCTTTGTCATATTCATGATGTTTCAGCTATTGTACACTCTGAACTTTTTCAGGTGACTGGAATTTTGAACAAAACCCTTTATTTCAATCAATGGGGTAAATTGGTCTCGTTCCACGAGTCATGCCACTTTCAGATGTCTTACTTATCTACATTTAACTCAACTAATTCACCATCCCACCTTAATCAATAAATTTGAGGTCTTCACGACATCTGTGGACAAGGCTGAGTGCTTTGCTCGCAGATTCTCATCAAACTCCTCATTTGACTTGTCAGGAGTACTCGCACCCGACTTCCCTCTTAGACCTGAGCCTCAACTGAAAGATGTTTACATAACTGTGTCTCTGGTATCTAAGTTAATATCAAAGCTTGACCCCCATAAGGTCAGCAGAGGTGATGGAATCCTGGTAATTGTCTTGAAGAATTGTGCCCCTGAACACTCCTCCGTCCTCTCTAAACTCTATAATTACTGCCTTTTCACTTCCTATTTTCCTGCCTGCTGGAAGTCCTCTTCTGTTGTTTCTGTGTTTAAAAACTCAGGGGAACCCTTGGATACATCCAATTATCGCCCTATCAGCCTCCTATCAATTTTCAGAAAAGTGTTTGAGGCAATTATCAATGCTGAGATAGTTCAATATCTTACTGCCCATAAAGTATTCTCAGACAGAATGGATTCTGCTTTGACAGGTCTATTGCTGATATGCTAATGGCCATCACGGAGTACATATACCAGGCCCTTGATATCTCCAGCTCATCTACATCACTTTGTGTATCTTGTTCTTTTCCTTTCTTTCTACCTTCGCAACCGTCTTCACTCCTGTGTTCACATCCTTCTATTGTCCTTTCTCTTTTATTCCCTATAGCTGGTTTGTCTTTGTCTAATACTTCAAATCTCTTATGTCAACCCCTACATATCAGTGGTGTTAATGCCTTGCTTGGGGTGAAATGATTAAAAAAAATGTTTTTTAGTCACCACAATTGAACCAGCTATTAAACTCACAACTATTTGGGTCAAGTCACTGGATTCAACCAATGCTTTTATTCACGGCATGGCAATTCACAGATAAGAGAAATAATCTACAGAGAAGGCAATGGAAAACCACACTCCTACATTTCCAATGAAATGTCTGGCAATTCACGGATAAGAGGAAGAATCTACAGAGAAGGCAATGCAAAAACCACACTACTACATTTCCAATGAAATGTCTGGCAATTCACGGATAAGAGGAAGAATCTACAGAGAAGGCAATGCAAAAACCACACTACTACATTTCCAATGAAATGTCTGGCAATTCACGGATAAGAGGAAGAATCTACAGAGAAGTCAATGGAAAACCCCACTACTACATTTCCAATGAAATTTCTGGCAATTCACAGATAAAGAGAAGGAATCTGCAGAAAGACAAACATGGAAATGAATATTGTCATTCTTACAATAGCAAAATACAATTATAGAGGTCTAGCCTATCTTCATGAAAAATTCTAATTACAAGGCCAGTGTTTTAATGCAATCGATCAATATTTGCACATGATGCATTGTGTTTCAAAAGTGGGTCTTCCAAGAATTTTCTGGTTGCCTAATACTTTTGCTAGAGATATCAGCAAGTAATTTTTACTTTGCTTTTCTCAAAGTGGTTGTGTTTAGAAGGATCAATCCTCTGTTACAATTGAACTTCAACATCTAGTCATATGTAGCCAGAAAGTGGAGATTGTATTAAAGAATTGAATAGCAGGACAGATTGGGTTCTATAGCCTTGGTTCGGCAAAAGGTCTACTGAAGAAAGTAATAGCAACCTACTGTGGGAAAATCTTATGCCTAGTCAGTCATGGATCGAAAGAGACATGATTGTCCAAGCGTATATCACGTGTGGCACTTAACTGACTGATCTGGATAAAAGAATTGAATAGCAGGACAGATTGGGTTCTATAGCCTTGGTTCGGAAACAGGTCTACTGAAGAAAGTAATAGCAAGCTACTCTTGGAAAATCTACCTAGTTAGTCATGGATCATAAAAGACATGATCATGCAAGTGAATATCACATACAGCACTTAACTGACTGATTTGGACAAAAGAATTTAATAGCAGGACAGATTGGGTTTTATTGCCTTGATTGACAACCAGTCTTCCGCAGAAAGAAATGGCAATCTACTGTGAGAAAATCTTTGGCCTAGTCAATCATAGATCAAAATAGACATGATCACACAATCATATATCATGTGTGGCTCTTAACTGGAAGAATCAACAGTTATTTAGGTGGGGAAGACATGGAGAGAAATGATCACCCAAGCATATATCATGTATGACATATAACTGACTGACTCACCATGGAAACTTAGGGTTGAAAAACACTGCATTTTTTTTTTTTTTTAATCATATCACCCCAAGCAAGGCAGTAACGCCACTGATGCGCAGGGGGCTACGTAAGGGTAAAAAGAATGGAAAAGAGAAAGCCGGAAACCACATCCTAAACAGGGAACAAGGGATGAGCCTCTTCACCTGTTCAATAGATGTGGGTGGAGTGTGAACCGGGTGATAGTTTAGTGTATCTACTCCAATTGGAAAAAAAAAAAAGAGTGAAAAGATTGGAAAAGAGACAACCGGAAACCACATCCTAAACAGGAAACAAGGGATGAGCCTCTTCACCTGTTCAATAGATGTGGGTGGAGTGTGAACCGGTCGATAGTTTAGTCTATCAACTCCAATTGGAAAAAAAATAAAAATAAAAGAGTGAAAAGACTTGAAAAGGGAAAACCAGAAACCGCATCCTAAACAGGAAACAAGGGATGAGCCTCTTCACCTAGATATTAATTATTCTTTCTACAATTGGTTGGCTAAAATTTCAAAGAATTGCTGTTGCAGAATAGTAACTGTTGCTAAAGGACACATCTTGGCTAAACCGGAAAAGATTTTGTGCAAAGGAAACTAAACTGAGTGAATTCTAGCTTCCCTTCATCTGTTCTATAAATACTTTCATGGCTTCTGCTCCAACGAACTTAAGTCACTGATACCTCTGCAACAGGTGTTTACTCGTGCAACCAGACTGGCAACTGGGTCTCACCCATTCACAGTTAGATCAACCAAATGCAGATGACAATTCTACTCATGCAGCTTCTTCTCTCGCACTTCCCGCCTGTGAAACTTGCTTCCATATTCTTGCTTTCCCGACAGCTACAACCTCCAGGAATTTAAATGCAATGTCAATACTCATCACTTAATCACTTGACTCTAGTTCTTTCTTCACCACTCTGCATATCCTTTCCTTTCTCTCCACCTTTGCAACTGTCGTCACACCTGTATTCCCATCCTTCTCTTGCTCCTTTCTAACTGGTTCATCTTTCTCTTCACTCTCTTCTACTTAATCTTTTACTCTTATGAAGCCCCCTGTACATCAGTGGCATTACCACCTTGCTTGGGGTGATATGATTAAAAAAAACAACAGATACCAATAAAATATTATTTATAGGCATTTACATAGGACATGCAGGTATCATAAAAAGTGAACTGGCACGGTCAAGAATAAATTCCAGAAGCTGAGTAGAGTTTTGAGAGACAAGAAAATTTCTCTGAAAACAGAGAGAGTACTGAATTGTTATGTGATGTCTGTCCTTCAATATGGCAGCAAATGCTGGACAATCTCATTAAAGTTGAAGGAAAGACTTGAAACAACCGAAATGTGGTTTTACAGAAGCCGACTTGATATAAAGTGGGGGATCAATTTCATATTACAATCAATATATAAACTGACCCCTCACTTTGTGGTCTCAGCAGTTTCTATACATTTATATACCTGAGGTCCAAAAGCACAAGGATGCATTCCAGAAGCTGAGTAGAGTATTAAGAGACAGAAAAATTTCGCTGGAAACAAATTGTTATGTGCTGTCCATCCTTCAATATGGCAGCGAATGCTGGACAACCTCATCAAAGATGAAGGGAAGACTTAAAGCAACTGAAATGTGGTTCTACAGAAGGATGCTGAGGATACCATAGACCAAATATTTGAGCAATGATGAGGTTTTGGAGAGGATGGAAATAAAAAGGAAACTGATACTTAACATCAGGGAAAGATAAGTGAAGTTATTGGAACATGTAATAAGGAATCGGATGTGCGTTGTGGCGCAGTGGATATCGGCTCGGAACGAGAAAACGGGGAACCGAGTTCGAATTCCAGTTGAATTCCTTGCATTCACTTATGCGCAAATACCCTTGGGAAAGGTATTAATCCGTCTCTTCCTTCCAGTTATGGGTTAAATAACAGGACGGATTGGGTTCTATAGCCTTGGTCGGCAACCAGTCTACCGCAGAAAGCAATGGCAACCTACTGCGGGATAATCTTTTGCCTGGTCAGTCATG
This sequence comes from Ascarosepion bandense, assembly GCA_037127315.1. Lineage (NCBI taxonomy): Eukaryota > Metazoa > Mollusca > Cephalopoda > Sepiida > Sepiidae > Ascarosepion > Ascarosepion bandense. The sequence goes on along the minus strand of JBBBDQ010000909.1, from coordinate 1,957,960 downwards.
TCTCTTTCGAGACATGATCGCCCAAAGCGTGTATCGCGCATGGCACTTAACTGACTGAATAAGGAATCTGTTACTCACAGGTCAAATAGAGGGAAAGAGAGATGGGAAAGCAATGTGTGACATACTTGATGGGCTTGAACAGTTAGATGGCAGGATTTGGGAGGGGTAACAAGAGAAAGGGTGTTAAGAGCTACAAGAGGTAAGGAAATTTGGAGGGCTATGATCGCCTATATTGTGAAGAGATACGTCACATAGAAGAAGAAGAACCAAGTTTAAATCCTTACCGATTCTGTCACGTTCACAGAAATGTCTTTGGAAAAAGGCACAAATCCATCTCTTTTTCCCTCAGTTCTAGCAAGAGGGATTGCTCTCTCACTTTGGATAGCATCGAGTCAGGAAGAATATCAAATACCAAATGATGGTGATGAGAACGGAAAAACACTCTACTATCTTTCCCCAA
>JBBBDQ010000909.1:1945000-1952500 GCA_037127315.1 Ascarosepion bandense | reverse complement strand
TGCACTCTCTCCGAGAGATTGTCATTACAATCTTTTTGTTGCAATATAAGCCACTGGTGGGTTCTGTAGGTGCTGAACAAACACAAATGTGATATATATATATATATATATATATATATAACTTATTTATAAATGGAAATTTGTCTGTGTGTGTGTGTATCCATTACCTATAGACTCCGAAATGGCTGAACCAATTTTCTTGAAAATTGACACAGTTGTACTATAAGCGTCTGTGAGTGTTCTTAGCTAGGTTTTGTGTCGAGGCACCCTTGATAAATATCGAAAATTGATAATCGAAAAAATCGGGTTATAGCAGGAGTGGTCCGATTTTAATCATATTTGATACACTCATAGACAAAGACATAAGAAACGATATTCAGAAGTTTCAAGATTGCAGTTCTTACAATAGTGCAGAAAATTTGATATCGATACCAGGAAATCAAAATTTGACTTACATCCATTCATTTTTCTTTCAGTCTACGGTTTCGCTTTAACTGGGAACAACTATTGCTTTTTAGTCTTTTGTGCCAATGTCCAAAGAGTCTGAGCTCCAGGACCACGGATTAGTTTTAAAGCTTTCATTACACCCGAGCAACGCCGGGCTATACTGCTAGTATATATAATACAAATAGATAGGTTTGCCTATTGTCTGATTCATACACCTCCCTGATCTTTTGTCAAGGAGTATACCTTTTGTGCCTTAGTGACATTATCACATAGCTTCAAATAAATTGATTACTATATATATATATATATATATATATATATAAAAACTGACTCTATCAATAAAGTATATTTAGTATGAGGAAGTTGGTTCTTAGCACAAAGTGTGTCATGTGTTTTCACAATTGTAATTTGATTATATAGCTATATATAAATCTTATATTTGATATATATTTCTTTTTAATCTAGCATTATTTCTTTCTTAAGCAATATTTTAAGTGCTTATTTTTAATATGCCATTATTTCTTGTTACTATGAACATTATATTTTATGGAAGCAAAAGGAGGTGGATATTATTTTAATAAGACTTTCTATCTCTAGGCCAGTTGGCATTAATTTCACTGTCTAAAACAAGGATATCCATTCAAGTAGATGTACCAACTGAATACAACATTCAGTGTTATATATATATATATATATATATATAAGTATAGGGTAGGTATGGATGGAATGGTATTCCATACCCAAAGAAACACTATTCTTAAAAAAGTGCTCAATACAAAGTAGAGCTGATAATATTTATTCAGAAATTTTAACATGAATATCTTATAATATCACTACAAAAGTAGTATCAAAACAAAATAGCTACTTTTTTAGTGATATTATAACATAATCATGTTATAATTTCTGAATATATATATATATATATATAAACTTTTCCATTACACCAAATGGTGTGTAGGACAGTGTTTTGCTGTTTCTGTAACTAACTGTTTTTTTATGAGGCAAGGTTGTTAGTCCTGTGCCCAACCCCCCAAATCTGGAGGAAGGTCATTTTCTAAGCGTAGCTTAGACGTGACACATGACCAAAAGTAGGGGGTACCCAGTGAGGGTCGAACTCACTGCTCAGTTATAATGATTCTAGCAAGACGAGCTTGCTAACCATTACACCATGCCAAGGTGGGCATATATATATATATATATATATAAATGTAGAATATTTGGTATTTTTGTCAGGTAAATTCCATTAGAGACAAACTCAAAGGAACTCAATGTTAAATTTTTATTAAATTTAACAGAGAAATATAATCTTGAAAAAATTTTGGGATATTCTACAAATCCATGGATTTGTACAATATCCAAAAATATTTTCAAGAGTACATATATATATATATATATATGGTTAAATACAATAAAGACAAGAGGAAAACTGTATTTTAAATCGCCTATGCATTTCATCCTGTGATAGACTTTTCAAGGTAAAAAGACGAAATGAGCTTTATTCTAAATTACGTATCTATAAACAAACAGTGTTGGCAACCACAAAGACGCTCACAAATCATTTCAAAAGATCAACAGAATATTTTAGTTTTAAGAATTTCTTCATTTGTAGTGTAAAGTCACAAGATATTAAAATGAAGGGAATTTGAATGTTTTCTTTGAGAACTGTTTATTTTGTGTGTAAGTCTGTTTTAGAATTTCTTCACGTGTAGCGCAAAGTCAAGAGATAGTTTAGTTTATCTACTCCAATTGAAAAAAAATAAAGAGAGAAAAGAGTGAAAAGACTGGAAAAGAGAAAACTGGAAACTGCATCCTAAACAGGAAACAAGGGATGAGCCTTCTTCACCTGTTCAATAGATGTGGGTGGAGTTTGAACTGGGCGATAGTTTAGTCTATCTACTCCAATTTAGGCAGCAAATTTTCTTTTAAACATGTCAGATTAAATAAATTGCAAACATAATGTCTGCTTATTTTTAATACAATCCATTCATACTCATGGATAATCTTTTGTGTATTACAGTTGAAAGATGTCAGAAATGAGCTGTAATGTTGGCAGATGTTATTATTCATTTCTCAAGGTACAGTAATTTTTAGCAACACAGTTTTTGCAGTTATTTTTTGTTACCATAACTCACACCCCTGAAGATGACCTCGGAAAGAGGTTGAAAGTACTTGGGTACCTTGAGAAATGAATGATAATAATGTCTGTCAACGTAACAGCTCATTTCTGACATCTTTCGATTGTAATACGCGAAAGATTTCCTTATGAACGAATTTTATTAAAAATAAGCAGACATTACGTTCGCAATTTATTTAATATATATATATATATATATATATATTTGTTTAAACATTATTCTTAATGGATACTTGTATTTGAGTAGATGCTCTGTTTTTAATGATTAAACAGTATATTTATTTATATCTACTGGCATGAACAATCGTGAAATCTTGTTTGGAAAGTGTACAATCTCTAGTATATTTTCCTAACAGTATTTTTCAATTATTCAGACCAGTAGACATAAATAAATACTGTTTAATTATCAAAAAACAATGTATCTATTTAAATACCAGTTTCTTTTAAAAATAAAGTTTAAACAAATAAATTATATATATATATATATAGTTTGGGGGTTAACTATTTGCCCATAGCTAGGAGCCTAACAGGTGCTACCACACTGGGTCAGGGTGAACCTGAGAACAACAGCAATTAAGAGATAGTTCCATGCTCCTCACAACCTCCCAATCAGAGGCCTTGCTGCCAAATGCAGTTTACCATTATGCCCAGGACCATATATATATATATATATATATATATATATATATATATATTACTGTGCAAAAATATTAGGACAAAAACTATTTTATCTTTTATGAGGTATCAAAATAAAGTTTAAAATCACCCCTGTCCAAATACTTTTGCACACTACCGTTAATGTGCAAAAGTATTAGGACAGGGGTGATTTTACTACAAACCTCCCTGAAATTCAAATACAGGGTGAAAAGCCAAGCAAATTGCTAATAAATATTGATTATTTAAAACTAGGTGTAAAAGAAATATATTAAAAAGAAGTTATATTTAATTTTTCCTATTTTCTATTAAAGAAATTATTTTGAAACTACTCATTATTCTATTATCCTTGGATATAACAAACTTTTTTCTTATCCCCACCCCTCTCGAATTGATACATCTAATGTTACTTCACAAGACCCACTTTGGGAACAAATACAAGCTGCTTGGCAGGAGATAGCATTAGATACATTGAAGAAGATTGTGATGTCAATGCCTGACAGAATGAAGGCAGTGATCAAAGCAAAAGGCTATTATACTAAATATTAAAATTAATTTTCTAACAAGTATTTTTTTCATGTTAAAGCATTTGTTGAGTAAATCAAATAAAATTACTTTAATTAAATTGTTTATTTTCCTGTCAATATGCCTCATAAAAGATAAAATAATTCTTGTCCTAATACTTTTGCACAGTACTGTATATATACTAGGTGCGATTGGTAAATTGTCGCAATTATTTTGATCCTCATAAAAGATAAAATAGTTCTTGTCCTAATACTTTTGCACAGTACTGTATATATACTAGGTGCGATTGGTAAATTGTCGCAATTATTTTGATGCCTCATAAAAGATAAAATAGTTCTTGTCCTAATACTTTTGCACAGTACTATTTTTATATATTATTTACATTTTCATATTTTGAATGAGAACAGAATGTCCGAATAGAAAAGTTAAAGCACATTAAAAGAGAAAAGCAAGACAGAAAATTTAACATGGAGGTTACCCTCTACCCTTGTTTCGTACTCACAAAGCTGTTGTTTGAAAACCTTGGTAGGAATTACATTACATTGTAACATCTAAAGAAATGAGAAATTTTCTTCCACAAAGTTACCAGCTTGATATTTTAACGACCTCTAAAGCAAAACAGCATAAATCACTAATCACAAAAATTGTCACAACGGAACAAATGATAAAACAAAAACAAAAATGGAGGTAGTCAGGTCAGATCCATTGGACTGCATATAAAACATGTTTACAGATAAATACTCTCTGAGAATATCAGAAAAATAAACTGAAAAAAAAAAAAAAAAAAAAAATGAAATTTAATAAAAAAAACTGCCTTCAGTAGGGTCAAAATGAATTGGTTTCTGGGCAGAACTTTTATTTCGTTCGTATAGTAGCTTTTCCTGTATATATTCAAATAAAATAACAGATTTTAATGTTTGTTGCGGCATTTTAATCATATAACCACAGTAAGTGTCCAGGATAGATAAGCATCAGTGACTTGGGAGGATAAAGCAAACTTGAGGTACCCGATTCCTGTGAAGCATCAGGAGGCATGCCCTGACACCTGCAGCAATATACAAGGTACTTTTTGCATTTAACCAACCTGTAAATGTGTGTAGCTACCATAGTTTTGAAAATTCTGGAGCCATATTTTGTGGGAGTTAAAATAAATACAAAGTCTCCTCACATCTTATACAAGATACCTAATTCCTAGAGATCTGTCTCCCAGGTAGTATCTCCTCATTGTACAAACAGAGTAGGATTATTGGGAGACACTGAATTCCAGGAGATCCGTTTCTGAAAGCATTATCTCCTCATTGTACTAACACGATAAAATCTGATGAGTATGCCTAGTCCCTAGGGATCTGTTTCCCCAAAACAATATCTCCTTGTACTAACAGTAAGGATGCCTAGATCCTGGGAATCTGCCTCTTAAATTCTCTCATTTCATTAACAAACTAGGATCAGTGGGAATTCTACTCTAAAAGCTTCTTTTCATGCGCTTCCCATCTGTGGAATTCCCTTCCGTATACTCGCTTTCCCCGACAGCTACAATCTCCAGGAATTTAAATGTAAGGTCAATAGACATCTATCTCACTAACTTGCATACATTCTCTCAAGCTCTTTTTCCCATCTACTCCACCCCCATTCTCGGTATTCTCATCTGTCTATTACCCTCCTCCTGACATTTCCTATAACTAACCACTCTTTCTCATCACTTTCCCCTATGTAACCCCCTGCGCAACAGTGACAGTAAAATGCCTTGCTTGGGGTGAAAGGATTAAAAAAAAATTTTTTTTAAATTCCCCAAAGTTGCAAGTTATACGCTGTAGAATTTAGGCAACTTTTGCCTCTAACCGACCTATGTGAGGGTTTCTGTGATTAAAAAAGCCACCATTCTATTGTAGAGCAGCTGATAACCTTTTGGTGCTCTCAACGATGGAATGGTTTGTGGACCAAAATAGCTGTATAAATAAAGATTAATAATAGTTAGAAATTGGGAGTGTCATTGACGATTATTATCCAACTGTGCCCTCTGAGACTCTAACAACTTAACCTCTCCTCACTTCCTAATTATTGTTGTTCTCTCTTATCTGTGTTTGTCTTGTTTGTACTTAATATCCATTAGCAAGGATATTGTGCTGTAGATACTTCAGCACACATCATCTGATAACATACTGCCACCTCAGTGATACAGCACATACCAACTATCATCTTTATTTGAGGACAAATGGGATAATGATCAAGAGCAATTAACGTAATTCTTCCTTGAAAAAATATTAAACAAATCACAAATAAAGACGAAGCTTAAGTTAGGACAAATGGCGGAGAAAAATTTACAAGGAAGATTAAACAGAAACAAAGAAAACTCACGCAAATATACGTTACTTTAAACATTATTATATTGAATACTCATATTTGAAATAGATGCCATATTTTTATTTCCAATTTAATCAGTGTTTTTTTTTTCTTTAAATCATATCACCCTGAGCAAGGCGGTGGTGCCACTGATGTGCAGGGGGCTATGTAAGAGTGAAAAGATTGGGAAAGAGAAAGCCGGAAACCACATCCTAAACAGGGAACAAGGGATGAGCATCTTCACCTGTTCAATAGGCGTGGGTGGAGTGTGAACCGAGTGATAGTTTAGTCTATCTACTCCAATTGAAAAAAAAAAAAAGAAAAAGAGTAAAAAGATTGGAAAAGAGAAAGCCAGAAACCACATCCTAAACAGGGAACAAGGGGTGAGCCTCTACACCTGTTCAATAGACACGGGTGGTGTGAACTGGGCAATAGTTTAGTCTATAAACTTATCTAGAGCCGCACGATGCAGTTTCAGTGCTTTTTTATATACTCATTAAACAAAGGTCTGCTCAGGTTAACAGGTTTAGATTTTGATATGTACTGTTCTGCAATAGCAAGAAGTGTGTTTGTAAAATAAATAATGTACTCTGCATTGTGCAGGGATGTGCGTTGTGGGGCATTGGATATCGGACTCGGAACAAGAAATCAGGGAGCAGAGTTTGAATTCCAGCTGAATTCATTGCATTCACTTACGTGCAAATACTCTTGGGAAAGGTATTAATCCATCTCTTTTCTCCAGTTATGGGTTAAATAACAGGACAGATTGGGTTCTATAGCCTTGAAAACGTGCTATGTTTGTAAAATACATCCATTTGATGCTTTGGCACACATCATCAGTTATGTTTTTAGCCAAGGATCATTAGGGGTTTCAGGTTTTACAACATTATACCCTTTCTCAAGAGTGACCCAGTCGATACTAATCAGATATAGAACCTGTAAGCTACACATCAACGACAACTATTCTCATAGCACACAGCAATTCCACTGGCCTTTATTGACCAATCAGAATCAATCCTTTCTAGATTATTTAAAGTCAAAACATATTTTGAATTGTAGGAGTAATTCTTTGCAAGTGAATAGTGCATTAAAAATTTTTTTTTGAGAATAACAAATATTTTTTTACAGATACAAGTCCTACCGTTTAATCCATACCTTTCTCAACAATATTTGCATGTACGTGAATAGAATGAACTTGAATTTGAATTTGAATTCAGATCCCGGAATTCTTATTCTGAGCCTTTATCCATTACATTGCGAGAAAAAAAGGGAGTGAAAAACAAATGAGAGGAGAAAGAACAATAAAAGGACAGGTTTGAGGAAGACAGAAGACATCAATTTAAATTTTTGAAGGTTGGAGATGACAAGAAAGCAAGAAATCAGAAGAGAGAAGTGTGAGA
>JBBBDQ010000909.1:1650000-1940000 GCA_037127315.1 Ascarosepion bandense | reverse complement strand
CCAGCCAAAAGCTTTGTGAATATGACAATAAAGACGAGGGCAGTAGTTCAAACAATGTAAATAATTACAATACCCCATCTAAGAAATATTGAAAGAAAATGTATTTCAGAAAGATGAGTTTATTTTTTTTTTATAATCATATCGCCCCAAGCAAGGAATTTTACTGCCACTGTTTTGCAGGGGTTTACATAGGAGGAAAGTTATAAGAAAGAGTGACAGGTTATAGAGGGTGTCAGGAAGTGGGTAAGAGAAGGATGACTGTGACCACAAAGTGAGGGATCAGTTTATATATTGATTGTAATGTAGAATTCATCCCCCACTTTATGTCCACATTATAATAAAATAGAATTTCTTTATATTTTTAATAATCATATCACCCCAAGCAAGGCAGTTTACTTGCCACTGTTTTACAAGGGGGTACATAGGAGGAAAATTATGAGAAAGAGTGACAAGTTATAGGGGGTGTCAGGAAGTGGGTAAGAGAAGGATGAATGTGACCACAAAGTGAGGGATCAGTTTATATATTGATTGTAATGTAGAATTCATCCCCCACTTTATGTCCACATTATAATAAAATAGAATTTCTTTATATTTTTAATAATCATATCACCCCAAGCAAGGCAGTTTACTGCCACTGTTTTACAAGGGGGTACATAGGAGGAAAATTATGAGAAAGAGTGACAGGTTATAGAGGGTGTCAGGAAGTGGGTAAGAGAAAAATGAGAATACTGATAAGAGTTGAGTGGACAGAGAAAGAAGCATGAGAGAGAGGATGCAGGTTAGTGAGATAGGAGATGACTATTGACTTTACATTTAAATTCTTGGAGATTGTAGCTGTCGGGGAAGCAAGTAAGCGGAAGAGAATTCTTTTTATAATCATATAGCCCCAAGCAAGTCATTGCACTGCCACTGTTTTGCAGGGGGTTACATAGGAGGAATATTATGAGAAAGAGTGACAGGTTATAGGGAGTGTCAGAAAGTGGGTAAGAGAAGGATAAGAATACTGATTAGAGTGGAGTGGACGAAGAAAGAAGAGAGGATGCAGGTTAGTGAGATAAGAGATGACTATTGATTTTACATTTAAATTCTTGGAAGATTGTAGCTGTCAGGGAAGCAAGTAAATGGAAGGGAATTCCACAGGTGGGAAGTGCGAGAAAAGAAACTGATAGTGTAGAAGTTGCGGTTACATTTTATTGGTTTCACAGTAAAAGGGTGGGACCTAGTTGCTAATCTTGTGGCTCAAGTAAATTCATGTTACTTATGAATAATAGAAAATCGATCCCCTACTTAATGTTCATTAGAATTTTGTATTAATTTTAATTTACTGTGGTCATATATGACAGCACATGTCGTCGTCGTCATTGTCGTCGTCTGAATGCTTCTCACGTAAGTCTTTATATAAATCTCCAGTGCAAGGGTAATAACTCTCAGCAAAAAGTTACACACATTACATTAAAAAAAAAAAACCCCAAAAAAAAACTGTTTTTTTACTTTTTGAAAAAAGAGTTATCTCTCTTGCATTGGCAATTCATTTATATATTTATTAAATCTCTAGTCATCCGCAGACAGATCTGTTTCGCTCATCAGTACAGTTAGACATCCGATTGCTTTTAACCCAGGATTGAAACCCGACCGAATTGGCATCACTGCGATTCTACCTCTGAGCTATAGGCGCTCAGTAAACGGAGGCAGACCTTTAGCGTATGATGTATCATACGCCAATATCCAGAGTGCTCTAATTTATTACTGAATGAGCGATGCATAGATGCTAGAGTAGCTACTGTTTTTTCAACTCTGAGTCTGTGTATGACTGTTCCCTATGCACGCCTACATTTTTTAAGCTACGCTATTCAAACTTTCTAAGGACATATCTACAGGGAAGCTAGGTCGACACATACTTTTTGTGTTTAAGTTCAGCAATTTTTCCTTTCGCACTTTTTGGCCAATAGAGCCGATTGTTTACATTTACTCCATAAAACATCTAAGATCTAAGATGGTTGCTAAATTACGTCACAGAAATCAAATCACACGTGTCAAACGTGACTGAAATATTTTCTTATAAAAAAAGAATGAGCCTTTACATTTAATTCTTATTCTGAAGTTTTAAAAATTCATTTGGTCAACAAAAAAATGTGAATATTTTTCCCCGTAATTTTGAAACCAACTTTCAATAAATGATTTCCATCTACTCCTCTCATTGGCATCTTCTTCTACTACTAAAATGTTCTGAGTTGCATGGGCAACGCCAGGCTATGATGCTAGTAATATATTAAATAAGAGTAGTGACCTCCACTTTTTCACTAAAAAACAGCATAGTATGGTAAAAAAAACATTGAAAAACCAAATAAATTTATTACCAAAATGTTTGTGCTATTATTAAGAGGAAAGACCAATGTATTTTTTTTTAAACATGTTGGAAATTTGGTTAAAAACCTTTGGTCATTTTCTTAAAAAAAATTAAATAAAGTTTCCAAGAACAACATAACTGTTAACACCTTATCAGTGCTTGTTAATTGATTGATGAGCATTGAGGACCATAAATCACTGCTACTGTTTGTTTTAAAGATCCATTTTTCTATTATTTTCAACTTAAAGTAAATAATATTTGTTTCAAATCAGATCAATTAAACTTTAAATCAGCTAACATTACTCAAATAAACTTTCAGAAAAGTACATTTTATTTTTTGAAAAATTTTAATAAAAAAAATTACATTGCAATGAAAGATGACTAAAATGGGTACTAATCTGCTATTTTTAGCACCTCACTCCAAAAAAGTTAATAGATTCGAATTAATATAATTTCTGTTTGAAATTACACTATAGAGCATTTTACTTACTGAAAATATTAAATTTAATCCTTTTGCTTTCAGTTAAAACTAAAATGAAAGCTTCAAGAAAGTTTTATAATTTTTAAAATTCATTTTAAATCTTAGGTATATTGAATTTTCCCGAAAAAGTGGAGATCCCTAAATAAGAGTTAGAAAAAAAATGTCAAAAACATTAATTTTACTCATTAAGCAAAGAAAGAAATTTGCCAAACTTACGAGGAAATAAATTTCAGAAATATTCACTGAACTCTCACCTGCCGAAATTACTACATATCAGTGTAATAAATGGAGAATGTCGACATAAATAATCACAAGAGAAAACCTAAAGACTTAACAAAATATGTCACCATTTGTTGTAGTAGGAGTAAACAATTTTAATGAGATTCTACTGAACATAAAGTAGGGGAATGGTTTTCTATTGTTATTAAGATATAAACAGATCCCCCTCCATAATTATTACATATTAGTAACTGGAAAGAAATATTTCATGACTCCCATATGAAAACCTAATAATAGAAATGACTTACAAAATTGGAATCAGTTCTTTATGGCATGGATAAACTAGAATTATATAATTCTTTTGGACACAAAATGGGGGATTTGTTTTTTGTTGCTATGAAGTAATAAACAGATCCCTCATAATTATTACATGTTAATAACTGGAAATAAATATTTCATGACACCCATATGAAAACTTAATAATAGAAATGACTTAAAAAATTGGAAACATTTCTTTATGGCATGGATAAATTAGAATTATATGATTCTATTGGACATGAAGTGGGAAGATTTGTTTTTTGCTGTTATGAAGTAATAAACTAATCCCCCAATATTAATATATATTAATTTAATAATGGAGACATAGTCTAATAATGAATAGTGACTCAGGTTGAGGAATTAGAGAGCTGTGTTCAAATTCCAGTCAAGTTCATGTATTAATGCCCTTGGGAATGGGAAGAATGCATCTCTTCTCCCTCCAGCTATGGATAAATAATAGAATAGCTTTGAATGGCAAACAGCCTACAAGAAAAAAAAACTTTGAATTCAAACTACCTGCTGATTTGTAGATCTTGCCTCTTTAACTCTTAGCAGAGGGACAGAGTAACCTCAATATCACTGGTGAAAAAGAAACCCCAGCAAATGGTTGCACTATTTTGTTTTGAATGTCACCATGGACCACATTTGTGAGAAGGAGAGGACTGCAAAAATGCACAAAATGAATGAATGATGGATCTAATAAATGGAAATTATATTCTAAGATTCACATACGAAAATCTAAAAAGTCAGGACTTTGTGAAATAGTTTACTAGTTTTGATGACATTGGTAAACTCGTCTATAAATAAAATAACAATGTAGATACTGATAATGTTTGCTTATGGAGATTGTTAATAGCCAAGCAATAAAAGTAGATCTCAACAATTGCAAATTTTAAATCTTTTCTATTCCATGATTAATTGTCATGACAATGATCAAGAAAAAAATAACTCCCCACAAAATAGCCACTTGCAAAAATAATAATAATAATAAATCAAATATATTTAAAAACTGACATGTGAAGAAACCCCATAATATTAAAGTCTTAACCAAAAAATATCACTTCTTTTTAGATGGAATATATAAATTAGTATTAATATAAGATTCTACTGGAAATAAAATGGAGGATCAGTTTTCTATTGTTATTAAGTAATAAACTGATTTACTCAGTATTAATATATATCAATATAATTTGAAAAATATATTTAAAAATATATTGGTAAAACAAACCTCCACAACAGTAAGAACCAAAATACCAAGCATTAAAATTATCCTTTTTTTTAGTTCTGCCAGTTGCTTTTTTCTTAATAGCAATAAAAGTAGTTACTATTAAATTGGTCATAAAAGTAGTTACTATTAAATTGGTCATAAAAGTAGTTACTATTAAATTGGTCATAAAAGTAGTTACTATTAAATTGGTCATAAAAGTAGTTACTATTAAATTGGTCATAAAAGTAGTTACTATTAAATTGGTCATAAAAGTAGTTACTATTAAATTGGTCATAAAAGTAGTTACTATTAAATTGGTCATAAAAGTAGTTACTATTAAATTGGTCATAAAAGTAGTTACTATTAAATTGGTCATAAAAGTAGTTACTATCAAATTGGTCATAAAAGTAGTTACTATCAAATTGGTCATAAAAGTAGTTACTAGTAAATTGGATATAAAGCTGTTAATATTGAATTAGTCATAAATGAAGTCTATATTGGTCATAAGAGCAATAAATATTAAATTTGCAATAAAAGTAATTAATATTAATTTGGTCATAATAGTAAAAAATATTAAATTGGTCAAAAAAGTAGTTAATATCTTCCAGTTTTTTTGTCTACTTAAAATGAAAATAACTTGACAAAGATGACAGCTATGATTTTTTACTAAATAGTGAAGAAGCATTAATGTGTCAAGATGTTCGTAACTTATAAGACTAATCTTCATTCCAAAATTTATTCAGTCTATTGAGCTCATTCTTTGATTCACATCGTTATCACATTTTGATTGATTCATTTTACAGCCCTCTTCAGGTGAACAAAATCACCTATAATTTAAAGAAGAGTAATAATAATTCCAAGAGAATTAACCTATTCTGTACATTGCTTAGTGTTATCACATTTTGATTGATTCATTTTACAGCCCTCTTCAGGTGAACAAAATCACCTATAATTTAAAGAAGAGTAATAATAATTCCAAGAGAATTAACCTATTCTGTACATTGCTTAGTGTTATCATATTTTGATTGATTCATTTTACAGCCCTCTTCAGGTGAACAAAATCACCTATAATTTAAAGAAGAGTAATAATAATTCCAAGAGAATTAACCTATTCTGTACATTGCTTAGTGTTATCACATTTTGATTGATTCATTTTACAGCCCTCTTCAGGTGAACAAAATCACCTATAATTTAAAGAAGAGTAATAATAATTCCAAGAGAATTAACCTATTCTGTACATTGCTTAGTGTTATCACATTTTGATTGATTCATTTTACAGCCCTCTTCAGGTGAACAAAATCACCTATAATTTAAAGAAGAGTAATAATAATTCCAAGAGAATTAACCTATTCTGTACATTGCTTAGTGTTATCATATTTTGATTGATTCATTTTACAGCCCTCTTCAGGTGAACAAAATCACCTATAATTTAAAGAAGAGTAATAATAATTCCAAGAGAATTAACCTATTCTGTACATTGCTTAGTGTTATCATATTTTGATTGATTCATTTTACAGCCCTCTTCAGGTGAACAAAATCACCTATAATTTAAAGAAGAGTAATAATAATTCCAAGAGAATTAACCTATTCAGTACATTGCTTAGTGTTATCATATTTTGATTGATTCATTTTACAGCCCTCTTCAGGTGAACAAAATCACCTATAATTTAAAGAAGAGTAATAATAATTCCAAGAGAATTAACCTATTCAGTACATTGCTTAGTGTTATCACATTTTGATTGATTCATTTTACAGCCCTCTTCAGGTGAACAAAATCACCTATAATTTAAAGAAGAGTAATAATAATTCCAAGAGAATTAACCTATTCTGTACATTGCTTAGTGTTATCATATTTTGACTAATCAGTCAGTTAAGTGCCATACATGATACATGCTTGGATGATCATGCCTCGAAAGAGACATGACTGACTGGGCAGAAGATTATCTCACAGTAGGTTGCCATTACTTTCTGCAGTAGACTGGTTGTCAGCCAAGGCTATAAAACCCAATATGTCCCGTTACTTAACCCATAACTGGAGGGAAGAGATGGATTAATACCTTTCCCAAGGGGATTTGCACGTAAGTGAATGCAATGAATTCAACTGGAATTCGAACTCGGCTTCCTGATTTCTCGTTCCAAGCTGATAACCAGTGCACCAAAATGCACAACCCTACCTATAGACTGATTTATAGAATCCTTATAAAATCCATAGGGAAAAGAGTAGAAAATTTCCATTTTTTAAAAAAAAACATTTTTAAAAAAGATGTGGAGAACAAGACCCCCACCAAACCCCACTAAAAAAATGTGGAAGGGCGACCCAGGCAACAAACAGACTGACTAGCTCACTTCATTTTCAGCAACAAGCCACACATTATAACATTCTCAGCAACCCACACAGCACAATTAATGCTTATATACAAGAATGCTCTTAATTACCTTCCTGATGGGGCAAATTGCTAAAAATCTATTAAATTGAAAAAAAAAAAGAAAAGAAAGAAAAATGAAATGTCTCCTTTAACGAGCAAGGAAAATGTCTTCTTTAACAAGCGAGGAAAACGTCTCCTTTAACGAGCGAGGAAAACATCTCCTTTAACGAGCGAGGAAAACGTCTCCTTTAACGAGCGAGGAAAACGTCTCCTTTAACAAGCAAGGAAAACGTCTCCTTTAACGAGCAAGAAAAACGTCTCCTTTAACAAGCAAGAAAAACGTCTCCTTTAACAAGCAAGAAAAACGTCTCCTTTAACGAGCGAGAAAAACGTCTCCTTTAACGAGCGAGGAAAACGTCTCCTTTAACAAGCAAGAAAAACGTCTCCTTTAACAAGCAAGAAAAACGTCTCCTTTAACGAGCGAGGAAAACGTCTCCTTTAACAAGCAATGAAAACGTCTCCTTTAACGAGCAAGAAAAACGTCTCCTTTAACGAGCAAGGAAAATGTCTCCTTTAACGAATGAAGAAAATATTTCCTTTAACAAGCAAGGAAAATGTCTCCTTTAACAAGTGAGGAAAATGTCTCCTTTAACAAGTAAGGAAAATGTCTCCTTTAACAAGTAAGGAAAATGTCTCCTTTAACAAGCAAGGAAAATGTCTCCTTTAACGAGCAAGGAAAACGTCTCCTTTAATGAGCAAGGAAAATGTCTCCTTTACTAATGATACTACTTTAGAAGCACTCAAGAATTAAGACCAATTCTTTGATGTGATGTCTTTCCTGCAATTGTGTTATTAACATAAAGGCAATTTCTGCCCTGAGAAAAGCCTCAAAGAGGTTTCTGTCTCAGTGAAAACTTTGGTTTTCATCCACTTTTATGGAATATTAATGAAAACTTAAAAGCTTGTTTTCAACAGTATTGCTGTCTTGCCCAGACCATATTCTATAACCCTTATTGACACTTAAAATTTTATGAAATTGTTTTGATATTAAACAATGAGACTGAAAAAAAAATGGTTTAATTAATACTCTTTGTCAGTAACGAACTTGAAGAATGTAAAATCCAAACATGTGCAGATGATGTAATCTAACATTACATATTAATTTGCATATTTATCACGCAATTAAAACTCACTAATAAATTTAATCTTGATTATAGTTGAATTACATTAACATTTCAAGAATTAAACTTAGGCACAGATGCCATAAAATATACATATGATGTCTACACAACCAATGAAAACAAAGCAAACACAGAATTTAAAATCTGATACATATATATAAACATTGACACCATATGATATGAACATGACTTTAAAACTAATGAAAAGAAAATATAAAATTCAAACAATATTTCACTCTCAAAAATTTTCAATGAAACTAAATAAATAGTAAAATATGTTATATTCATAAATATTTTCCTACTTTCTGTCTATATTTTTCCGGAAGGGTATAGCTAATTATAGACCAGTTGAATAGTGAAATTTCGTTTAAAAATCTATGTTAATAAATAGAGATAAGAAAGTATAATTAGGATTAGCAATTCAAAGTATAGGGGTAAATTTAGTGAAGAAAAAAATGGGCGAATGTACCAGACAGAGTAGCTGTGATTAAAGATCCCCCCTCCCAAATAGGTGCAACTCAGATTTGTTATTAAATAGGGGCGGGCGGGAAAATGAACTCTTCCCATTGGCTAGAGTTAACAATAAAAAATATGAATTCTGCCGAAAAGAAAAATTGAATCCAGACAAGTAGCACAAAAGTAAAGGGCCGGCTTGGTACTTCTTGACCGAAAGTCGGGGTTACTGCCGGAGCCTATATAATGTTTAAAAACCCGAAATCGGTAATGAAGGCAGGAGATCACTGAAGAGCTCCTTTAAGCACCAAAAATGTATTTATGGACTGGGATGAGGACTTTCAGACTAATTTCTGGCTGGTATATACTTATGGCCTTCTTCAGTGAATGTTGACCTGGACAACTTTCATGGAATAACTGAGCAGTACTACAAAAGAACAGGGTATCCCTAGATATAGACAGTGGAAAACATCTACACCTGTAGATTAAATAAAGAGCTCAGTTCAAAATTTCCTGAAAGTTACCTAGATGGACAGACAAATGAAGAAGGCAAAATGGCCAAAACGTTGAAATGTCATGATAATAACAAATAACAAAGATGAAAACACCAATCTGGCTATAAATAATTTTCAGACTTGTCCTTATTTAATCTTAATTTAAAATTTTGTCTAAATTTCTAGGATGAGGAGTTATCATTATTTACAGAATTTATATTCGGACTATTGTTCTCATCTTTGTTGTTGTTATCAAAATGTTTCAACTATGTACCCTCTGGCCTTCATCAGGTGTGTCTTGATATAGGTAACCTACGGCAATTCAGAACTGAACCCCTTACAGGGGTAGATTGTTCTCATTCCACTGCTTATATCTTAGGGATATCATTTAGTTTTTATGATGATCATGAGCAGTGGAGATGATATCCTTGGACATGGGATGTGGAATGAGAACAGTCTACCTTTCACAGCCCATTAAATAAAAAGGTTCAATTTTAAATTCCCTGTAGCTTGTTGAGATCGACATACACCTGAGGAAGCCAGAGGGTAAAATGGCCAAAACGTTCAGATCAAAATAACAAAGGCGAGGACAAGAGTCCAAATATAAATAGTGTAAATAATAATTAAAATGCCTGAAAATTCAAAAGCCAAATGTTAGAAATCATTTCAGAAATCCTAACCTAAATTGAAAACAAGACGAATAAAAACTAAACAATTGCTTATTCAAAATAGGGAACTTGAACGAGAACTTTGGAATGAATATTACCCGAACACAAATTATGAAAAATGGTCAGAAACACTGAGAAGAGAATTTTTTAAAAAAAGCAAATTCTAAAATTCCTTGAAAATTTTAATAAATTTTTTTATAATTTTAATAAATTATCTTAGGTATTCAGTTAAGTGCCACACGTGATGCACACTTGGATGATCATGTCTTTTTCGATCCATGACTGACTAGACAGGATATTTTCCTAAAGTAGGCTGCCATTTCTTTTTGTGGTAGACTGGTTGCCAGCCAAGGCTATAGAATCCAATCTATCCTGCTATTTAGCCCATAGCTGGAGGAAGAATCCAAGAATATTTGTACCTTGAATTAAAAATCTATAAAATCCAATCAATCCTGCTATTCAACCCATAGCTGGAGGGAGAAGCTGAGGATATTTGCACCTTGAATTAAAAATCTGCCTTCGTTTTCTTAATTTGAGCTTATATCTAGAACACCAAAATGCACATCAAGCAATCCGAAGTAAAATATAACAAAACAATAAAGATTCAAATCTTGAAGGTGTGCATTCAGTCGCCCAAAAGAGGAAATTGTAAACCAAGATTGAAAGAGAAAGTTCTGAAAGAAGAAAGACAAATGGAAATGAGTTCGTATAAGGAAAGAGATACCAATGTTTTTAAGTGGTTGCAGGCTTGAAGAAGGTGAACTAAAGAAAAGAACAAGGCCAAACTTTGACGATGTTGGTGTTGGTGAAGGTATTAAAGATGGAAATAAACATCTTTCAACTTCTAACAGTTTTCCTACATACGGACGAAAAGAAGTTTTTACATTTGGCTGGCTTCCAGTCTTCTTAAATTCAAACCAAGTGAGTCACATAATTGACATTCTATTCAACAGTCTTTGTTGTTCTATTCTCAACATAAGTGGACAGACAAAGCCTAAGTAATGAATAGAGATGCAATAGGTAAGACGAAGAATTGGGGATAGGAAACAGGCAACTGGCAAGAATTGGTAGGTGGAGATGACACAGTGTTAGAGAACAGAATGTGATAGATCTGAACAGACTGAATTAAGGTAGGTGAGAACAAGAACACACAGACAGACAGAAAGATAGATAGATAGATAGATAGATAGATGGCTGAGAAAGACAAGATAGATAGATAGATGGCTGAGAAAGACAAGATAGATAGATAGATGGCTGAGAAAGACTAGATAGATAGATAGATAGATAGATGGCTGAGAAAGACTAGATAGATAGATAGATAGATAGATGGCTGAGAAAGACTAAATAGATAGATACATAGATAGATGGCTGAGAAAGACTAGATAGATAGATATGACAGAATGTGATAGTTTTGAACAGATGGAGACATACATTGGTAGATAAATAGGATAGTGAGAAAAATTTGAATAGATAGATAGATAGATAGATAGATAGATGGCTGGCTGAGAAAGACAAGATAGATAGATAGATATGACAGAATGTGATAGTTTTGAACAGATGGAGACATACATTGGTAGATAGATAGGATAGTGTGAAAAATTTGAATAGATATGTAGATAGATAGATGGATAGATAGATAGATGGCTGAGAAAGACAAGATAGATGGCTGAGAAAGACAAGATAGATAGATAGATAGATAGATAGATAGATAGATAGATATGACAGAATGTGATCATTTTGAACAGATGGAGACATACATTGGTAGATAGATAGGATAGTGTGAAAAATAAACAGATAGACAAAATGTGATATAAAAATTTGGACAGATTTTAACCTAATAGTGGATGCGACAAAATGTCTGTCTGTATAAGATCAGGTGGGCAAGAAAGAAAACTCTGAGAAACAATAGATACGCAAGTAAGAATGGAAATAGAATGAAACTACTAAAGCATTCCATTCTTTAAAAAGAAAGAAAATTTCCAGAAGATATGATTGAACAGAGATTATCTATTGCCTCACAGCCAAATTTCAGTCCCAGAATTATTTGTTTTGATCCATATTTAGATTTTTTATATATATATATATATATATATATCAAATATAGATCAGAATCTGACAGAATGGTAGGATAAGAAACAATTACAAAATTTTTATAAGTTGAATTGAAAAATCGGGTGATAATATGTTTGTGTGTATATAGTAGGCATTTTTATTCATATTTAGGGGTTGTTCACATATTGATTAGGAGATGTTTTGTATGAGGGTGAGAGAATTTAAGTTACACTGATTGTGGTAGTCATATTTCATTCTCTGATGAAACTTTAATAAAAGCAAAACAGATCAGATTTATAAACATTTCCTATTTGTTTCTTATATATATATTACGGAAATTAATGAACATTAACAAAACTGGTTATAAACAACCGACAATTTGAAATGATTTGTTTGAATGTTACTTTTGATCGATACTCGTATTTAAGTAGATATTCTGTTTTATATTACGGAAATTAATGAAGATTAACGAAACTGGTTATAAACAACCGACAATTTGAAATGATTTGCTTGAACATTATTTTTGATTGATACTCGTATTTAAGTAGATATTCTGTTTATGATAAGGAAATGTTTTGTGTGAGGGCAAAAGAATTTAAGTTACACTGATTGTGGTAGTCATATTTCATTCTTTGATAAAACTTTAATAAAAGCAAAACAGATTAGATTTATAAACATTTCCTATTTGTTTCTTATCATATATATATATATATATATATATATATATATATTATGAAGATTAACGAAACTTGTTATAAACAATCGACAATTTAAAATGATTTGTTTGAACATTATTTTTGATCGATACTCGTATTTAAGTAAATATTCTGTTTATAATCAAACAGTATTATATATTTATTTCTACCGGCCTGATTATTTACGATAAATTTTTGTTATGAAATGACACACATTTATTAATCAAACAGATTTCATTACTTAAATGTTTTAAAAGTATTATTTTCATGGCCAAACTTTTTAGCATCCTCATATATTTATGTACTCTACCAGCCATTATTATTAGGCCACCCCAGTTTTTTAAAAGAAATGATGTATTTCATACTATTTTTAGTATTTATTGCCAAGTGGATAATTCTAAATGAAAATAGAATGGTCCTTTTGTTATTATTACTTTGCAAAATTTTACAAGACAAGGAAATAAGGAAGCAAAGATGAACTCATTTGAATCACCCTAAATTTTCATCCTTTCATTGATGAAACTGCAATATAGGTAATTATTAAATATTCATAAATTCATTTGATGCACATGTTATTATACAGTATTAAGAAAAGAATCATTCTATTTTCATTTACAATTATTCACTTGGCATTAAATACTAAAAAATAGTATGAAATACATCATTTTTTTTTTTAAACACTGGGGTGGCCTAATAATTATGGCCAGTAGTGTAGGTAGAAAAAAAAAATCAAATGTTAAGAAAATAGTGAGAATCACTAAATATTGCCTGGGCTCACAGTCAGGCTTACCCCCACCCCACAGCGTAAGGGTTCAGGGGCAGTATGCACCAGCCTAGATTACCAGCAGCAGTTGTCTACCTCTAGTGCATGTGCACAAAATCTAGAGCTCATTTTGTGTTTAGGCATTTCGAGTAACTCCTTTTTCAAATTTCTTTTCTGAGACTGAATACAAACGAAGAAAATGTGATAATAGCTTTTTTATTAGATATTAGGTTGTCACAAAGGAAATGGCACAGTTTTTGGTTGGTTCTTGATCTGGTTGTCTAACGAAGTAACCTCCTTAGTATATTAATTAAATCTTGACTTAACCTCCTTAGTATATTAACAAAATCTTGATTTAACCTCCTTAGTATATTAACAGAATCTTGACTTAACCTCCTTAGTGTATAAACAAAATCTTGACTTAACCTCCTTACTGAATGAACAAAATTGATTCAACCTCCTTACTGAATGAACAAAATCTTGATTCAACCTCCTTACTGAATGAACAAAATCTTGATTCAACCTCCTCATTGAATGAACAAAATCTTGATTCAACCTCCTTACTGAATGAACAAAATCTTGATTCAACCTCCAATAAAAATGGAACAAAATCTTGATTCAACCTCTTACTGAAATGAACAAAATCTTGATTCAACCTCCTTACCGAATGAACAAAATCTTGATTCAACCTTCCTTACTGAATGAACAAAATCTTGATCTAACCTCTTACTGAATGAACAAAATCTTGATTCAACCTTCCATTGAATGAACAAAAATCTTGATTCAACTCCTCCTTACTGAATGAACAAAATCTTGATTCAACCTCCTTACTGAATGAACAAAATTCGATTCAACAACTCTCCAACAGAATGAACAAAATCTTGATTCAATCCTCCTTACTGAATGAACAAAATCTTGATTCAACCTCCTTACTGAATGAACAAAATTCGATTCAACCTCCTTACTGAATGAACAAAATCTTGATTCAACCTCCTTACTGAATGAACA
The DNA here is from genome assembly GCA_037127315.1 of Ascarosepion bandense. Taxonomy (NCBI): domain Eukaryota; kingdom Metazoa; phylum Mollusca; class Cephalopoda; order Sepiida; family Sepiidae; genus Ascarosepion; species Ascarosepion bandense. The sequence continues at coordinate 1,925,748 of JBBBDQ010000909.1, read as the reverse complement.
AAATCTTGATTCAACCTCCTTACTGAATGAACAAAATTCATCCAACTCTTACTGAATGAACAAAATCTTGATTCAACCTCTTACTGAATGAACAAAATCTTGATTCAACCTCCTTTACTGAATGAACAAAATCTTGATTCAACTTCTCATCAGAATGGTAACAAAATTGATTCAACCTCCTTACTGAATGAACAAAATCTGATTCAACTCACTGAATGAACAAAATCTTGATCTAACCTCCTTACTGAATGAACAAAATCTGATTCAACCTCCTTACTGAATGAACAAAATCTTGATTCAACCTCCTTACTGAATGAACAAAATCTTGATTCAACCTCCTTACTGAATGAACAAAATCTTGATTCAACCTCCTTACTGAATGAACAAAATCTTGATTCAACCTCCTTACTGAATGAACAAAATCTTGATTCAACCTTCCTTACTGAATGAACAAAATCTTGATTCAACCTCTCATTGAATGAACAAAATCTTGATTCAATCCCTTCCCATTGAATGAAATAAAATTTGATTCAACTCTTACTGAATGAACAAAATCTTGATTCAACCTTCCATTGAATGAACAAAATCTTGATTCAACCTCCTTACTGAATGAACAAAATCTGATTCAACCTCTTACTGGAATGAACAAAATCTTGATTCAACCTCCTTACTGAATGAACAAAATCTTGATTCAACCTCTCCTTACTGAATGAACAAAATCTTGATTCAACTCTTACTGGAATGAACAAAATCTTGATTCACCTTCCATTGAATGAACAAAAATCTTGATTCAACCTCCTTACTGAATGGAATAAAAATCTTGATTCAACCTTCCTTACTGAATGAACAAAAATCTGATTCAACCTCCTTACTTAATGAATGAACAAAATCTTGATTCAACCTCTCCATTGAATGAACAAAATCTTGATTCAACCTCCTCATTGAATGAACAAAATCTTGATTCAACTTCCTTACTGAATGAACAAAATCTTGATTCAACTACTGAATGAACAAAATCTTTGATTCAACCTCCTTATTGAATGAACAACTTGATTCAACCTCCTTACTGAATGAACAAAATCTTGACTTAACCTCCTTAGTGTATTAGATACTCTTTGACAACAGCAAAAGAGTATCCCAGTTGTAAGTTGCAAGTGAATCACCAAAACAATACCCCCCAAAAAATCCATTGCACCCTAAAAAGTTAATGGTTACTGAATGGTGGTCTTTTAAAGGGGTTATTCATTCTTGCCTCAAGGGAAAAGGTCCTGAGCATGATGGTAAACTGCATCCAGCAGCAAGGCCTCTGATTAGGAGGTTGTGAGGAACATGGAACCACCACTTAATTGCTGTTGTTCCCAGGTCCACCCTGACCAGGAGTGGTAGCACCTGTTAGGGTGCCGGCTATGGGCAAATAGTTAACCCCCAAACTGGGGTCAAAACTCTATGAAAGTATAAAAATGCACTTTTATAGAAACATATACATAAAATAGACTTTTATGGAAAGATATACATTTTTGAAGGAAAAATATTACCAACAATTCATTTTTGAAGAAAAACTTATTCTCAGTAAAACATTTTTGAATACAAAACTAGACATTTTCAGTTTTCTAAAATAAAAAAGAATAAAAACTTTTCATTAAAATTTGACTAAATCAAGCTTTTCCACATAACCAAACATTAAAAAAAAAAACAACTTTAAAGCTCCATCTTTTTGGCATTAACCCACAGAGGTGTTGATATGCCATTAAACAAAACTCAAACTCAAGAAAAAATAATAACAAAAACCTCGTATTGTGGAGAAATTTAGTGAGTACATAAAAATTGTAAAAGAAAGACTTGTGAATAAGGATGATGGCCAATTTTGCTGCATGACAATGCATGGCCGCACGTTCCTCAATCAACTGCCCAAAAGCTGCATAGCCTGAATTATTAAATTTTGTCTCATCCTCCATATTCTCCTGATATCACTCCCCAATGATTATCCCTTACACAAGCAATTTAAGGTTTTCATACATTCTCCAATAGGAGAGAGGTAATCAAAGCATTTTAACTTTTTTGTCACATCAAAGGATGAACATTTTTGTAAAGACGGGATCAAAAATTAAAAGGAATATTGGAAAACAGTCATTCATTAACATGGTGTCTATTTTAACTAAATAAATTAGTTATTTAGCATTTCAGAAGTGTTTTATTAATGTCCTATAAAGTGTGTCATTTCATTATCATACTCAGGCCCTGTCGACTATGGCATTGAGTTCTCAGTTTATTTTATATTTTAAGCTTTTAGCTCACTTAATTCCTTAGCGGATGTGTGTTGTGGTGCATTGGATATCGGCTTGGAACGAGAAATCAGGGAGCTGAGTTCGAATTCCAGTTGGATTCCTTGCATTCACTTATGTGCAAATACCCTTGGGAAAGGTATTAATCTGTCTCTTCCTTCCAGTTATGGGTTAAATAACAGGACAGATTGGGTTCTATAACCTTGGTCAGCAACCAGTCTACCGCAGAAAGCAATGGCAACCTACTATAGGATAATATTCTGCCCTAGTCAGTCATGTCTCTTTCGAGACATGATCGCCCAAGTGTGTATCATATATGGCACTTAACTGACTGAATTCCTTAGCTTTTATCCTTACAATTTGTGTGTGTATGTATTTCAATAATAAATATACATTGTTTTCTCACTGGTAGCACAACTTTGAAATACACACACACGCACACACACACACACACACACATATATATATATATATATATATATATATATATAAATATAAATTTTAGAGTATATCTGTAAAACGTTATTTCATGGTAATATACTTCCGATTTACCATGAAATAATGTGTCTGCCTAAATTTTTACTTATATATATATATATATATGCAACACACACATTATCAGACGATAATATTGCCTTAGAAATAACAGAAAAAATATAACCAACTCTTCATTGTGTGTCTGACATTAACTATGTTTTCTAAGTTTTCATTCAATTGAAATGGTTTTATCAAATCTGTTTCTGGTTTCTTTAACATAATCTTAAATAGTTCAATAATATTCAGTCACTCGAATCTCCTATTTGTATATTCACTGTTTCAGCTGATACAAAACTTCATCAGAATGGATCAGACAATATCTTGTGTTATGTAACAGCAAATATACACAGAAGAGATTTTTGAATACTGTCTTATATATTAATGGCACCTATCAACGTCATAGACGATAATCTCACATTTTCCTGAAATTCATAAACATATTATTATCTGTCTATATTTCTGAGATGAAGTATTGTAACTATTTATGTTGTTTCTATTGTCACATTCACAACATTTCGACTGTTGTAAGCTCCAGCCTTCTTCAGGTGATATTTATTTGAGGTATCATAAATAAGCAAATTACATCTTCTCTTAAGCCAAACATCAAAATATATATTTTTAGATGCTGTTTAAAAATTTAACTCAATTCTATTAAACTCATTTCTTATTACGTAATCTTGAAATTTAAAAATTTGCAACGTTTTAGTTTGAATATAGGTATTTTTAAGCACACAAGATGCAGTGGTTACTAATCTAGTCTTGCAAACTATTATTTATAATGTGAACTTGATTCTTACTGGAAGCCCCACATTAGTTAAACTTAGTCTACAGTACTGTGCAAAAGTATTAGGACAAGAACTATTTTATCTTTTATGAGGCATCAAAATAATTGCGACAATTTACCAATCGCACCTAGTATATATACAGTACTGTGCAAAAGTATTAGGACAAGAACTATTTTATCTTTTATGAGGCATCAAAATAATTGCGACAATTTACCAATCGCACCTAGTATATATACAGTACTGTGCAAAAGTATTAGGACAAGAACTATTTTATCTTTTATGAGGCATATTGACAGAAAATAAACAATTTAATTAAAGTAATTTTACAAGAAAAAAATACTTGTTACAAAATAAATTTAATATTTAGTATAATAGCCTTTTGCTTTGATCACAGCCTTCATTCTGTCAGGCATTGACATCACAAGCTTCTTCAATGTATCTAATGGTATCTCCTGCCAAGCAGCTTGTATTTGTTCCCAAGGCGTATCTTGCAAAGCAACATTAAATTTATCAAGTTGAGAAGCGGAAGTAAGAAAAAAGTCAGTCATATCCAAGGATAATAGAATAATGAGTAGCTTCAAAATAACTTGTTTAATAGAAAATAGGAAAAATGAAATATAACTTCTTTTTAATACATTTCTTTTACACCTAGTTTTAAATAATCAATATTTATTAGCAATTTACTTGGCTTTTCACCCTATATTAGAATTCCAGTGAGATTCTTTAGGAAAATCACCCCTGTCCTAATACTTTTGCACACTACCGGTAGTGTGCAAAAGTGTTAGGACAGGAGTGATTTTAAACTTTATTTTGATGCCTCATAAAAGATAAAATAGTTCTTGTCCTAAGACTTTTGCACAGTACTGTATATATACTAGGTGCGATTGGTAAATTGTCGCAATTATTTTGATGCCTCATAAAAGATAAAATAGTTCTTGTCCTAATACTTTTGCACAGTACTGGATATATACTAGGTGCGATTGGTAAATTGTCGCAATTATTTTGATGCCTCATAAAAGATAAAATAGTTCTTGTCCTAATACTTTTGCACAGTATTGTATATATACTAGGTGCGATTGGTAAATTGTCGCAATTATTTTGATGCCTCATAAAAGATAAAATAGTTCTTGTCCTAATACTTTTGCACAGTACTGTATATATACTAGGTGCGATTGGTAAATTGTCGCAATTATTTTGATGCCTCATAAAAGATAAAATAGTTCTCGTCCTAATACTTTTGTACAGTACTGTAAATTGATAGAGAAACATTGTTATTAACAATGATTAGCAAGTTAGTCCTACACTCTTAGAGTTTGATCCTTACTAGATGCCAAACTTTTTATTAGCTAAGATTGGTCAAAAATCAAAACTAACAACAAACTAGTATTAACATGAAAGAAAAATTGTTTTGCAAAAGAAAGAACTTTTCTTTTCAGCAATTAAATTTATATCTCAAGAAAAAAAAAGGTCTGCCATCATTGTGCTTTTTGTCCCTTTGTTTTTAAATCTCCAAAGGCAAACACAATTGGCCATTTGTTACCCATCTTTACAAGCAGTCAGCAACAGATGCTGTCAAAAAAACCATAATCGAGATTTGAAATCCTTGACTGATTTGGGAACAATAGAATATGGCTTCCAGCTGTGAGGGGAATACAATTGCTTCACTTTGATCTGAGAACAAAAAGTGGAGTCAAATAAACTTTTCTTTATCGTGATTGTTTTACAAGATTAGGCCAAATGTATTTGGTGCTCTTGATATGTCTGAAATAAGCCAACATGTAACTTTCGTGCTCATTCTCATTGTTAGCATTTCTAAAAGAAAAAATTGCATTGGATCTGGGAAAGTTTTTGTTATAAGGAAGAATAAAAATCATCTCAGGATGAAATATTTTTTAATTATTTCCTCATAAGTTTGCACGTTCATTAAAAGTAAAAATTTGGCCAACAAGTATAAAAAAATAAGCTGTTTGAATTTCTGATAAGATTATTAATTTCTTTTTATAATGTTTCTTTCATCATATTTCTGCCATTTTACAATTAGCAGTAGTAGGCAGTGGATATCAACTCGGAACGACAAATCATGGAGCCGAGTTCAAATTCCAGTTGAATTTGTTGCATTCACTTATGCACAAATACCATTTGGAAAGGTATTAACGCATCTATTCCTTCCAGTTATGGGTTAAATAACAGAACAGATTGGGTTCTATAGCCTTGGCTGGCAATCAGAAATCAATGGTAACCTACTGTGGGATAATCTTCTGCCAAGTCAGTTATGTTTCTTTTGAGATATGATCGCCCAAGCGTGTATCACGTATGGCACAACTGCCTGACTGAGTAGTAGATATAAGTTTAAAATTGTCCCAAATTTTTTTAAATTGACTAACATTTCTTTTATTTTGTTTTTCAACCAAAAAGTTATAGTTTTAAATTGTCCGAATTTCTTAGATTAAGCATTGTCAATCATTTTGACTAGTATTTCTTTCATCTTATGTTTCTTGATTTTCCACTTAGTAGCAACCATCTGAAATTATCTAAATTTCTTAATCAAGCATTGTCAATTATTATTAATTCTTACTGATATTTTCTTACTTTTATTTTACACTTAGTAATAGTACTAAATATAATAGTCTTAAGCAGCCTTTGAGATTTCACTCGCGATCGACTAGTGGATTAAAAACTTAATTGGGCAATTAAAGTTTATTGCTTTACTCACCTGCAGTTGATTAAAAATCTCATAATGAAACGTGTCCCTTCAAATATAGAAAAAGGAAATTTGATTCCTTTTACAACCTAAAAGTATGCCATTCAAGATTCACAAGTTACTTAGAATGACCTACAATGAGATTATTGAACTCTTGGCTTTTATCATCCCAATCAGTGTAAACATTTGTTTAATTAATGCTTCGAGAGTGGAAGCAAAATGTATCTGTTGATAAGATTAAAGATGCTCACAGATTTTTAGAAACTCATTTGGGAAAATATTATCCTATATTTTCTTCCTGCTTACGAAAAGTAAAAATGAACATTTGAAAGAAAGGAAAAAACATGTATACTTCTTTTAACCACACACTGAAAAACAAATTATACAAGTAATTTTTTCATAGAAAATAATTGAGAAAATCAGATTTGCTTATTTTTTTTTATCATCTATGAGATGGAGATTGTAGTCAAACAGAAGAAACAAACTACTAACTTAGGTACCTCCACTCATTGCCAAAAAAAAAAACAAAAAAAAAAACAAAAAAACAGCATTATTATGAGGTTAAAAGGACTCAAACTTAATACAAACAAAGTTTTATCATCAAAATGTTTTTGCTATTAAGAGGAAAGATCAAATTTTGTTGTTATTATTTTTAAAAAATTTTAAAATTCTTTCTAGCATGTTTGAAATTTAAATAAAATTTCATTTTTGTTTTCCATCAGCAATTCATGCTATGTTTATGTAAGGCGAGTACTGAGAAAATGGAGTCGATCAAGTAAAATAATTTTGGGGCGAGTAAATTTTCCCTTGCTCTTGACAATCGGTCGAGTGATTTCTTTTTCAAATCTCAAAGGCTGGTCTTAAGCCATCAAAATTTTTTAAATGAAGTATTACAATTATTAATTTTTGATAAGTGTTATATTTTCATCTTGTTTTTGTTACTTTGTACATTAAAGTAACAGTAGATGTAATACTCACAAGTTGTTTGAATATCTTACATTAAATATTGTGATAATTTTCAAATAATTTTTTTTTCACATTATACTGATTATTTACGAAATCCATTATGAAATGGATTAACTCCGACATATTCTTAATTTATTTGTTTAAACATTATTTTTAATGAATACTCATATTTGAATGGATGCTCTGTTTTTATATTTTAGAAGTATATTTATTTACATCTACTGGTCCGAATAATTGAGAAGTTTTGTGAGGAAAGCATGCATCCCCTGGCAGGATACTAAACCGCATCCTCTGGAGTAGCGATTCCAAAACTGGTGGAAATTTTCCCCTGGGGGGAAATTTGGAGCTACCAGGGGGAAAATAATTACACTACCTACTAAATAAAAAAATCTCAGATGGATTTACTCATGTCTGAGAGAGAAAGAAAGCAAGAGCGCCTGTTGTAGATGGGCAGGACTGTGCCTACCAGTCGGTTCACGTTCAAACATGAGCTCTGAAAATTGAAAATCCTCATTCTGTTTTCCACAACCTACCTTTGTGAGTCAGGATTTTTTACTTTACTCACAATCAAGCCCAAAGCACGAAACCAACTGGAGGTGGAATATGAAATACGTTGCGTGCTTGCCAAAACTAACCCTGATATTGATACACTGGTGCACAAGAAGCAGCATCACCCTTCTCACTAATTTAATTCTGAAGTAGAAGAGCAAACAAAAGTTCTTTTATTTTTTACTAACCGCTCTCTATCCACTTTACTCTGTAACTATAAGTTTATCAGTACAGTATAACCTGTATATAAGAGACCCTGTTATAAGAGCCTGTGGTAATGTACATAAAAGAGACCAAACCCAGATATAAGAGATTTTTATCCGGTCCCAACAACTCTCTTACATCAGGGTTACACTTTATATTTATAGATTTGAAAAATAAATTAGTAAATAGTCTCAGTGTATTTTAACTGCTCTTTCTCTCATACACATGAAGAGAGAAATCTGGATGATTGACTTACTGACCAAGGCTATAGAACCCAATCTGTCCTGTTATTTAACCCATAACTGGAGGGAAGAGATGGATTAATACCTTTCCCAAGGGTATTTGCACGTAAGTGAATGCAAAGAATGTGCATTGTGGTGCAGTGGATATCGACAAAGAACAACAAATTGGGGAGCCGAGTTCGAATTCCAGTTGAATTCTTTGCATTCACTTACACACAAATACCCTTGTATCTCTTCCCTCCAGTTATGGGTTAAATAACAAGACAGATTGAGTTCTATAGCCTAGGTCAGCAACCAGTCTACCACAGAAAGTAATGGCAACCTACTGCAGAATAATTTTCTGCCCAGTCAGTCATCTCTTTTGAGACATGATCACCCAAAGTGCCAAAATTTGTATGGCACTTAACTGACTGAGAACATTAATTTACTGCCTTAAAGAAAAAGAAAACTTAAACTTAAAAGAATCAACTAAACGAGATCAATTTTGAAATGACAAAAATAAACCAATTCTGCTTGTTTACTGTTGCCAAAGAAAATAAGAATAAAAGAATTGCTTAACTAAAATCAGGAATTCAATATTCAGTCACCTGCTTCTTTTCATTTTTTTTTTTAAATTTTTCCTCTCAAACATTAAATTTGAAAATCATTGTGAATACTTGTGAATCTTAAACAAAAAACAAAAAACTCTTTGCTTCTATGTAAGTCTTCCCTTTGAGGCCATCAAACTCGGGAGAATACTAAACACAATATGATAAGAATACACACATTTTATATATATATATATATATATATACACACACACATACATACATACATACATACATACACTACCGGCCATAACTATTAGGCCACTCCAATTTAAAAAAAAAAAAATTATGTATTTCATACTATTTTTAGTATTTATTGCCAAGTGGATAATTCTAATTGAAAATAGAATGGTTCTTTTGTTATTATTACTTTGCAAAGTTTTACAAGGCAGCCAGGAAACCTTTGCTTCATCCAGCCAATAATAAGAAGAGACTAGCATAGGGAAGAGGGCACAAAAACTGGACACCAGAACAGTTCATTTGATGCACATGTTATTGCGTAGTATTAATAAAGAACAATTCTATTTTCATTTAGAATTATCCACTTGGCAATAAATACTAAAAATAGTATGAAATACTTAATTTCTTTTAAAAAACTGAGGTGGCCTAATAATTATAGCTAGTAGTGTATATATACTCACACATATATACATATATATACATATTACAAAACAATATAAGAATATATACATACATATACAAACATAAACACATATAGATATATATAGGTACATGCACACACACACACACACACACACACACACACACATATATATATATACATATATATATATGCTCACACACACAAACACACACACATATATATATACATATATATATGCTCACACACACAAACACACACACACACATATATATATACATATATATATGCTCACACACACAAACACACACACACACACACACACACACACACACACACACATATATATATATATATATATACACACACACACACACATATATATATATATATATATGCTCACACACACACACACACACACACACATATATATATATATATGCTCACACACAAACACATATTAGGCAGCAGTCTCTCTATTATTAAAGTTTCATTTCAAATGACAAACAAAGATTTGTGGTTAAGTTTCTTATATAATTTTTCTGTGTGATCTTGTATTTTTTTCTTTTCAGGACATAAATTATGTAAAAATTGTAAAACTGTTATATTTATCAAAGCGCTTTTGGCTATACTTTTAGTCATTATCATTAGTAATAGAAAAAAAAAAGTCAACATTCAATAATATTAACTATGAACATGGTTACAATGTGCTGGCCATGTTTTGAAAATAAAACATTCCTATACGTATATGAATGTATCCATACATTCAGTAAAAAGTAAAATAAAATTCATCCTTGATAATGTTTAAAAGTATAGCCAAAAGCGCTTGGATAAATAAAACACTCGGACAATTTTGAAATATTTTTTTTATGGAAAAGAAAAAATTATAAGATCACATGAAAAATTATATAAAAGACTTAATCACAGTACCTTGTCTATCATTTTAATAAAATTTGTTTAAAAGAGGAATTGCTAGCTAATTACACTATATATATATATATATATATATATATATATATATAGTATTAGTATTTAGTGGCAAAGTTGTTATTTTTCAGTGGCTATTACTGATAAAATTTATTTTGGGAAGCAGCTTTTTCATCATAAAGTGCTCAATATCAGGGTTGGAGATAGAGTGTTGATAAGCAGAAAGAGCTTGTCACTTTATCTGGGCAGGTTCATGCGAACTTCAAAGTTTTGTGAGGACACAGTTACATTGTTCTCACTCATCAGGGCTGCATGTCCTTGATGAGTGAGAACAACATAATGGCGTCTTCACAAAACTTCAAAATTGGCATGAATACACTGTATTAAAGAGGTAAACTCTTTGTACATATATATATATATATAAACACACACACAAACAGATATATATATATATACACACACACACACATATATATATATATACAAACATACGCACACATATATACATACAGACATACACACATATAAATACATATCAACATATACACGTATATGCATTCGTATCAACATACACACACACATACATACATGTAAAGATATATAGTTTTAGTGCAAAGAATGTGTCACTTTAATTCAGAAGTATTTATATGCATTTATAAACATATATATATATATATATATATATATATATATATATATATATATACGTATACATACACATCTATAATTCTGTGCACATACATACACACACACATATATATATATACATAAACGTGTATATATACACATACATATATGTATATACAAACATATACGTATGCAAACACACACATATATATATATATATATATACAAATATACACACATATATGTGCATATGCATACACACACATATTATCTTATAGACATATATATGCACACACACACACATATATACACATATACATACTCACACACATATATACTAATACACATACACACATATATATATACAAACATATACATATGCATACACATATATACATGTATGCATACTCAGAGACATATATACAAATACACACACACACACATATATATATATTCATACATAAAAACACACACATATCTATATATATATATATCTATATATATATACATAAACGTGTATATATACACATACATATATATATATGTATATACAAACATATACGTATGCAAACACACATATATATATACAAATATACACACATATATGTGCATATGCATACACACACATATTATCTTATAGACATATATATGTACACACACACATATATACAAACATATACATATGCACACACATATATACACATATACATACTCACACACATATATACTAATACACACACACACATATATATATACAAACATATACATATGCATACACATATATACATGTATGCATACTCAGAGACATATATACAAATACACACACACACATATATATATATTCATACATAAAAACACACACATATCTATATATATATATATATATACATAAACGTGTATATATACACATACATATATATATATGTATATACAAACATATACGTATGCAAACACACATATATATATACAAATATACACACATATATGTGCATATGCATACACACACATATTATCTTATAGACATATATATGCACACACACACACATATATACAAACATATACATATGCACACACATATATACACATATACATACTCACACACATATATACTAATACACACACACACATATATATATACAAACATATACATATGCATACACATATATACATGTATGCATACTCAGAGACATATATACAAATACACACACACACACATATATATATATATTCATACATAAAAACACACACACATATATATATATATATATATATATATATATATATATATATATATATGTAGCTAGGTAAAGAGGGAAAAAGTATGGCATGTTATTTAAAAGCGAAACCCAAAGTTATAAACAATGGCCTGACAGGTGAACAAACAAAATGTCTGTGACAATATTTGAGAAAGAAAGCAAACTTGAGTCACCAATGGTCACATAGCAATCAATAATAAAAGTAAATAGACAAGATTTGCTAGAAAAAGAATCATTCAATAAATGTCACAGCTTTTACAAGTAGCTTCCACATTGCAATCACATGGTCAACAACAACAACAACAATAAGAAGAAATGCACACAAACATGCATGTATTTAATAACTTTATGGAGATGTGACATATTTTTTCTTTACCTTATTAAATACTAAAGATTTTTATAAATTTGAAAAGTTAGGAAGTAAAAGCAGATGCCATTTTAGAAATGAAAAAGAGATCTTTGTCTGTTTTAGAATTTTTAGAATATTATAATTCTGTTTGGATGGCGGTAGTTTTGGATCAGAGATGTTCTGATGAATGTTTTAATGAAGAATGAATAATGAGACAGATCAAAATGGCATACTTTGTTAATTTATGGTTATTTTGCAATGTGGAATGCTATTTAAACTGGTGAAGAAAGCTACATATATGGGATTCATGAATACAAACAAATATGAAAAATCAAACATACTCACAAACACACGACAACAGACACACAGCAATCAGCTAACAGACATACAGCAATCAGCTCACAGGAACACAACAGCCAAGTAACAGACATACAGCAATCAGCTAACAGACACACAACAATCAGCTAACAGGAACACAACAATCAGCTAACAGACACACAACAATCAGCTAACAGACACACAACAATCAGCTAACAGACACACAGCAATCAGCTAACAGACACACAACAATCAGCTAACAGACACACAGCAATCAGCTAACAGATGCACAACAATTAGCTAACAGGAGTACAACAATCAAGTAACAGATGCACAACAATCAATTAACAGTCACTTCTGGCATGAGCACAGTAGTAAGGTCAAATGACATCAAGGACGGAAAATTAAAACACCACTTTCTACATGTGGCAAATTCAAGAAGAGATACGAGTCACCGGGTTTGAAAAAATTATTAAAGAATGCCTTTTCATTACTTATGCTTATTTTTCTAGAAATATGAGCGTTTAAAAAATAATTGGCAATATCCCAATGCTGTTTAAGCATGAAAGCTAAGTTAGGTTTTAGAGTCACCTGGAGAAATCATCACAGGGTTAAATTATTATTCATTGTATGGAGCACAGGACTGGGGAAAAGTGACAAAAAAATAAATAAATAAAAAGCAGAAATGTCTCCAATTTAGTTTCTCATGTCAAAATCCTGAATCCCATAACCCTTTAGGGTCATAGGGGCACCACGCATGTACTGCACCCATAGCACCTGTGGTATATCTAAGGCAAGTTTCCTAGAAGTAAATGTCATTTTGAATAATGGTTATATGGCAATGCATCAATAAATCCTCAGCCTAACATTATATTTATTAACCGAACTTTGATCTGAAATTTTCAATATATATTGTTCTCTGTATATAATCTATGAGGAAACATAGGGTTTAGAGCATTGATAGGAATTAATTTGATTTTTATGGCTTATCAACCCATTATGGTTTTTCTGAAACCCAAAACATTTTCAATTGTAAGAATAATTCTATATTTTATTTTTTGCCAGTGAATATTGAATTAACAATTTTTTCAGAATAACAATGATTTTTTTCAGATACATGTCCTACTATTTAACCCATAACTGAGGGGAGGAGGTGTATTCATGCAATTCCCAAAGATATTTATACATAAGTGAATATAATGAGCTCAACTGGGATTTGAACTTGGCTCTCCAATTTCTCCTTCCAATCTGCTGTGCATTACACCACCAGCACATCCATCCATTGAAAGGAGATTATATTGAAAAATATTTGTTTTATAAAATAAATCCTTTCTTTCATTATATTATTAGACTAGAAACTTAAGGTAGTGATGTCCTAGGTCATGTGGGTGGCTGCTAGAAGACCCCATGTCTGGCAACAGGACTCATGCCACAAAAGCAGGAGAACCCAGTCATGGCTGTCAGACAACTTCTGCAACCACATGACCCCTTATATCTGGCCATCTAACTCCCCACAATGGGACCCCCTTGATTGTTATTTTCAGATAGAGTGTATCTGTAAAAAAACAAAATGAATTAAACAACAAGAGGAATAACTATTCTTAGCCAATGCATTTCGTCTTTTTAGGGACTTTATCAAGGTATGTATATATATTCAAACAAATCATTTCATATATATATATATATCTGTACTCTTCAACTGAACTTTTTTCAGGTGGATACAAATGTTGAAGTTCCGTCAATTTCAGACATTATTTTCAACTTTGGCTTCAAAACCACTCAAACTGTTCACAGAATTTGGAAAGTAGTCAGAAATGACAATATCTGACCATTTTGCCCAGAACTGATTTGAGTGTCTTAAGAGTGATATTTTTATCACTTGAAATAAAACCCAGGAATGAACAACCATCATTTGTCAATTATGCTGCTTCAAAACCGACAACAGACACTTGAAAAAATGTTTAGAATAGCTAATCTCTTAAAATGATAAGATTTGTATAGCTTTACATAAGTTTAAAAAATAAAGAGTTGATTAAAAGTTAAATGAAAATATTTTTAAGAAAGAACTGAAGATGTACTGGGGTCTAGTTTAATAAGAAATTATTTTTTAATAAATTCCTTAAATAATATCCATAAGAAATTATAGGTTTTTACATTTCCAATAACTGATCTTAATCCTAGGTTCACCAAATCTTGATGCTAAACCTAATCCTTACTCTAGGTTTTCCAAATACTGATCCTAATTGTAAGTTCACTAAATCCTGATTGCAGATTCTCCCAATCCTGATCCAAGATCCACCAAATCCTGATCCTACGTTTACCAAATCCTAATCTTAGATCCATCAAATCCAGAACTTACACTTACCAAATCTTGATACTAGGTTCACTGAATCCAGATCCTACATTTACCAAATCCTGATACTAGGTTCACCTAATCCTGATCCTATGTTTACCAAATCTTGATACTAGGTTCACCAAATACTGATTGCAGATTCACCTAATCCTGATCTTAGGTGCACCAAATCTAGATCCTAAGTTCACCAAAGGCCAATCCCTTGTTCACATAATTCTGATCCTATGTCCACTAAATCCTGTCCTTAATCCCAGGTTTATCAAATCCAGATCCTAATCCCAGGTTCAATAAATTTTGATCCCAGGCTCACCAAATGCTGATTCTCAGTTCACCAAATCCTGTCCCTAGGTTTGCCAAAGTTATTTATGACCCAACAGATTATTATTCCTTTCGAGTTTTGAGGAAAAAATATTTTTCTATTTGTTTCAAGCGAGAGAAATGTTTTAGTCAAGCAAGGTATTTGGGGAGGAAAAAAAAAGGAAAAATTCTAAATTGGCAAATTCTTTAGTTGCTTTGGAGCCAGATTGGAGACAATATTTCTTGAAGAGCAAGCAAACAGAATTGTAGACATCATTCAAAGCAGCATTTATTGCTTGCAAAGCTTTTTTCTTGTAAAGAATGACAAAATGAAACCAGAAAAAAAAAAGTAAGCTTAAAATAGAAGAGAAAGAATTATTTTGTGGTTCTAATGAAAACTCAAGTTTTGATTGTTTCTGCCATCTAATGATTTGTACATTTCAGACAAGATGTCACCAAATCACTATTTTATACAATGTAACCCTGATATAAAAGAAACCCTGATATAAGAGATATTTTATCTGGTCCCCAATGAGAGCCTGTGGTAATGTATACAGTGTAACCCTGATATAAGATAGTTGTCGGGACCGGATAAAAGTTCTCTTATACCCAAGTACTCTTATATCCGGGTTTTTTATATTTTATAACTGGGTTATAAGATACCTTGATACAAGAGAAACCCAGATATAAGAGTGATTTTCTCTGGTCCCAAATTGTGGTAATGTATATAGACAAAACCCGGATATAAGATAATTTTATCAGGTCCTCACAACTCTCTTATATCAGGGTTACACTGTATACATTACCACAGGCTCTAATTTGGGACCAGAAAAACTCTCTTATACCAGGGTCTCTTATATCCGGTTTATACTGTACTTTATTCTATTGAACTTACACACAGCACAATTTTGTTAAAAAAAGATTAATAGCAGTGGACATAAATAACGTGTACCAGATTCCTGATGGCAAATTTGTTTTTTTTTTTTTCAGTTAAATATTATTTAGGTTAGAGAACTGATTTGATATTTGACTCAACAAATGCGAGTTTAGTAGCAGAGCTCAAACTATAACTTTCATCACAGTGCTGCTCATGTAGACTCAAGGGAACAAAGTGCTTACAATTTGCATATTTGCCTGCATTTAAGGCACTCATTTAAAAATCAGATAGAAAATATTATACTGTGTCTGGTATTATAACTAGCAGTCTGTCTATTAAAGAAAAATGTGAACTGCTATAGAACTTAAATAAGTTGTAGTAAGTAAATATCTTCTAAACAAGATTGGAATAAGTTGCAGTAAGAAAATGTCCCCTAAATAAAACCTGAATAATTTGCAGTAAGTAAATGCCTCCTAAATGGGACTTGAATGAGTTGCAGTAAGAAAATGTCTCCTAAATAAAACCTGAATAATTTGCAGTAAGTAAATGCCTCCTAAATGGGACTTGAATGAGTTGCAGTAAGAAAATGTCCCCTAAATAAAACCTGAATAATTTGCAGTAAGTAAATGCCTCCTAAATGGGACTTGAATGAGTTGCAGTAAGAAAATGTCCCCTAAATAAAAACTGAATAATTTGCAGTAAGTAAATGCCTCCTAAATGGGACTTGAATGAGTTGCAGTAAGTAAATGCCTCCTAAATGGGACTTGAATGAGTTGCAGTCCCATAAAAAGGACTCAAATGAGTAATTAAAAAAAAAAAAAATTGACATGAATAAGTCCTCTGAATACTAAATAAACAACTGAAAGACAAACATTTCTAAGGAGAATAAATAGGAAGTTGTAGAGAGTAGTGATTGTCTACATCCTGAGGGGATATGGCACGTAACAGATTAACAATTTTATAGGATTCTATATTGTACAATGAGATTCCATTTGTTTGACATGTTATTGATATTGACTCACCTTGTTGAGTTTGGTACAAGGTTATAAATGTGAGTCACTCAATAAACAGTAAACCCTCTACAGTAGTGATAGCAAGTGAAACAAGATTAAAGCAGTAAAATTATTGGTATTTATTAAATTTCGCTTAATCTGTCACAAGGCGTGCGAGTTTTATGGAGATATTGCTAACCACTACTCCATGGCGATTTTCTAAGTATATCTTAGATGTGGCACAAGACCGAAAGTACGGGGCATTCAGTGAGGATCAAACTCGTTACTCAGTTGTAATTGATCAAGCAAGACAAGCTTGGTAATCATTACACAACACCGAGGTGCTTTACAAATGTGTGCATTTTGACATGCACATGTGTTTGTATGCCTATTGACAGGTAAAGGTCATTCAGAAGGGGGTGGGGAGACAGGCAAAGGTCATTTAGGAGGTGGTTGGGAGAAAGAGCAAACAGTAATATTTATAAGAAACACAAGTCATGTGTTGACAACTTATAAACAGCACTGTTAACGGCAAGCATCAGTAGGCCTTTAAAGAGGTAGCATTTGAATACTATCCTTCTACTGTATAGATATGAAATTGTTGACATGGAATTGGTCCATCAATATTCTACTCTTTGGAATCATTTCAGTCCTGAAACTCTTGGCAAATTATATTTCAAGCAACTTCCTCATACAATGCTGAACCATTCCTGCACAGATGAAGAAGAAACTTAAAATGATACTTGAAATGTCATTCTACAGAAGGATGATGAGAATACTATGGACTGAGCATATGAGCAACAATGAAGTTTTAGAGAAAACAGAAACAAGAAATAGATACTTATGCTTAACATCAGAATAAGAGAGTTGAAAATTCAAGAACACTTAATGAAGAAAGGATTTGGAAAATTTGACACTCACAGGGCATATTGAAGGCAAGTGGGACAGTGCATAGCATACCTAATAAGCATGCTGGTAAAATAGGGTTTAGGAAATATAACAAAAAGACAAAAATCAAGTAAAAGCTACAAAGAACAGGAAATAGTGGAGAACCATCATCGCCAATGTCCTAAAGGAACATACAGTTAAGTGCCATACGTGATACGTGCATGGACAATCATGGCCCTTTCGAGACATGACTGACTGGGCAGATTTTCCTGCAGTAGCTTGCCATTTCTTTCTGCAGTAGACTGGTTGCCGACCAAGGCTGTAGAACCCAATCTGTCCTGTTATTTAACCCATAACTGGAGGGAAGAGGCAGATTAATACCTTTCCCAAAGGTATTTGCACATAAGAATTCAAACTCAGATTTCTAACTTCTCGTTCCAAGCCAATATTCACTGCACCACAATGCACATATACTCTTAAGGGAAAGAGAAAATCAAAAAGAATTTGTAAATTTTTAGCATGTTCAGAAAGTAAACTAAAAAATGGAAGTGACCATAGTCAGGATCATTAAGTCAAGGTGATTTTTCCTTAGCTGAATTGTATGTACTTTGCCAGGGATACATAGTTTTGAATTTTTTAATTCAGAGTTTTCTTTTTCCGAGATTGGTTGCCACTCAAGGCCACAGAATCCAGTCTGTCTCATTATTTATCCATAGCTGGGGAGTAGAAGAGTTGGATTCATACCTTTCCAAATGCACCTCGGTGAATACTGACTGTAACTCAGCTCTCCAATTCTTCAATGCAAGTCACAATCCATTCTTCTCCAAGACAAGTAATAAAGAACTTCTTCTTCTATGTGTCTTGTCCCTTCAGGACGTAGGCGATCATGGATTTCCACATCTCCCTATCCCTGGTGGCTCTTATCACACTTTCTCCTCTTACACCTCGCAACCCTCGTTCTGTCATCCACTAGCTCAAGCCCATAAATCTAGAATATGAATGTATAGAAACTAACATGGCCAAAAAATGAGGGATCAGATTATATACTGATTATAATATAGATTTGATCCCCCACTTTATATACACATGATAATTTCACATTTATAATTTCTTATAAACAGTTGGCATATATCTTCTTCTATGTGCCCTGTCCCTTCAGGACGTAGGCAATCATGGCTTTCCATAAATCTCCCTATCCCCGGTGGCTCTGAGCACGCCTTCTCCTGTTACACCATGCAATCCTCGTTCCGTCATCCACCTGATTAGGTCCTTCAAATATGTTATCTGTTGCTCTTTCCCCATTTCTTTTTCCCTCTATCTGGCCTGTTAGTATCAGATTCTCCAAGCCCTCCTTCCTCATTGTGTGTCCCAGGAACTTCAGCTGTCTCTTCCTGATGCTCAAAATTAATTTTCTTTTTGTTTCCATCATTTCTTAAATTACATCGTTTAGTACTTTAAATTTGCTGTTTACAAAATACAAGTTGTGGTTCAATGGATATTGGCTCCAAATGAGAAATCAGAGAGCCGAGTTCAAATTCCAGTCAAATTTGTTTCATTCACTTTTGCACAAATACCCTTGGGAAAGGTATTAATCCATCTCTTCTCCCTCCAGCTATGGGTTGAATAGCAGAACAGATTGGGCTCTATAGCCTTGGTTGGCAACTAGTCTACAACAGAAAAAAAGCAACCTACTGTGGAAAAATATTCTGCTTAGTTAGTCATTGATCGAAAGAGACATGATCACCCAAGCGTGTGTCTCGTATGGCACTTAACTGACTGATCTGATAGGGATAAAAGGATTGAATAGCAGGACAGATTGCATTCTATAGCCTTGGTTGGCAACTGGTCTACAGTAGAAAGTAATGGCAACCTACTGTGGGAAAATCTACCTAGTCAGTCAGGTCTCAAAAGAGACATGATCGCCCAAGTGTGTATCACATATGGCACTCAACTGACTGATAGGTGAACAGTTTTTATTAGAAAGAATAGAAATTAAAATAAAATATATTTTAAGTGTAGTCACTCGAAGAGTGTTACTGATACCATGTAACTCAATACTGCCTGCCACATAGTCAGGTCATCACTAAATATATTGCTCCTCTCCAGGCTCTTTTCTGTCGCGAAAGATGGGTAGACAGGATTAAAAACAAAACCTGTCAAAAGGCGGATGTAACTTTTCATAAGGTCAACAGCCACCTAGCACAATGGGGCAAACTGCGTTCCATAGCTATGTATTTACCCATGCAGTGTAGTGGTGACACAGAATTGCAAGGTAGAGGACTTCCTAGACTTGTCAACAGCCAGGCAGACTGGAATTACAATATGAAAATAGAGACAAACACATATGAATAAGTATTTCCCGAAACCAGTTCCCCCACCAGGCATTTTTGATGAGGATGGTAGTTATACCAACTAGCAAAATTTGATGAGATTTATTGTAGGGTCAATGGCCATGTAACATGACAGGGTTGACTGGGCTCTATAGTTGTGGATAGAATGCATGCAATGATAATGCAGCAAACAGCCACTTCACCACTTCACAATCTTCCAAAGAAGTCATGGCAATTCACAGAAAACAAAGAAACAGAATCCGTGATTGCCTATGTCCTAAAGAGACATAGCGTTTTTAAAAAGAATAAAGAATATATAGGGTGTATCCCTTATCAACAAAAAATATATTGAATCCCTTTTATAATTTAGAAGACAGGAATTAGTACTAGGCGATTTTTATAATCAACAAATATATCCAGAAAAGGTATAATTTTCTATAATCAACAGAAAAATATGAAACAGGGGCAAAAATTGAATAATTATTTCCCAAAAATTATTTCCCAAATTATTTCCCAAAATTGAATAATTATTTCCCAAAATAATCTGTTATATCAGCTTGATTTGACTTTGTTTAGACTATAATATCATTTGTGGTTGAGTGGTCTAAGACACGCCAGATCAATTGGTGGCTTCCCCTATGTGGATATGTTAACAGAAGCATATATTTAAACGCAATGTAATGTGTAATTACCAGATTTATAACAGATATGGTTCTGTTAACATTTCAAGCTCTCATGCAGTGTGACGTCATAAAATCACATTACAAATTTACGAACTGCATTTGCTATTTGGTAACTGTTATCGTTGCTTAGCAAAGTTTTATGTCAACACAAGATAAAATCATCTTTGATGGTGAATGTTTATATGTTAACGTCCCTGTAACCTCTTTCTGAAGATGGCTCATGTGAGCCGAAAGCTTAGAACCAACTTAATAAAAAATATCTAAGTATTTGAGAAATTTTGTCTTTATTTTCGCTTGAAATTAAAGCCAAAATACGATGTTTAGAACGGCTCATGATTAAACATAATAGACATTCATTGTTTCTCTTATTTTTAACAGTATATGCTTAGAAAATTATCTGCTGCCTCGATACACTAAATATATATAAGAAAAATTAAGGCAGACACATTATTTCATAGCAAATCAGAAGTATAGGCCTATTTACAAAAAATATTTGTAAAATAAAGATGGAAGCTGTGATGGTTCACCTGAAATAGGCCTAAACTTCCAATTTGCCATGAAATAACATATCTGCCTTAATTTTTGTTATATTTGCTCTATATGTATTTATATACATATATATTTAGAGCTCTCTTAGAGAGTTATCCTACCACTGTATGTACAGGATACTCCTTTGGATTTTTCTGTACTCACTCTGCATGCTGATATTTCAATCCTGGGTTAAAAAGCAATTGGAGTCTAACCGTACTGATGAGCTGTGATACAGCAAAACAGATCTGTCTGCAGATAACTATTTATGCTCTTACACCCTGATTGAGCAATCTGGAAGAATGGTAGACTTTGAAAAACAGTAGTTAGTTTAGCATCTACGCATTGTTCATTCAGCAATGAATTAGAACACTCACAGCTATTGGGCATGTATAATGATAATATACATGCTAAAAAGTCTGCCTCCTTCTACTGAGCGCCCATAGCTCAAAGGTAGAATAGCTGACTGACGCCAATTCGGTCGGGTTTCAATCCTGGGTTAAAAAGCAATCGGAGTCTAACCGTACTGATGAGTTGTGATACAGCAAAACAGATTTGTCTGCGGATGACTATATATATGTCTGCATATATGTATATAAACTTCACAATTAGTGGGTACATGTATTTTAATACACATCTATTCATTTTTGTAATATCAACCAGTCTAGAGATCAAGAAGTCCTATGACACATGTAGCATTTTCATGGAGCTCAAAGATATTACACTAATATTAAGCAGAAGATGCTACATTGATGTCAGGCAAAGGTGCCCAAAAGTAATGTTTTCATGTGAGACAAAGTGAAAACATCATAGACAGAAGTGATGGAGAGAGACATTTTCATACGTTGATCCTAGGCAGAAGTCAGTCAGTCAGTTAAGTGCCATACGTGATACACGTGTGGGCGATCATGTCTCGAAATAGACATGACTGACTAGGCAGAAGATTATCCCACAGTAGGTTGCCATTGCTTTCTGCGGTAGGCTGGTTGCCAGCCAAGGCTATAGAACCCAATCTGTCCTGTTATTTAACCCATAACTGGAGAGAAGAGATGGATTAATACCTTTCCCAAGGGTATTTGCACGTAAGTGAGTGCAAGGAATTCAACTGGAATTCGTTGCGCTCACTTGCTACTCCTTAATTATAGAAGTAATACTAACATTTTTTATGATCACTATGATTGTATTAATAATCCAACCATTTTTGATGGGTACTATACTTGTACGAATAATCACAATATTTTTGATGGGTACTATGCTTGTATAAATAATCGCAACAATTTTATGGGTATTTGTCTATATTTCTCTGATGAGGTACTATTTAGATTGCTGTTCTTATCTTGGTTGCCATTTAAGGACACATGGCTCAGGGGGTAGAGATGTTGGTTAGTTCCAGTGACTTAACTCAAAGGGTTGTGAGTTCAATACTAGGCTACAGCAGTGGTAAACAAGTAACTTAGAGAGTCGGGTTAGAGGGAGATAACTCATGACTACTAAAAGAAGCTTTACAAAAAGATATCCCAGTGATTGTAATAAAGGGTTAGGTTTTCTAGCACCTGAAGAAGGTCGGAGCATACAATGGCCAAAATGTTGTACAAATGGCAACCAAGATGGTCAATAGTTCGAATAATGTAAATAGGGTAAATTTTATGGGTAATATGTGTGTGTAAATGATCCCAATATTTTTGATGGGTACTATGCTTGTATAAATAATCTCAATACTTTTTATGGGCCCTATGCTTGTATAAATAAACCCAATATTTTTTTATGGGCACTATGCTTGTATGAATATATTATTTTCTAAAGAAATCTTATCAGTTGCCAAGATGTATTTAAAACCCATTCTTTCAGTACAAAGACAGAAATGAGTTCAGTTTTTCTCTGAAGACACAGAATGCCTATGACGTTTACTGTTTGAGAGCAGGTCGACAGGGGCACACAGATTTGAGAGCCTCTCAATACAAATCTACTCAGAAAGAGAATGTTAATGGGCCAGAATTTGAAAATAAGAATGTTCTATAGTCACTAGTGTCAGCCGCCTTAAAGTAAACTTGTGATTTATTACTAGTTGGGACTTAAGATATGCAAAAGAACATTGGTAACGATCTCTGCAGCTGGTGCTGACTCATTTGCTGGTAGAAAACTGTCCAAAAATGTAAACCTTGTGCTTTTGTTGATTTCTGTATCAAAAATATACAAGGCTACAAAGACAACAGGAAGCATTGCATTTCTCACAAGGAAACTAAAGTAAAATTTAAAGTCTTAATACAAAAAAAAATTATAGTTTTAATATTTGGTCATGGCACTCCACAGCTTTCTTTAAATGTCTGTCAATCCATGCAACCTTCAAAAAATTTCAACTTCTTTATATGATCCATAAGATTATTCTTGTACCAATATCCATATCTAGGGATTTTTAAAAAATAATTTTAACCCAAGCAAGGCAATAAAGCCACTAAGACACAAGGGGCTGCTGTTAATTAAGATTGAAAAAGACTTTAGATTTTCTTTTAACCATTTCAACTAGAGAAAGATGATAAAACCACTAAGATGCAAGAGGTTGCTGGGAATTGAAATTAAATAATTGACTTTAAAACAAAAGATTTTAGAACAAAACCAGAAATCCAATTCTAAACAGGAAACAAGGGATAAACCTCTACTCCTGTTCAAAAAACAGGGAAGGAGTGTGAACCATCTGAACATTTGCTATGGATTGATTGATTCTTTTTCAAGGCTTATCAACCTTTTTATTCTTACAATCTAAAAATATTTTCTGGCTTTAAATAACCTGCAAAGAATTGATAAGCCATAGAAAATGACTGAATCAAGCAAACACTAATGATAGATACTGTATTTTTCAGTGTATAAGGTGCACTTTTTACCATAAAATTCAATTTCAAAATCAGCATGGGTCCTATTATTATTTATTTGGTTGAGCTAGCTCAGACATTCATGAGTGTATTGTACCAGCCGTCAAAAGGTTGAAGGTCATTAGGGAGGTATTCTGTGTAATAACATAGCTGGTTAATGTAGGTGGATGCTGAGCAACCAACCCATCTTGCTCTATGGTTAGGTGTCCAGAACAGTAGATCATTGGGGAGTTCTTGTTTTTATCACTGGCAGTGTCCTACAATGCACATCCTGCTCAAAAACTAAAACTTTAATTTCAAGCCAAGTAAAAACTACATGTACCAAAATTCAAACAAACCCAACAGACCAGCATTTGATGTCAGCACAGAGAAAGAGAGATGTGACACAGATCCATTTGATTTCAACGACATGCTGAGATAGACACTTCATAAATGACCACCATGAAATGTCCCTTTCTCTTCTAATTTCACCACTCTCTCTCCTTGTTGAAACAGAAGTTATGAGTTAAACTCCACAACAGTAACAAGGTCCTTTCTTCCAAGTTACCCATTTCCACCCTCACAACAATGTACCTCTTTATTTGCTGGTTGGGGGTGGTTATGCTACACAAATAATTGAAACTACAGATTCAACCCAACTGTTTATATCGTAACAGATTATACGCCAGCTTTGGCCAGACATGCATACATTGAAGACCCCATTAGCAACAGCAATCCCTTTTTCAGCTTTTGGGTATGCATAAAAAACTGGGAGCAGGCGTAGTACAAATTCCAAGAGACGAGCTTTCTTGTCTGCTGTGCTGCAGACAAGATAGTGCGCAAAACTTAGCTCTTCTAGGGCATATTCATGGCTTAGACCTCACTCACTGTTACACTCACCAACAGAGTAAGTTTGATCACATCCCTTTCTTCCTTTTCACAAGGAAGATCGTAAGAACATCCTTCAAATTTACACTTTCAGGAACTTTCCTTGAATATTCTCTATACTAAAACTCATCTTATTCATTCTATCATTTGTCTATTTCTTACAACTAATTAAGTACTTGTGCTTTTTGTTTGTACACACACAACAGCTTTTCAATCCCAAATGTCAACCCAACCTCAATTTTTACGCCTCTCAACTTAAGAAATATTTAAATACGGCACTATTCATGGATCAAATGGACCATAACAAACCAACTTTTTATTTTCGCTAAACAAAGTTAGATAAAACATTGATAGTGCCCTTGTTAATCTACTCAGTACATGTCAATGTCAAGGCAGTTTTCACTATAAATAACAAACCCTACTTGACAACAGTATGTCGGCGGGTGGGAGTGCATAGTACCCATCAACACTGATAGGATTATTTACACATGAAGGTTTAGAAATTTTCTAAGCCCTGGTTATAAGTACCAAATAAATTACAGTGCATAGCACTAGTTTTAAAAATCCTATCATTATTGGAAAGAATAAATGGTGGATCTGTACGACCAGCACTCCACACCTTTTTTTTTGATTTTCATTTTTTTTAAATTTTTTTAATTCATTCTTATTGATTAGACCCTAAACATTCAGATTAGCAAAAAAAATTTTGAAAAAAATTCAATATTTAAAGATTTTTTGGGGGTGCTCAGTTTCTCATATAACATTTTAGTAAATCGATCCCCCATATTGGAAACACAAGCTTTGGGGTCGAGTAAAAGACAATGATGAGTTGTTGCCCCCCCTTATTTTAAAACCTGTAGGAAATTAATGAAAAAGAACGTTTTGGGGGATCAATTTACTAGAACGTTGTATGAGAAACTGTGCACTCCCTAAAAATCTTTGAATATTGAATTTTTTCTAAATTTTTTTTGCTAATCTGAAAGTTTAGTGTCTAATTGATAAGAATGCATTGAAAAAAATTTAAAAAATAAATGAAAAGCAAAAAATTTAGAGGGGTGTGCCGGTCGTACAGGTCCACCGAATAAACATGTGCAATTGTTTTATTTGAGATTTTAGACAGTTTTACATAACATTGGTGTTTTTGTGTATAATCTTGGATTTAGCAAACTGAGGTTCATTAAATGCAATGATCCACAAAATGTATTTCTTCTTTACAAAATGAGGGATTTATTGGATTTAAGGAACTGTCAGATTAAAGGACCCTCCCCAATTAGTTATTTCTTGATTTTTACAGGGACTATCTTCAGAACATTCCTTAAGTTTACACTTTCAGAAACTATCCTTGAACATTTTTTATAATAAAACTCATTTTATTCATTCTATTGTTTCGCTATTTCTTTCAACCAATTCAATGTTTGTTGTTTTGTTTTGTCAACATATGACAGCTTCTGAAGTCCAAATGACAATCCAACTTTGATTTAGCGACTCTCAATTTAAGGAATATTGAACTTAAGGAACTATTCACACATGGACCACAACAAACCAACTTTTTATTTTTTACTAAACAAAGATAGATAACTCATTCATAGTATCTTTGTTAAGTTACTAGGTACATGACAACCCTGTTAGCTGTAAGTGAAAAATCAATTTCAACTGTTTTCAAAAGCAGTTTTCACTATAAATAACAAACCCTACTTGACAGCAGTATGTCGGCGGGTGGGAGTGCATAGTACCCATCAACACCGATAGGATTATTTACATATGAAGCTTTAGAAATTTTCTAAGCTTTGGTTATGTGTACCAGGTAAATTACAGTGCAAATTGCATCTGCAGCACCAGTTCCGAAAATCCTCTCAATATTAGAAAAGAGGGGCATGTATGATTGTTTTATTTGATGTTTTATATAATTTTATGTATTTGTTTCGAAAGTATTATATGTTATATAATATATAACGAGCCCTTACTAGCCTAGGGATAACTGGACAAAAAAGAAGGCGGGCGATTCAAATGATCTTGGAATCCGTCGAGAAGGCCACCAAGTGGGTGTGGATAAATAGTGCTAATGAGTGGCCCAAAACTACTACAAAAAACATGAGAATACCAGTACAACCAAGCATACCCAACCTATAACATCGAATAGCCCAAGTGAAGCCTTGATAAATTACCTTTTCTGGGGAACTTACATAATGCATGTCCTAAAGCTAGTAGCAATTTTTTTTCTTTCTGGGTGCGAGCCGAATACTGATCATATTCGGTTGGGTCGCCCATTGAAGAAGTCTATTGTTTATTGAGACCTGAAACTTCTAATGACATGGGAGTAACAACACTGACGATGCACCTGGATTCGGCACTTTAAGGTGTATTTTAATGATAATAACATATAATATTATTACGTTTTTATATATATATATATATATATATATATATACTACCAGCCATTATTATTAGGCCACCGCAGTGTTTTTAAAAATTATGTATTTCATACTATTTTTTAGTATTTATTGCCAAGTGAATAATTGTAAAGGAAAATAGAATGGTTCTTTTGTTAATACTGCACTATAACATGTGCATCAAAGAAATTTATAAATATTTAATAATTACCTATATCGCAATTTCATCAATGAAAGAATAAAGAAAATTTAGGGTAATTTGGATAAGTTAATCTTTGCTTCCTTGCCTGTAAATTTTGCAAAGTAATAATAACAAAAGAACCATTCTATTTTCATTTAGAATTATCCACTGAAAAATAGTATGAAATACATCGTTTCTTTTAAAAAACTGGGGTGGCCTAATAATTATGGCCGGTAGTGTTTATAATTATAAAATATGTATTTGAAACAGTTCTATGTAATATTGTCTATTTATGTACTATCTTCAATTGAGTAAAATGGTGTTCATTGAATCTTGCTGCTTCTTGACAAAATTCAGGATTAATCAGATTAAAAAAACTCCCACCACCACCACCACCACCACCACCACCACCACCACCAATAATTAGTTATTAAAAATCAAGGCTTTAACTTAAACTAATGATCATGATAATGAAAAAATGGACACACAGTAAAATCTTAATTTTAACAAATATTGGATTTAAGGAACCTCTTGGAAATCATATTGAACTGGCATCTTATTCTTTCTGAATAAAGTTAGATAATTCCTGAAAGAAATTATTCATTGAGTCCATGTTAAATTACTAGGTACAGGTCAAACACGTTAGCTCTAAAGTTAGATGGAAATTAAAAAACCTACCAATTTCAGCTATTATAAAGACAGTTTCTGCTATAGACAACAAGCCCTACTTGACAATAGTGTGTGTTCTGTACGTGAATGTAATACAATTTCTGGTGGCATTTCGACGAGGAGGAGTTACCATTATTTACATTATGCATTGTGGTGGGGAGGATGTGCGTTGTGGTGCAGTTGATACTAGCTTGGAACAAGAAACCAGTGAGCCGAGTTCAATTTCCGATTGAATTTGTTGCATTCATGTGCAAATACTCTGAGAAAAGTATTAATTTGTCGCTTCTTCCTTCAGCTTGGTTAAATAGTAGGACAGAATGGGTTCTATAGCCTTGGTTGGCAACCACTCTACCACAGAAAATAACGGCAAATGACTGCGAGAAAATCTTATAATATATCTCTTCTTCTTCCAGCTATGGGTTGAATAGCTGGAGAAATTGAGTTCTATAGCCTTGGTTAGCAACCAGTCTACTGCTGAAAGTAATGGCAACTTAATACAGGATAACCTTCTGCCCAGTCAGTCAGGTCTGTGTTGAGACATGATCGCCCTAGCATGTATCATGTATGGCACTTAACTGACTGACATTTGGACTGTTGTCCTCATCTTCGTTCTTATTATCATTTAAATGCCCTCTGTTTGATTTTTTTTGGAATGAGGAATTACCATTATTTACACTATTTACATTTAAACTTTTGTCCTCATCTTTGGTGTTGTTATCTTAATATATTTTTAACCCAACATTTTTATTATATATATATATATATATATAATCTAATCTAAACTTATTTATAAATGAAACTTCGTCTGTGTGTGTGTGGCCGTTACCTATAGACTCCGAAACGGCTGAACCGATTTTCTTGAAAATTGACACAGTTGTACTATAAGTGTCTGTGAGTGTTCTTAGCTAGGTTTTGTGTCGAGGTACCACTGATAGATATCGAAAATCGATAATCAAAAAAATCAGGTTATAGAAGGAGTGGTCCGATTTTAATTAAATTTGATACACTCATAGACAAAGATATAAGAAATGATATTCAGAAGTTTCAAGGTTGCAGTTCTTATAATAGTGCAGAAAATCGAGAGAATATATATATATATATATAAAAAGCAAGATGTTTGTGTGTGTGTCTGTTTATCTGGCTGTATGTTTGTATTTTTTTCAGCCCTTTTATTTTAGTTTTTGCTTCGGGTTTGGCTCTAAGTAGGTATAATTGTAGTTTTTAGGCTCAGCTATGATACCATTTGCTCAGAGGACTTACTTAGCCTTCAAAATTCAATTTACAACGAAAAAAACTTATTTGATATCGATACCAGGAAATCAAAATTTGACTTACATCCATTCATTTTTCTTTCAGTCTACGGTTTTGCTTTAACTGGAAATAACTATTGCTTTTTAGTCTTTTGTGCCAATGTCCAAAGAGTCTGAGCTCCAGGACCATGGATTAGTTTTAAAGCTTTCATTACACCCGAGCAACACCGGGCTATACTGCTAGTATATATATATATATATTTGCCACTTGTGGTGTCTCATGCTAGAGACTCAGCTGGTCAACAGTAGTAGTCATGCAATAATTGTTTTTACCCCTACTGCTGTTTGCTGTGATAATGAGGGTAGGCAACTAGTCAGACATGAAATACTAGCCCGAATCCTGGATACCTACTTTCCTCTCCAGGGATCACTCCTCCATACTCACCACATGCTGCTAACATGCATACATTGCATGCACAGAAGCTGGCTGGATGCCTGACCATGCTGGGACCACGCCCTAGACAAGCACTTCCTAACAACCTGACACCGCAAATAAACGTGTGTGTGTGTGTGTATGTGTGTGCGTGAGGAGAGTGAAAGAAAGGAAAAAAAGGATTTCTCATCAACACCGACAATGGGTCATGCCTATACTTGTTTGCAGATAAATCAATGTGCTTTTTAAGAGGGAGGGGCACTAGGTTCCTTTTTTGCACAGTAGAAACAGAGGAAGATAGGCAGATAGCACAAAGATTCCTCTGGGGGAGTGGGGGGGGACTCCTGGGCGTGTCTCTTGGGGAAGATTCTATTGCAGATAAGAAAAGTTTTAGAATACTGTCTTGCTTTACCCTCTCTCGATGAGACGAGCAGTAGCAGGAAAAGCTCCTTTGCTTAATCAACTGACAAGACAAACTGCTGAGAACTAAATAAAAAAAAAAAATCGCAGTTTTCTTTCTTAATCAAAAACATGTCGAATAATCGAGGTCAAGTTGGGTTTTATCTTTCCATTTTTAGAAAAATCTGATTTTGACCTCTTTTCAAGCTAAAATGCTGGAGAAAATCTTTCCACTGGAATACTGTCCTTATCTTTGTTGTTTATATGACAAGAGATGTCAGCCATATCGAGTTGAAACATGGGTAAAATATGTCTGACTCATGTTGGAGTATTCAAAATAGTAATAATCAGATGGTATTGACAGGTTACAAACATTTTTAAGTCCATAATTTGGCTGGCCATATACCCAAGGATGTCTGTCTACTAGGCTAGCTAATCTCGTTGCAGACGTCTGCTCAGGTACATTTGTGTTTTTTTAACACTCACAAAACCCATCTTTGGTTATATGGCAACTATGCTGAGCCAACCTTAGTTACAGTTTCTGGCAAAGAACACATTACTTAGTGTGAACAACAGTCTGAATAACGCTCGGTCATGGTGACTTGTGACTTCATGCTAGCTCAACCATTGACAGCTGTCAAAGGGTCCTATCCATACAATTTCATTCACAAGGCTTGGATCAACTCATGGTATGGTTTTCAGGCACTTTCTAAAGTGTTGTATGCTGTGATTGCCTATACCATATGAATAACAATAAGAAATCACCTTTCTGAGAAATCAACCATGGTAAAAACTAAACTTTCTAACCAATCGGCCACACACTCATAGAAAAATTTGTCATAGTGCAATGATGAAAAAGGCATTTTTTGAGGAATCCTAATTTTTAAGTGAATGATTGAATAAGCCCATTGCAAGTTTCCCCAACTATGAAATAAGGTCAGACCATCATTGCCACTAATGGAGGACACCCCTGCAATACCTTGTGATATCACCAGAATTTGGTAACTTTTCATCATACTGCAAGCATACCAGAGAATTATGGTCTCACTTAAGTGCAAATATGCTTGGGAAAAGTATTAAGCCGTCTCTTCCTTCCCAGTTATGGGTTAAATAACAGGACAGATTGGGTTCTATAGCCTTGGCTGGCAACCAGTCTACCGCAGAAAGCAATGGCAACTTACTGTGGGATAATCTTCTGCCCAGTTAGTCATGTCTCTTTCGAGACATGATCGCCTAAGCGTGTTTCACGTATAGCACTTAACTGACTGAATATATAAGGATGCTGTGGATATCGTGAACTGAGCATGCAAGCAATAATGAGGTGTTGAAAAGAATGGCAACAAAAAGGAAATTAATACTGAGCATCAGGAAGAGACAACTGAAGTTCCTGGGACATGCAATAAGGAAGGAGATCTTGGAGAACCTGATACTGACAGGCCAGATAGAAAAAAAAAGAGACAGAGGAAGGTCATGGATAACATATTTGCAGGGCCTGATTAGGTGGATGATGGAACGGGGGTTGCTAGGTGTAACAGGAGCAAACATACTAAGAGCCACAAGGGATAGGGAGATGTGGAGAACCATGATCGCCTACGTCCTGAAAGGACAGGGCACATAGAAGAAGAAGAATATACAAGGAGTGCTGAAAAGTTCTCAGATCAATTTACTTTCTTAAAACTGACCAAATTACCAGAAATTTGGACAAGGGATTCTTGTTTAGGACATTGGTCACTAAATATATATATATACTAGCAGTATAGCTCGGCATTGCTCGGGTGTAATGAAAGCTTTAAAACTAATCCATAGTCCTGGAGCTCAGACTCAGCCTAAAGAATATTTGAAATAATAAAGTAATTGCGACAATTTACCAATCGCACATAATATATATATATATATATATATATATATATATATATATACATACATACACACATACACACACTAGCAGTATAGACCGGCGTTGCTTGGGTGTAATGAAAGCTTTAAAACTAAAATCGGACCACTCCTTCTATAACGACTTTTACGATTATCAATTTTCGATATTTATCGGAGATACCTCGACACAAAACCTAGCTAAGAACACTCGCAGACGCTTATAGTACAACTGTGTAAATTTTCAAGAAAATCGGTTCACCTGTTTCGGCATCTATAGGTAACGGACACACACGGACACACAAACACACACACAGACAATGTTCCGTTTATAAATAAGTTTAGATTTTTAGATATACAAGGTGTCTTGAAATATTTATTCATATAGAATATTTGAAATAATAAAATAATTGCGACAATTTACCAATCGCACACATATATATATATATATATATATATATATATATATATATATATATATATGTGTCTTGAAATATTTATTCATATAGAATTGTACTGTAAAATTCTTATCCCAGCCTATTTTTGAAAGTCTGACCAAATAACAAAATATCAAAAATTTGGAGGAGAAATTCTCAATTAAAACAAGAACTTCATAATACCCCCAACATATGTATGTGTAAACAAATACACACATGTAAAATCATAATTTTATCTACCTACCTATGCTGTTTTATATGTATTGATAGGTTCATTAATGTCTATAGTGTGATGAAGAAAAAAGCATTCATTTTATACAATTATATTTCAATATAATTTCCTTCCTTATCAATTCACAGAACCCTGTATTTTTCTATAGATAACATCAATGAAACATTATACAGTGAAAATTTCAGATCAAAATTCATACTAACATTGAAACTTATTGAATCACGCTTGTAAACATGAAATCAATACAACTAAATTCAGAAATGATATGAACTATGTTAGCCAATATTACGTAATATGAAGACTGATGAATCTGAAGGGAGTCCATATAGAAAAGTGTATAGACTAAATATGTTTTAATAATTTTACCATAAACAATGGAGGACCGCCACTAGTGTGCAGGGGGTTACAGTGAGAGTACAGAGTGGGTACAGTGGGTATTGAAGAAAGGATAAAAATTAGATGGGATTCAAGAAAGTAGAAGATCGCAGTTTTCAATTTTTGGAGATTGTAGCTATCAGGGAAGCAAGTAAATGGAAGAGAAGTAAAACAAAAGAAAATGTTGGCATAGAAGAGGTGGTTGTGTTTAACTATTTCAATGGTAAAATGGTGGGACCTATATGCCAATCTAGTAGCACACTTAAATTCATGTAGTCAGGGCACCAGGAAAAAAAAAATATCATCAGAACAAGTACCATGAAAATATTTGTAGAAAAGACAGAGAGAAGCCACATCATATTGGTGAGAAAGTGACTGAAGTCGAGATGCCAAGTCAGGACCGATTACATTGCAGATCCTTCTTTAAATTTTG
Organism: Ascarosepion bandense; assembly: GCA_037127315.1. Classification (NCBI taxonomy): domain Eukaryota; kingdom Metazoa; phylum Mollusca; class Cephalopoda; order Sepiida; family Sepiidae; genus Ascarosepion; species Ascarosepion bandense. The sequence goes on along the minus strand of JBBBDQ010000909.1, from coordinate 1,891,464 downwards.
TCAAAAGCCTCAACATAAATATCTGGAGCACGCAACCTAATATGGCAAAGGTATTCAATGCATGCACAAATAGTATATTTATAAACATGCAAGATGGATTCTAACAAGGAAAGCTTTCTGGTCTGATACAGTGATCCAACTTTCCTAGCAGTAGTTGCAGCTATACAGTCGATATAGTCGTTTCATTTGAGGTCAGTTAAAACATTGCAGCCAAGGAAGCACAGTGTGTTGCTCTTCAGGAGACTAGCATCAGCCATGCTGATGGCGGGCAGGAAAGTTACTCTATGGTTGTTAAAGGAGTTTAGATAGTTCGAGAAAGAAAAAAGGTACTTGAACAATATTGCATTATCATACCAAAGGTGAAAGACAAACACTTCAATATACTACTTTACTCTGATGCCAGGGTAAAGTACCAGTCCATATGTAAATCATTTTGCTATTTTTTATGGGTAGTATGCTAGTAATAAGGTAAAGCTTCTAGTCAGTAAAATCTTGATTCTTTTTAGGGGGGATTTACAACATCAATAATTAGATGGTAAAAATTTTTATATAATTTCTACTGAGTATTATTTTGAGCTGATTAAAATATTGGTACCAAGATAGTGAACAGCTGCCACTTTAGAAAATGAAGTAAATATTAACATAGATAAAAACACAAGGGTCAGGGTAGAGGATGAGGGGGACATATTGCTGAGATTAAAAAATGGCCTCTTGTGGATGTGTGTGTGGGGAGTGTAATTGCTAATAAGATAAGATATGAAAAAGATTAAAATTTTAAAATGTATTAAAATCTACAGGGAACTTACAGCCATATCATGTTGAAACACAGTTAAGCAACACTGAGCTTGCTCAGTACCTAGATGGGTAATCATTTAGGAATGAGCTGTAAAAATTGCATGGGTGATGAAATGGAAGATGGCTTAAAATGAAAAATCAGAGATTCAAGTTCAAATTAAAGTTAGATTTCTTACGTTCACTTAGAAGGAAAAAAAGAAGGCATGCTACAAGGAAGATGAAATGTCACATAGAAGAGAAAAGAGGAAATGTCACATAGAAGAGAAAAGAGGAAATGTCACATAGAAGAAAAAAGAAGAAGTGCAACAGAGAAAAGAAGAAAAAGAAATGCTACACAAGTGAAAAGAAATGCCACAGTGAAGAGAAGATAAAAATGTCACAGAGACGAGAAATGCCAGAGAGAAGAGAAAAAAATGCAACAGAAAAGAAAAATCTCTGAGAGAAGTGAAAAGGAATGCAACAGAGAAGAGAAAAGAGGAAATGCCACAGAGAAGAAGAAAGAGAAATTTCCACAGAGAAGAGAAAAGAAGAATTGCTAGAGAAGAGAAAATGCCACAAAAGAGGCAACAGAAAATGCAACAGAGAAGAGAAATGAGAAAATGCTATAAAGAAGAGAAAAGAGGAAATGCCACAGAGAAGAGAAAATGCCACAAAAGTGGCAAGAGAAAATGCAACAGAGAAGAGAAATGAGAAAATGCCACAGAGAAAAGAGGAAATGCCACAGAGAAAAGAGGAAACACAGAGAAAAGAGGAAATGCCACAGAGAAAGAGAAAAGAGGAAATGCCACAGAGAAGTGAAAATGCTACAAAGAATAGAAAAAGGAAATGCCACAGAGAAGTGAAAATGCTACAAAGAATAGAAAAAGGAAATGCCACAGAGAAAAGAAAAGAAAATGTCACAAAGAAGAGAAAAAGGAATTGCTAGAGAAAAGAGGAAATGCCACAGAGAAGAGAAAAGAAGAATTGCTAGAGAAGAGAAAATGCCACAAAAGAGCCAAGAGAAAATGCAACAGAGAAAAGAGAAAATGCCACAGAGAAGAGAAAAGAGGAAATACTACAGAGAAGAGAAAAGAGGAAATGCTTGAGGAAAGAGGAAATGCCACAGAGAAGAAGAAAGAGAAAATTCCAGAGAAGAGTAAAGAAGAATTGCTAGAGAAGAGAAAATGCCACAAAAGAGGCAAGAGAAAATGCCACAGAGAAAAGAGAAAATGCCACAGAGAAGAGAAAAGAGGAAATGCTACAAAGAAGAGAAAAAGGAAATGCCACAGAGAAAAGATAAAATGTCACAAAGAAGAAAAAAGGAAATGCCATAGAGAAAAGAAATGCCACAGAGAAGACAAAAAAGAAATGCTTTAGAGATAATGAAAAAAAAAACATAAGATATTCAGTTATGGGAAGAAATTTAAAAAAAAAAATACTATCACATAAAACAATTATTAAAACATACGAAAGCTGAAAGATAAATGCTTTCAATATGCCATTTTGAGGTGAAATAGGAAAAGTTGGAAAAGGCTAAACTTGATCCCCAATGAAAAAAAGTAAAACTGCCAATTATTTGACCAAATATGAAAAAATAAGTCCGCCTACTGAAAATACCTAACCAAGTACTTCTTCAGGTTGATGTGGATAAAAAAAAACAAACACTCAAGACAACAGATGCAACGACGGACCGAAAAACAGGCAGAAAATGGGAATGCAAATGCCTTAGGTAATATTCAGGTATGTGTCCTACACCAAATTAGTACTGTAGCTATCAAAGATACCCAATCTAGAGGTGAAACTAAATCAGCACATATAGGAGGACATTGTCATTTGTATCTCTCTGTCTCGTTTTCTAATAATGCCAACTGCAGCAGTAGGGCAGACTAGAATGGGATAAGACTGTGCCAAAGAGTTGTTCTTAGATAGCAGCAAAAAGCAGGTCTAGAGGAGGGGAAGAGAGGTTTGGATTGGATGTCTCTATGTAGATGTGTGTGCTTATTTCCCAGGAGGCTTTGCTGTCAGCTGCAGACGACTCCTATATTCTCGGAGATTCCAGTCCATAATTGGAAGAAAAGTTCCAACATACTCTTGCCAATTATGATGGAGGCTCTGATTAACTGGGAAAAACATTCAAAATGGCTACCACTCAATAACAACTAGTGACTGGTGACTGAGAGTGAATTAGGTAATCAAGGAGATTTGTTATCAAACATAGAACGTTAGTGAGTGACTTTTGCACTGAGAATGACAAAAAAAAAATGCATCCAGTATTTACCACTTTAATTCTCATTTATGATTTGTTCATAATTATGTTTTTTGTTTGCAAATTAAAATGATTAAATTGAAAATGCAATTCTATAAAAAGTGCGGCCATCTAATTATCATTTAATAAAATGAAGAAAAAGGAAAATATAGAAATATATGTATGCCTCCTCTTGAATATTAGCTTGCATTATGTACAAGACAACCGGAACAAAAAAATAAATTATCTACTATAAAAAAATTAATCAGTTAAGTGCCATACGTGATACATGCTTGGGAGATCATGTCTCGAAAGAGACATGACTGACTGGACAAAAGATTTTTCCTGAATTAAGTCACCATTAATTTCTGCAACAGACTGGTTGCCAGCCAAGGCTATAGAACCCAGTCTGTCCTGCTATTCAACCCCTTACTGGAGAGAGAAGAGATACATTATATTATTAAGTAGTAATTAGTGGGGAATCAGTTTATTACTTTATAACAATAGAAAACCGATAACCGACTTTATGCCCAGTATAAGCTTTAATAGACACCTAACACACTAACCTGCTCCCATTCTATCAAGCACTCTTCCCATCTGCCCAACCCTCATCCTCGGTATCCTTACTCATCTGTCACCTTCCTCCTGACATTCACTATGTCTAACCACTCCTTCTCTTTACCTTCCCCTATGTAGCCCCATGCGCAATAGTGGCAGTGGAATGCCTTGCTTGGGGTGAGATGATTAAAAAAAAAATTTGTTTCCAAATATTATATTCAGTCAATCAGTGAAGTGCCATACATGATACACGCTTAGGCGATCATGTCTTTAAAGGGACATGACTGACTGGGCAGAAGATTATCCCTCAGTAGGTTGCCATTGCTTTCTGCAGTAGACTGGTTGCCAGCCAAAGCTATAGAACCCAATCTGTCCTGTTATTTGACTCAGAGCTAAAGGGAGAAAAGATGTATTAGATTATATTATTAAGTAGTAATTAATGGGGGATCAGTTTATTACTTCAGAACAATAGAAAACCGATCCCTCATTATCAGCTTTACGTATATTTCCAACTATTACATTCAGTCAGTCAGTTAAGTGCCATACATGATACATGCTTAGGCGATCATGTCTCCAAAGGGACATGACTGACTGGGCAGAAGATTATCTCTCAGTAGGTTACCATTGCTTTCTGCAGTAGACTGGTTGCCAGCCAAGGCTATAGAACCAAATGTCCTATTATTTAACCCCTAACTGGAGGAAAGAGATGGAGTAATACCTTTTCCCAAGGGTATTTGTGAGTAAATGAATGGAAAGAATTCAACTGGAATTCGAACTAGGCTCCCCAACTTGTTGTTCCAAGTCTATATCCACTGCACCATAACGCATATAGATATAGACAAGAATAACTATCCTGCAAGGTCAAAATTACAGACAATCATTATTATTTATGAATTAACTTATCCTTTAAGGAACTGTGTTTCTGATCAAACCACCTTCATGAATAATTATATTGGACATACCATTACATGCCTATCAAGAAGACTCACGTTACACCTCTCTGACCATAGTTCAATTAGGAGTCATTTAAACACACAAAACCTACCAAACTCAATCCAAAACATAGAAAATACAATTATCCACATGTAAAAAAAATAATGGAAGCACTAATAATAATTAAAAAAAGCTAAAACGGAACAACATCAATATGAACACAGCTACTTTATGCTGGCCATGTTTGGAAAATAAGAAAAAACATTCCCATCACTCTAGAAACATATCTAAAAATATACACTTTCAGTTAAAAACATACTTGATAGAATATCCAAAATTGTTCAGATACACTGCTGGCCATAATTATTAGGTCACACCAGTTTTGAAAAGAAATGATGTATTTCATAGTATTTTTAAGTGGATAATTCTAATTGAAAATAGAATGGTTCTTTTGTTATTATTACTTTGCAAAATTTTACAAGGCAAATAGCGACAATTTAACCATCGCACCCTGTAGATTGAAACTATGTATTTCATCCTATTTTTTAGTATTTATTGCCAAGTGGATAATTCTAAATGAAAATAGAATGGTTCTTTTGTTATTATTACTTTGCAAAATTTTACAAGGCAAATAGCGACAATTTAACCATCGCACCCTGTAGATTGAAACTATGGATTTCATCCTATTTTTAGTATTTATTGCCAAGTGGATAATTCTAAATGAAAATAGAATGGTTCTTTTGTTATTATTACTTTGCAAAATTTTACAAGGCAAATAGCGACAATTTAACCATCGCACCCTGTAGATTGAAACTATGGATTTCATACTATTTTTAGTATTTATTGCCAAGTGGATAATTCTAAATGAAAATAGAATGGTTCTTTTGTTATTATTACTTTGCAAAATTTTACAAGGCAAATAGCGACAATTTAACCATCGCACCCTGTAGATTGAAACTATGGATTTCATCCTATTTTTTAGTATTTATTGCCAAGTGGATAATTCTAAATGAAAATAGAATGGTTCTTTTGTTATTATTACTTTGCAAAATTTTACAAGGCAAATAGCGACAATTTAACCATCGCACCCTGTAGATTGAAACTATGGATTTCATACTATTTTTAGTATTTATTGCCAAGTGGATAATTCTAAATGAAAATAGAATGGTTCTTTTGTTATTATTACTTTGCAAAATTTTACAAGGCAAATAGCGACATTTTAACCATCGCACCCTGTAGATTGAAACTATGGATTTCATACTATTTTTAGTATTTATTGCCAAGTGGATAATTCTAAATGAAAATAGAATGGTTCTTTTGTTATTATTACTTTGCAAAATTTTTACAAGGCAAGGAAGCAAAGATGAACTCGTCCCAATAACCCTTAATTTTCTTTATTCTTTCATTGATGAAATTGCGATATAGGTAATTATTAAATATTTATAAATTCCTTTGATGCACATGTTATAGTGCAGTATTAACAAAAGTACCATTTTATTTTCCTTTACAATTATACACTTGGCAATAAATACTAAAATAGTATGAAATACGTCATTTTTTAAATGCTGGGGTGGCCTAATAATTATGGCCGATAGTGTATGTAAAACATTGGACAGATTTTACAAACAGTATTATATATTTATTTCTACCGGCCTGATTATTTAAGATAAATTTTTATTATGAAGATGTGTGTCATTTGGCAGGATTTGAACCTGCAACCCCTATCCTCATAGGGGAAGCCACCAAGTGATCTGGCGTGTCTTAGACCTCTCGCCATGAATGACGATCAGTTTAAACAAAGTCAAATTAAGCCTATAACACAATTTTTGAATTCATTGTAATAACGATCTCTGCTTTGAAATGTATCGTAATGTCAACAAATGTAAACATGTTATGGAAATTAACGAAGATTAACGAAACTTGGTTATAAACAACTGACAATTTGAAATGATTTGTTTGAAGATTATTTTTGAGCGATACTCGTATTTAAATAGATATTCTGTTTTATAATCAAACAGTATTTCTACTGGCCTGATTATTTACGATAATTTTTTGTTATGAAAATGTGTGTCATTCGGCAAGATTCGAATCTGTGACCCCTATCCACATAGGGGAAGCCACCATGTGATAATTTCAGAGCAGAGATGGTTAATATGAAGAATTCAAAAATTGTCTTATAGGATTAATTTGACTTCGTTTAGACTGATCGTCATTTGTGGTCGAGAGGTCTTAGACGCACCAGATCACCCTTTCATATGTGTTTCCCTGGTAGCTACAATCTCCGAAAATTTAAATGGAATGCCAATTGGAATGCCAATCTTCTATCTTTTTGAACCTAGTTCGTATTTTATCTGTTGATTTTATTCTTTTCTCAATATCACTTGCACTCAGTCTTTTCTCTCACTGTAACCTCCTATGCACTAGTTGCAGTCCTGCTTTGCTTGGGGTGAAATGATTAAAAAAATAAAATGTAATTTTTTTCTGCTAGCAATTGGTCCCTGCTGGAGGGCTAACCGAAAAGTTCCTTGAATATTTGCCTTTTTTTAGTATTAAGATGCTTTTATTAGTTCTTCCTAAGATTTTAACAAAATTTTGTAGTATCAAGTCAATGTTCATATATATATATATATATATATATATATATATATATCTATACTAGCAGTTTAGCCCGGTTTCACTCGGGTAGTTTAAGGAATAATAAGAATAAAAAACATATGATGAATTTACATAGCAAATACTTACACAATGTCCACCCTTGTCACTTTTATAGATATAGATAATAATAATGTATAATGTCTCTACTGGATTAGACGGAGAGTGGCAACATATATATAGATATGGATAATATAAGTGGGGTGATCAATTCTATATTATAATTAATATATAAACTGATCCCTGACTTTATGGGGTGATAATATATATATTTCTGCCCCTAAATTTATCTTTCTGAATAATTTCAAGGTGTCATTAGCGTTCTAAGATTTTGATCTACATCTGAGCACAACTCCCATTGAGCTAGACTGCAAAATGCAGACGCTAAGTCAATCTATCAAACAAACAAACAACGTCCACCCTCGTCACTTTTATAGATACAGATAACAATGTAGAATGTCTCTATTGAAATAAAGGTGGGAGGGGAAGAGGCAACATATATAGTTATAATATAAAGTAGGGTGACCGATTCTATATTATAATCAATATATAAACTGATCCCTGACTTTGTGGGGTGATAATATATATTTTTCTACCTCTAATTTTGGCTTTCTAAAAAATTTAAGGTGTTATAGCTTTCTAAGATTTTGATCTACATCTGAGCGCAACTTTTGTTGAGCTAGACCACAAAATGCAGACGCTAAGTCAAATCTATCAATCAAACACAACGTCCACCCTAGTCACTTTTATAGATATAGATGTATGTGTGTGTGGAGAGAAAACTTAAATTAAAAATGGGTTTCTCTGACAACGATGTAGCTCCATAATTGTCAATTATGAAACCGGGAAAAAGAAAACTCTAATAAAGAGAAACGAAATCAATTGATTTCACATTGTCGACAGAATGCAAAATTCATTAAGGACATTTTGAAAATCACAAAAGGTTCAATAAGCAGCATTTTAGGACCGCAATGAAGAAAGCAAAACAAACAAAAAAGACAAAATTCTCATTTAGAACAAAACAATTAATTAACCTCAGCTGTTTCCATATTTAAATTGCGTTAGAAGTGGAGATAAATTTCATATTCTGAGTTAATTCTTTGCGAGCTATGTATGTCTTTGGAACAGAGACAATTTGAGAATACCAGATGCCATAATCAGAAAAATTATTTAAGAGTACAGCTAACCAGTTAAGTTTTGCTCTTCCTATAAAGAATTGATATAGATTTACAATTTAACACACACACACACACACATATATATATATATATATATATATATATATATACACAGTACCATGCAGAAGTATTAGGACAAGAACTATTTTATCTTTGATGAGGTGTCAATATAAAGTTTAAAATCACCCCCATCCTAATACTTTTGCACACTACCGGTAGTGTGCAAAATTATTAGGACAGGAGTGATTTTCCTAAAAACCTCACTGAATTTCAAATACAGGGTAAAAAGCCAAGTAAATTGCTGATAAACATTGATTATTTAAAACTAGATGTAAAAGAAATGTATTAAAAAGAAGTTATATTTCATTTTGCCTATTTTCTATTAAACAAGTTATTTTAAAACTACTCATTATTCTATTATCCTTGAATAAGACTGACTTTTTTCTTATTCCCCCCTCTTGAATTGCTAAATCTAATGTTACTTTGCAAGAGACACTTTGGGAACAAATACAAGCTGCTTGGCAGGAGATACCATTAGATACATTGAAGAAGCTTGTGATGTTAATTTGCCTGACAGAATTAAGGCTGTGATCAAAGCAAAAGGCTATTATATTAAATATTATATTTATTTTGTAACAAGTATTTTTTCTTGTAAAAGCATTTGTTGAGTAAATCAAATAAAATTACTTTAATTAAATTGTTTATTTTCTGTCAATATACCTCATAAAAGATAAAATAGTTATTGTATAATACTTTTGCACAGTACTGTATGATAAGCAAAAATCAGTTATTAATTAGGCTACAAAGACTGTCTAGCTTTTTTTTCTGAAAAATAGCCTTCCACATCTCCCTATCCCTTGTAGCTCTTAAAACCTTTCTCTTGTTACTCCCCACCATATTAGCTCTGCTATCCATCATTTACTGCTTTCCCCTGTCTCTCTATCTGTCTTAGTATTAGATTTTCCAAGCCCTCCTTCCTCATTGCATATCCCAGAAACTTCACTTATCTTTTCCCGATGTTAAGTATCAGTTTCCTTTTCATTTCCATCCTCTTCAAAACCTTGTCATTGCTAAGATGTTCAGTCCATAGTATCCTCAGCATCCTTCTGTAGAACTACATTTCAGTTGCTTCAAGTCTTTTCTTTATTTTTGAAGAGATTGTCCAGCATTCATGGCCATATAGAAGGACAGACATCACATAACAATCTAGTACACTTTTCTTTGTTTCCAACAAAATTTTCCTGTATCTTAATACTCTGCTTAACTTTTGACATGCATTTGAACCCATATTATGTCAGCGGGAAAGTGATTGATGCCAAGAAGCCAGTTTCGGACCAATAATAGTACGAGATGTTCTATAGGAAGACTTCCATAATAAATGATGAAGACAATGAAATAGGTAAAATACAAAAAAAAAATCGACTAAATATCGACAGTAATGTATTTTTGTCCTGTACTGTGAAGGGATGTGCGTTGTGGTGCATTGGATATCGGCTTGGAACGAGAAATCGGGGAACCGAGTTCGAATTTCAGCTGAATTCATTGGAATCACTTACGCGCAAATACCTTTGGGAAAGGTATTAATCCATCTCTTCCCCCCAGTTATGGGTTAATTAATAACACAGATTGGGTTCTATAGCCTTGGTCAGTAACCAGTCTACTGCAGAAAGCAATGGCAACCTACTGCAGGATAATCTTCTGCCCAGTCAGTCATGTCTCTTTCGAGACATGATCGCCCAAGCGTGTATCACGTATGGCACTTAACTGACTGACTGAATATAACAGTTGGAAACATAATTAAAGCTGCTAGTGGGCATAAAGTGGGGGGGTCAGTTTTCTATTGTTATGAAGTAATAAACTGACCCCCCATTAATTACTACTTAATAATATAATACATCTCTTCTCTTTCCAGCTATGGGTTGAATAGCAGGAGAGATTGGGTTCTGTAGCATTGATTAGCAACCAGTCTACCGTAGAAAGTAATGGCAACCTACTGCGGGATAATCTTCTGCCCAGTCAGTTATGTCTCTTTCGAGACATGATCGCCCAAGCGTGTATCACGTATGGCACTTAACTGACTGACTGAATATAACAGTTGGAAACATAATTAAAGCTGCTAGTGGGCATAAAGTGGGGGGGGTCAGTTTTCTATTGTTATGAAGTAATAAACTGACCCCCCATTAATTACTACTTAATAATATAATACATCTCTTCTCTTTCCAGCTATGGGTTGAATAGCAGGAGAGATTGGGTTCTGTAGCATTGATTAGCAACCAGTCTACCGTAGAAAGTAATGGCAACCTACTGCGGGATAATCTTCTGCCCAGTCAGTTATGTCTCTTTCGAGACATGATCGCCCAAGCGTATATCACATATTGCACTTAAATGACTGACTGAATATAATAGTTGGAAACATAATTAAAGCTGCTAGTGGGCATAAAGTGGGGGATCGGTTTTCTATTGTTATGAAGTAATAAACTGATCCCCCATTAATTACTACTTAATAATATAATCTAATACATCTTTTCTCCCTTTAGTTATGAGTCAAATAACAAAACAGATTGGGTTCTATAGCCTTGGTTGGCAACCAGTCTACCGCAGAAAGCAATGGCAACCTACTGCGGGATAATCTTCTGCCCAGTCAGTCATGTCTCTAAAGAGACATGATCGCCCAAAACATGTATCACGTATGGCACTTAACTGACTGGCTGTGAAGAAACATGTGTCTGGTCGATAGGTTTTGTCGTCCAGGTATACTTAATTATGCCAGCCTCCGAGGTCTTTGCCTTCAGATCAAAAGCCAGCAGTTATGTAAGAGTGACACATGGATGGTATCCTTAATTTGACTACAGTCCAGTCGGGAGGAAAACGAACAAGCAAGAAATAATGGAGGCCTGAAATTAATGATAATAATGAAGGAGACGAAAAGGAGAAGAGAAAAAAAAGTCCATACAAATGAAGAGAAAATTAGAAGCTGTTATAGCTGAACCAGTCAGCAGTTAAATGCATCTACCAATGAATAGTGTTGACGTGGGTGTTGCCATAGCAACATTTAATAACTTTTCATTGAGAAGCAAGCAACACAAGCTTTACTAGTTCCAGCCTCTGTCAACTGGCCTCAATTGAAGAAATAATGAAATCATTCAAGTTCTATTATTTTTTCGTTTTCAGTTCTATGTGAGGAAAAGAAAAAAACAGAAGAGAGGAATTAAGTAGTGAGAGAAAAAACAAGAAAACGGTTCATATTATTTCGAACAGAATGCTGAATCTTTTCTCGTTTCTATAGTTGTAGATGTGATAGAGAAATAGTGATTTTTTGTTTGTTTGTTTTTTTTAAACAAATGCTATGTAGAAAATAATTTTTAAAAAATATTAAACTTACTATTTTTCATCCATAAAAAAATAATATAGAAAAAAAAAAACTCTTAAAATTTAAAGTCTGTGAAAATGTGACAAAATTGTTTTTTTTTATTTATGTCTAATATTATCTGGATGTGCGTTGTGGTGCAGTGGATATCAGCTCGGAATAAGAAATCGGGGAGCCGAGTTCGAATTCCAGTTGAATTCATTGCATTCACTTATGCACAAATACCCTTAGGAAAGGTATTAGTCTGTCTCTTCCTTCCACTTATGGGTTAAATAACAGGACAGATTGGGTTCTATAGCCTTGGCTGGCAACCAGTCTACTACAAAAAGCAATGGCAACCTACTGCGGGATTATCTTCTGCCCAGTCAGTCATGTCTCTTTTGAGACATGATTGCCCAAGCGTGTATCACGTATGGCACTTAACTGACTGACTGATATTATTATGATAACAGAAAGACAAAATTTTCTAAGAGCTACAAATTGCAAGAGAAAGTTGGAGAGCCGTGATCCTGAAAGGCACATAGAAGAAGACTGTGATAAATATATAATATTCATTATTTCTATATATATATATATATATATATATATATTTTTTACATTTATAAACAAGTTATTTTGCTAAATGAAAAATATTCAAAAGTTCTACAATATAATTGTATTGAACACTTTTTAATACAAATGTGTTTACTGGTCTAACCCTATTAGGACCAAAAACTAAGTATTAAACAATCATTATATATATATATATAAGAATAAATTTATTTTTATATGAAAACTAATCATAGGGACAAAACAAAACGGTACATAAGTGACATTATATATATAACTTATTTATAAATGGAAATTTGTCTCTCTGTGTGTGTGTGTGTGTGTATGTGTGTGTCCATTATCTATAGACTCCGAAACGGCTGAACCGATTTTCTTGAAAATTTACACAGTTGTACTATAAGCATCTGCGAGTGTTCTTAGCTAGGTTTTGTGTTGAGTTACCTCCTATAAATGTCAATAATCGAAAAAATCTGGTTATAGAAGGAGTAGTCCGATTTTAATCAAATTTGATACACTCATAGACAAAGACATAAGAAATGATATTCAGGAGTTTCAAGGTTGCAGTTCTTACAATAGTGCAGAAAATCGATAATATATATATATATTATATATATAAAAGGCAAGATGTTTGTGTGTGTGTCTGTTTATCTGCCTGTATGTCTGTATTTTTTTCAGCATTTTTATTTTAGTTTTTGCTTTGGGTTTGGCTCTAAGTAGATATAATTGTAGTTCTTAGTCTCAGCCATGATACCATTTACTCAGAGGACTTATTTAGCCTTCAAAATTCAGTTTACGACGAAAAAAACTTATTTGATATCGATACCAGGAAATCAAAATTTGATTTACATCCATTCATTTTTTTTTCAGTCTATGGTTATACTTTAACTGGAAACAACTATTGCTTTTTAGTCTTTCATGCCAACGTCCAAAGAGACTGAGCTCCAGGACCATGGATTAGTTTTAAAGCTTTAGACTAAGAACTACAATTATATCTACTTAGAGCCAAATCCAAAGCAAAAACTAAAATAAAAAAGTTGAAAAATACAAATACATTTAATCAAATTTGATTAAAATCGGACCACTCCTTCTATAACCAGATTTTTTCGATTATCAATATTTATCGGGGGTACCTCAACACAAAACCTAGCTAAGAACACTTGCAGACGTGTATAGTACAACTGTGTAAATTTTCAAGAAAATGGGTTCAGCTGTTTGGAGTCTATAGGTAATGGACACAGACACGCACAGACACACAAAGTTTTATTTATAAATAAGTTTAGATTAGATCATAATGTAGATATAAAGTGGGGGATCAAATCTATATTATAATCAATATGTAAACTGATCCCTCATTTTGTGGCCATGCTAGTTTCTATAGATTTATATTCTAGATTTATGGTCTTGAGCTAGTGGATGATGGAATGAGGGTTGCATTGTGTAACAGGAGAAGGTGTCCTAAGAGCCACCAGGGATAGGGAGACGTGGAAGGCCATGATCGCCTATGTCCTGAAGGGACAGGGCACATAAAAGGAGAAGAAGATGGAAGATATAACTTCTTGTATTCACCCTTCAAGTTCTTCTAAAGCCTTAGTTTGGTATAGTAGACTTGCTCCTTTAACTAGCCCAAGAAAAGAATCACAGGGTGTTGAGTCAAGACTCCTGGTTAGGCACTCATCCATCATACATACACAGTAGGGAGTTACTTTTCAATCACTCTGTAGATAAATAGATATACACTTTTTTTCTTTTTCTTCCTCTCACTGTAATCCCCTGTGCATCAGTGATCGTCCTGCTTGGCTTGGGGTGAAATGATTATAAAAAAAAAATTAAAAAAAAAAAAAAAAGGAAGTTCCATGTTTTTTTTTTTCACTGACTTATTAAAATAGTTCTAAATAATATTAGATGTGCCTTCCATAAGAAATATTTGGCCACATTGCCTCTCTTTTCAAATTCATGCAAATACTTTCATGGCTTCTGCTCTGACAAACTTAAATCACTGATGCCCCCTAGATGTGAATTTGCACGAGATACTAGATTGGCAACTAGGTCCCACTCTTTTACAGTGAAACTAATGAAATGTAACCGCAATTTCTACTCCAACAGCTTCTTTCCTCGCACTTCCCGCCTGTGGAATTCCCTACCGCATGCTTGCTTCCCCAATGGCTACAACCTCCAGGAGTTTAAATGTAAGGTCAACAGACACCTCCTAACACACTAACTCACACCCACTCTCTCCAACTCTTTCCCTATGTACATCCTAAGTCGTCTACCACCCTCCTTCTGACATTTCCCATACCTAATTGCTCTATGCAACCCCCTGCGCTATAGTGGCAGTGGAATGCCTTGCTTGGGGTGACACAATTAAAAAAAAATAAATAAAAAAATAAAATAAAAAAATAACTGCTCTGAAGTAAAAAATGGCTTTCTTATACTGATACAAAGTCCTACTTAACAGTCTTGAAAATCTGAACAAATTGCTCAAGTTATTCAACCTTTTTCTGTGGCTTGCTTGACTTTTCACACATCTCCTGAAATGAATTCACCAGGAAACAAAGAAATACATTTTCAATTATTTTTTTTTTTTTGAGGTGGAAGGTATTTTATATCTTTTCTAAACTTTTCAGTAACCTATCCTACCCAAGTCTAACACTAGCCTTGTACCAGACTAACATTTATTTTATCACAATATATTTTTATTGTCTATTTTCACTGGTTACAAAAAATTATTAATGTAAATAAATTTGAATATATCTATCTATCTCATTGTTCATATCTATCTATCTATCTATCTATCTATCTATCTATCTATCTATCTATCTCTCATTGTTCATATCTATCTATCTATCTATCTCATTGTTCATATCTATCTATCTATCTATCTCATTGTTCATATCTATCTATCTATCTATCTCATTGTTCATATCTATCTATCTATCTATCTCATTGTTCATATCTATCTATCTATCTATCTCATTGTTCATATCTATCTATCATCTATCTCATTGTTCATATCTATCTATCATCTATCTCATTGTTCATATCTATCTATCATCTATCTCATTGTTCATATCTATCTATCTATCTCATTGTTCATATCTATCTATCTATCTCATTGTTCATATCTATCTATCTATCTCATTGTTCATATCTATCTATCTATCTATCTATCTATCTATCTATCTATCTATCTATCTATCTATCTATTTGTTCATATCTTTCTATCCATCTATCTCATTGTTCATATCTATCTATCTATCTATCTCATTGTTCATATCTATCTATCTATCTATCTATCTATCTATCTCATTGTTCATATCTATCTATCTATCTATCTATCTCATTGTTCATATCTATCTATCTATCTATCTCATTGTTCATATCTATCTATCTATCTATCTCATTGTTCATATCTATCTATCTATCTATCTATCTCATTGTTCATATCTATCTATCTATCTATCTCATTGTTCATATCTATCTATCTATTTATCTCATTGTTCATATCTATCTATCTATCTATCTATCTATCTCATTGTTCATATCTATCTATCTATCTATCTATCTATCTATCTATCTCATTGTTCATATCTATCTATCTATCTATCTATCTATCTATCTATCTCATTGTTCATATCTATCTATCTATCTATCTATCTATCTATCTCATTGTTCATATCTATCTATCTATCTATCTATCTATCTCATTGTTCATATCTATCTATCTATCTATCTATCTATCTCATTGTTCATATCTATCTATCTATCTATCTATCTATCTCATTGTTCATATCTATCTATCTATCTATCTATCTATCTATCTATCTATCTATCTCATTGTTCATATCTATCTATCTATCTATCTATCTCATTGTTCATATCTATCTATCTATCTATCTATCTATCTATCTCATTGTTCATATCTATCTATCTATCTATCTATCTATCTATCTCATTGTTCATATCTATCTATCTATCTATCTATCTATCTACTATTGTTCATATCTATCTATCTATCTATCTATCTATCTATCTCATTGTTCATATCTATCTATCTATCTATCTATCTATCTATCTATCTCATTGTTCATATCTATCTATCTATCTATCTATCTCATTGTTCATATCTATCTATCTATCTCATTGTTCATATCTATCTGTCTATCTATCTATCTATCTATCTATCTATCTATCTCATTGTTCATATCTATCTATCTATCTATCTATCTATCTATATGTTGATCACACCACAAACTCGCTTTCACAACGCTTGACACTACACTTGAACGATAACATTTTTAGCATTTAAAACATCATGCCTGGCCAGATACACAATTCTGGAAAACCCTTGTTAAAAACACAAATATACTTAAACATGAAAACAATAAACGAAAACTAAAAATTCTCGAACATAAAATACATAAAACATTTGAAAACTAATCTGAACAAGATAAACTATGAAATCTCTACAAATATCCTTAAATGCCTATAATTAATAACAGAAGCCATTCGTTTATTCCAATGGCTTCCCATACTTAACATTTCTTGTTTTCATTCTCGCTTGGTCATATGTGACGTCATGAGCTGTGATGCAACATTCACTTCCAGCATCTTAAATGCAGAAGTTTGTTGTTGCTTGGAAATCTTCCATGTAGACAAAAACAGTTTGTCATTATGCTTTGTCCGTGTTTATAATATATAATGTAATTTGACATCTTTGAAAATGGCTTATGTAAGCGGAAAGCTTAGATTGGATTATTAAAAAAATTATGTATCATTATTGTAATTTTCTTTCTTCATTTAACGACAATGCTATTAAGCTTATCAGAGAATATGAAAAAATTTATATAAAATAGACAAAACTTGTCTATATTATTTAATGACACATGCATTAATATATATATATATATATATATATATATATATATATATATATATATACGAATGATAGATTCAACCATACCGAATATCTCAAAACAGGATTTTACTGTATATGTAAACAGTTAACAGAGCGGTGTTGATACTTTTAGATTTCATGAAGTGCTTTCTGGCAAAACATTGCACCATGAAGATATATCAGACCACAACCCCCAACAGTTCCAATATTGCTCTAAAAATTAAAATCAACTGCTGAAAAAAGAAAAAAAACATGACTGCCCATGTCCTAGTGGAAATAATACTGGGATAAACGTGTAAGGTTCTAAGAAGAGTAGTTTGAATTTTGACTAAAGCCCCATTGCTCTAGATAGGCTATTTTTGGCTATTATCAAATAGCTTGATACTTTGGGGACAAATTTCATATTTAAAATAAGATTTTTTTGTTTTTTTTTTCATTTTAAAATATTCCTAATGCAAGGCAAAAATGGCTACCCATATAAAATGGGTTACTGAATGAGATGTGTGATATAAATGTAAAAATGGAAATAGGAAGTGAAAATCAAGAGGATATGGTGGATGGATAAAAATTGACCCTAGACTTGAAAAGGTTACAATTGTAGTGTTCACTTCAAAATTATTACAGCATGTTTTTAAAAAAAACTTGCTAATCCTTTCCAAATTTCACAAATAAGAAAATAACTGTAGGGTTAAATTATAAGAAAATATAACCAGATATATTATTCTATTTTAAAACATCTATAATTGAAAACATTTTTTTACTAAATTTCACCTAATGTAAAGCCCAAGAGCCACTCAATATAGTGTATTAGTGAATGAGATGTGTGATATAAGTGGAGGAAGTAGGAAGGATAACAAGGATATGGTAGAAGATAATGAACGACTCTAGATTTGAAGAGGTTGAAATTATAAAGTGTAAAGAAGCATCCATGTGGGAATGCATTCTACCAAAAGAAGTTTATGGAGTAAAACGTTGAAAGTAAAAGTTGCTCCAAATGTTATATGTCTGAATAAATCAGTCAGTTAAGTGCCATACGCGAAACACACTTTGGGCGATCATGTCTCTTTCGAGACATGATTGACTGGGCAGAAGATTATATGTTGCCATTACTTTCTAGGTTGCCATTACTTTCTGCAGGAGACTGGTTGCCAACCAAGTCTACAGAACCCAATCTCTCCTGCTATTCAACCTGGAAGGCGAAGAGATGTATTATATTATTAAATAGTAATTAATGGGGGATCAGTTCATTACTTCATAACAATAGAAAACCGATCCCCCACTTTATGCCCAGTAGCAGCTTTAATTATATTTCCAACTATTATATTCAGTGAATTAGGTGCCATGTGTGATACACGCTTAAGTGATCATTTCTCTAAAGAGACATGACTGACTGGACAGAAGATTATCCCACAGTAGGTTGCCATTACTTTCTGTGTTAGACTGGTTGCCAACCAAGGCTATAGAATCTGTCCTATTATTTAACCCATAACTGGAGGAAAAGGATGGATTAATACCTTTCCCAAGGGTATTTGTGCATAAGTGAATGCATTTCAACTGAAATTCAAACTCGGCTCCCCAACTTGTCATTTCAAGCCGATATCTACTGCACCACAATGCACATCCTTTAATTCTTTAAAAACAAATACATTTTAATAAATCAAGGAGAATTTTAGAGAAATTTATGACAAAGTGAAAAAAGTTTTTGTCCGATGGATTTCATCTTTTAGGATTTCAATGGATTAAGTTTATGTTTGTATTGTTGCGACTGCAGATGCACGTAAGAGAATGATGTTCTGGGGAAATCTTTAGTTCAAATTAAAAATTTATATTTTTTAAATATAAATTTTTTCAAGTGGAGGCAGAGTTGTCTTCCCACTAGGAAACTCAGACCACACTGTAGTGTCCATCAATATTTCACTCCACTCCCGCCCGACCCATGAAACCCAGACAAGTAGAATATCCTACTGCTATCAAAGAGCAGACTGGGATTTGTTCTGAGACTTCCTCTGTGACATTCCTTGGAACAACATTTTTAGTCTTCCCATTGAAGAATGTGCATCTGAGGTCTCCTCCTGGGTTAAGGCTGGCATCGATGCCTTCATCCCTGCTAGGAAATTCCAGCTTAAATCTCATTCATCTCCGTGGTTCTCACCCACTTGCTCGGCTGCCATTGCCCACCGGAATCATTTCTTCTGACTCTATCGTAACTACGCGTCGGACCAAAACAGGCGCCTTTTCACTTCAGCTCGTAATAAGTGTAAAAAGATACTTAACGAAGCTAAGATGTTGTTTGCTGCCAGAATGAAGCAATGCATAGCATGCTCTAAATTCGGCGCCAAAGACTACTGGCGACTCTGTAAAAGAGTACTTAACAAGAGCAAGTCCACAATACCCCTGCTAATCAACAAATTTGAGGTCCTCACCTCCCCAGCCATTAAGGCTGAATGCTTTGCCAGCAGATTTTCGAACAATTCGAGTCTGGACTCATCTGGAGTTTTTACACCCTACTTCTCACCTAGAACCGAGGCACAACTGAATGATGTCCACATTACACCTTCGCTTGTCTCTAAGATAATCTTAAAACTTGACCCTCACAAAGCGAGTGGTGGGGACGGAATCCCAACCATAGTCTTAAAGAAATGTGCCCCTGAACTCTCCTCTGTCCTTTCTAAGCTCTACAACCTCTGCCTATCTGCTTCCTGCTTTCCTGCCTGTTGGAAATCTTCCTCTGTAGTTCCTATATTTAAAGAACCCTCGGACCCAGCAAATTACTGCCCTATCAGCCTTCTTCTGATCTTTGGCAAAGTGTTTGAAGCCATTATCAACGCCGAGGTGGTTCAGCATCTCACAGCACGCAGGCTCCTCTCGTTCAAGCAATATGGTTTCCGCTTCACAAGGTCTACTGCTGATATGCTAATGACAACCACCGAGTACATATACCAGGCACTCGACAGGAATGGCGAAGCCCGAACTGTTGCATTGGATATATCTAAGGCATTCGACAGAGTTTGGCATGCTGGCCCTCTATGTAAACTGCGGAGCTATGGTATAACTGGACATTTGTTTGAACTAATCCAGTCATTCCTCTCTAACCGCACAATGAAGGTGGTATTAAACGGACATGCCTCCCAGAACTACCATACAAATGCAGGTGTCCCCCAAGGCTCCATCTTAGGTCCTACACTCTTCCTGATATACATTAATGATCTCCCTGATTCCATAAGAGCCCAAGTTGGTTTGTACGCCGATGACACCACAGTTTACTCTCGCCTTGACCAAAAATCTGGTGTAGGCATCAAAGCTAACCTCGCAGCCAAGACTGAAAAAGACCCCCAATCCATAGTGGACTGGGGTAAGAAATGGCTAGTAAATTTTAATGCTTCTAAAACGAAACTACTCTCAATTAACCATCATCGACAATCTTACCTACCTCCCATTAGCACATTAGCATGGACCAGGCTTGTCTCCCAGAGAGTAAAACACTACGCCTTCTTGGTCTCACACTTTTAGCGGACCTCAGATGGAATGACTATATCGAATTCATTGCTAAATCCGCTGCTATGAAAGTTGGTTCTCTGTGTAGGGCCTGGAAGTTTTTTCCGTCTAAATCTATCCTGCATATATATAAATCTACCATCCGCCCATGCATTGAATACTGCTGCCATATCTGGTTGGGTGCCCCTGCTATTCTCCTCGGGCTTCTCGATAAGGTTCAGAGGAGGGTCTGTAATGTGATAGATACCGACTTGGCAGACTGCCTGCAGTCTCTCTCCCGCAGGTGCGATGTGGCTTCCCTGTGTCTCTTCTATAAATACTTTCACGGCTTCTGCTCCGATGAACTTACATCACTGGTGCCCCCTAGATACGAATTTGCACGAGATACTAGATTAGCAACTAGATCCCATCCTTTTACAGTGAAACCGATAAAATGCAGCCGTAACTTCTACTCCAACAGTTTCTTTCCTCGCACTTCCCGACTGTGGAATTCTCTTCCACGATTGCTTCCCCGACAGCTACAATCTCCAGGAGTTTAAATGTAAGGTCAATAGACACCTTCCTAACACACTAACCTGCTCCCATTCTATCAAACACTCTTCCCATCTGCCCAACCCTCATCCTCGCTATCCTTACTCATCTGTCACCTTCCTCCTGACATTCCCTATGTCTAACCACTCCTTCTCTTTACCTTCCCCTATGTAGCCCCATGCGCAATAGTGGCAGTGGAATGCCTTGCTTGGGGTGGAATGATTAAAAAAAATATATATATATATAGTCTAGCTGATTTCATTTACTTTCATTTTTGTTTATGCTTTTATCATTTTTGCTATTAAATCTCCTGCGCTGTGATAATAGAAGATCAGCCGAGAAAGGTAAAATGTTGTAAAAACCTGGATGTAAATTTACTGTACATGATCTTTTTTTTTTTTTTTTAATCATATCACCCCAAGCAAGGCGAAAATGCCACTGATGCGCAGGGGGCTACGTAAGAGTGAAAAGACTGGAAAAGAGAAAAACCAGAAACCACATCCTAAACAGGAAACAAGGGATGAGCCTCTTCACCTGTTCAATAGACGTGGGTGGAGTGTGAACCGGGCGATAGTTTAGTCTATCTACTCCAATTGAAAAGAAAAAAAAGAAAAGTGAAAAGATTGGAAAAGAGAAAGCCGGAAACCACATCCTAAACAGGAAACAAGGGATGAGCCTCTTCACCTGTTCAATAGACGTGGGTGGAGTGTGGACCGGGCGATAGTTTAGTCTATCTACTCCAATTGAAAAGAAAAAAAGAAAAGTGAAAAGATTGGAAAAGAGAAAGCCGGAAACCACATCCTAAACAGGGAACAAGGGATGAGCCTCTTCACCTGTTCAATAGACGTGGGTGGAGTGTGAACCGGGCGATAGTTTAGTCTATCTACTCCAATTGAAAAGAAAAAAAGAAAAGTGAAAAGATTGGAAAAGAGAAAGCCGGAAACCACATCCTAAACAGGGAACAAGGGATGAGCCTCTTCACCTGTTCAATAGACGTGGGTGGAGGTGTGAACCGGGCGATAGTTTAGTCTATCTACTCCAATTGAAAAGAAAAAAAGAAAAGTGAAAAGATTGGAAAAGAGAAAGCCGGAAACCACATCCTAAACAGGAAACAAGGGATGAGCCTCTTCACCTGTTCAATAGACGTGGGTGGAGTGTGAACCGGGCGATAGTTTAGTCTATCTACTCCAATTGAAAAGAAAAAAAGAAAAGTGAAAAGATTGGAAAAGAGAAAGCCGGAAACCACATCCTAAACAGGAAACAAGGGATGAGCCTCTTCACCTGTTCAATAGACGTGGGTGGAGTGTGAACCGGGCGATAGTTTAGTCTATCTACTCCAATTGAAAAGAAAAAAAGAAAAGTGAAAAGATTGGAAAGGCACTTTCTCTACATTTCTGTATTAGTAAGAGGAAAGAGGATTTCAAGAATCTGATACTCACAGGTCAGAGAGAAGGAAAGAGAGAGGGTGGGGGGGAAGCAATGCGTAACATACTTGATGGGCTTGAGCAGATGGATGGTGGAGTGGGAGTTTAGGAGAGGTAATGTGAGAAAGAAGAGAGTACTGGATTGCTATGTGATGTCGGTTCTTCAATATGGCAGTGAATGCTGGATAATATCATCAAAGATTATGGAAAAACTTGAAACAATTGAATTGTGGTTCTAATTTAGCATACTGGATATAAAGTGGGTGATCAATTCCATATTACAATCAATATATAAACTGACCCCTCACTTTGTGGTCACAACATTTTCTATATATTTATATTCCTGAGATCCAAAAGCACAAGGATGCATTCCAGGAGCTGAGTGAAGTATTAAGAAACAGGACAATTTCGCTAGAATCAAAGAAAAGAGTACTGGATTGCTATGTGATGTCGGTTCTTCAATATGGCAGTGAATGCTGGACAATATCATCAAAGATTATGGAAAAACTTGAAACAATTGAATTGTGGTTCTAATTTAGCATACTGGATATAAAGTGGGTGATCAATTCCATATTACAATCAATATATAAACTGACCCCTCACTTTGTGGTCACAACATTTTCTATATATTTATATTCCTGAGATCCAAAAGCACAAGGATGCATTCCAGGAGCTGAGTGAAGTATTAAGAAACAGGACAATTTCGCTAGAATCAAAGAAAAGAGTACTGGATTGCTATGTGATGTCGGTTCTTCAATATGGCAGTGAATGCTGGACAATATCATCAAAGATTATGGAAAAACTTGAAACAATTGAATTGTGGTTCTAATTTAGCATACTGGATATAAAGTGGGTGATCAATTCCATATTACAATCAATATATAAACTGACCCCTCACTTTGTGGTCACAACATTTTCTATATATTTATATTCCTGAGATCCAAAAGCACAAGGATGCATTCCAGGAGCTGAGTGAAGTATTAAGAAACAGGACAATTTCGCTAGAATCAAAGAAGAGAATACTGGATTGCTATGTGATGTCGGTTCTTCAATATGGCAGTGAATGCTGGATAATATCATCAAAGATGATGGAAAAACTTGAAACAATTGAATTGTGGTTCTACAGAAAAATGCAGCAGATATCATGGATCGAGCATGTGATCAATGATGAGGTTTTTGAAAGGATGGAAATGAAAATTAAATTAATACTGAGCATCAGGAAAAGACAAAGTTCCTCAGACATGCAATGAGGAGGGGGAGCTTGGAGAACCTAATATTAACAGGCCAGATGGAGGGAATAGAAAACTGTGTAACGTACTTGACTGGCCTGAGTAGGTGGATAGCAGAACAGGAGGTTGCATGATATGACAGGAGAAAGCATGCTACAACCCATCAGGGATAGGGAGATGTAGAAGGCCATGATTGCCTACATCATGAAAGCCACAAGATTAGCAACTAGGTCCCACCCTTTTACTGTGAAGCCAATAAAATGTAGACGTAAATTTTTCTACTCCAGCAGCTTCTTTTCTTACTCTTCCCGCCTGTGGAATTCCATTCCGTTTAATTGCTTCTCTGACAGCTCCAATTTCCAAGAACTTAAATGTAAAGTCAATAGTCATCTCCTATCTCACTAACTTTCATCTTCTCTCTCATGCTCCTTTCTCTGTTCACTCCACTCTCATCAGTATTCTCATCCTTCTCTTACCCACTTCCTGACACCCCCTATAACCTGTCACTTTTTTTCATAAATTTCCTCTCATGTAACCCCCTACAAAACAGTGGCAACAAAATGCCTTGCTTGTGGCAATATGATTATAAAAAAAATTCCCTTCTGTTTACTTGCTTTCCCAACAGCTACAATCTCCAAGAATTTAAACGTAAAGTCAATAGTCATCTCTTATCTCACTAACCTGCATCCTCTCTCTCATGTTCCTTTCTCTGTTCACCCCACTCTCAACAGTATTCACATCCTTCTCTTAAGCACTTCCTGACACCCTCTATAACCTGTTACTCTTTCTCATAACTTTTCTCCTATGTAACCCCCTGCAAAACAGTGGCAGTAAAATGCCTTGCTTGGGACTATATGATTATAAAAAATAAAAACAATTCTGTGCTATTATAATGTGGATATAAAGAGGAGGATCAATTCTACATTACAATGAATATATAAACGGATCCCCCACTTTATGGACACAGTCATTCTTCTCTTACCCTCTTGCTGACACCCCTATAACCTATCAGTTATTCTTATATCTTTCCTTCTATGTAACCCCATGCAAAACAGTGGTAGTAAAATGTCTTGCTTGAGGCGATATAATTAGAAAAAAAAAATAAAAAAATAAGAGAAAGTGTGTTAAGAGTTATTAGGGAGAGGTGAAAGGTCATGATCGTCTGTGTTCTGAAAGGACATGGCATGAAGAAGAAGAAGAGGAAGAAGAAGAAACTTCTTTCTCTTTCTCTTTTAATTAGAGTGGCATTCTTTTAATCAGAATCATGGTGAGTCTCGTTATATTGAGCAACTAATGAATTGAGTGCGTTTTGTAAAAGATCCCTTTCATGTTCATCTAATCTTTAATTTAAATTTCTTATATATTCCTTGTAGCAATTATTACAGGTGACAGAGTCAAGCTCATGTGTATATAAAAAGAGAAATTGTGAAGATACGGGAAGAAGAAAGAAAAATAAGCAAAAGAGATGAACAGAAAAGTTGCAGTGAAGTCAAACATTCATTTTGGCTGCACTTCTGCCATAACTCAGTGATGTGCGGCCAGAAAATGGACAATTCTTATCTGATTGGATTGCTGTCTGTTTTTCCTGTGAGAAGGCAAATTACAAAGAGATGCCGTGATTCCTGATCAAACACAAACAGGAGTAGTTATGATCCAGCCCCACAAGAAACTTAATTGTACAATTAACCCCTACCTCATAATTTCCCTTTGTGCAAAACGGAATTGACCAGTAAATTGGTTGGAATGACCAAACGAGGCAAGTTCAATTGGCTAAAATCAAGTTGATTTGCTGCTAAGCGAATTTCAATTACCTAACATTAAAATTTTAATGAGAACAGAACAGAAGAAGTTCAATATTCTTTTCAAAAGCATTAGGCATGTTAAGATGCACATTGTGGTGCAGTGGATATCGACTCGGAACGACAAATGGAAGAACCCAGTTCGAATACCAGTTGAATTCATTGCATTCTCTTATGCACAAATACCCTTGGAAAAGGTATTAATCTGTCTCTTCCCTCCAGTTATGGATTCAATAACAGGGCAGATTGGGTTCTATAGCCTTGGCTTGGCTTGGCAACCAGTCTACCACAGAAAGCAATGGCAACCTACTGCTTCTGCTCAGTCAGTCATGTCTTTAAAGAGACATGATCGCCCAAAGCGCGTATCATGTATGGCACTTAACTGACTGACTGAATGTAATACATGGAAACATACTTAAAGCCGATACTGGGCATAAAGTGGGGGATGGGTTTTCTATTGTTATGAAGTAATAAACTGATCCCCCACTAATTACTACTTAATAATATAATCTAATACATCTTTTCGCCCTTTAGCTATGAGCCAAATAACAGGACAGTTTGGGTTCTATAGCCTTGGTTGGCAACCAGTCTACTGCAGAAAGCAATTGAAACCTACTGCGTGATAATCTTCTGCCAAGTCAGTCATGTCTCTAAAGAGACATGATCACCCAAAGTGTGTATCACGTATGGCACTTAACTGACATACATGTTTTTGAAAGTCAACTTGAGGTATATTCATGTATTATTAATGCTAGAAGATGTAAAACAGATATGGGCAACTTTGCTCTTAGATCTGGGCCCCATCAACTATAGCTCATCATAAGGTGAGCCACAAGAGCAAAAGGATTTTTTTAAGGTAGTGCCTTAGCTAGTTTCGCTATGCATAATTGTACATGTAAGCGTTTTTCTTAGAAATGGGGAAAGTTGATTGCTTTTAAAGAAATGTGTTTTTTATAAGATTTCTGCTTTGTCTCATCTTCACCTTTCCTTCAGACACTATTGCACATCCTACAAACGCACAGACAGACACTATATATAGCAAAAAGTTTACTGTCCTTACCTATTGAATGAATACCTTCTAATTAAAGGAAAATTAGCATGCATAGATATATATATATATATATATATATATATAGCAATAAGTTTACAGTCCTTCCCTATTGAATGAATATCTTAGAATTAAAGGAAAATTAGCAAATATATTCATATATATATGTGTGTGTATATATATATATATATATACATATTTAGTGTATCGAGGCAGCAGATAATTTTCTAAACATATACTGTTAAATATAAGAGACAATGAACCAACTTAATAAAAAAATTATCCAAATGTTGAAGAACTTTTGTCTTTATTTTCACCTGAAATTAAAGCCAAAATATGACATTTAGAATGGCTCATGATTAAATATAATAGACATTCATTGACTCTTATATTTAACAGTATATGTTTAGAAATATATATATATATATAAACACACACACACTGACATACATGTTTTTATATATATATATATATATATATATACACACACACACACACCGACATACATGTTTATATACATATATACACAAACACACAGACATACATGTTTATATATATATATATATATATATATACACACACATGCACACACACACACCGACATGTTTATATATATATATATACACACACACACACACACCTATTGAATGAATATCTTAGAATTAAAGGAAAATTAGCAAATATATTCATATATATGGATGTATATATATAGACACACACAGATAGACATACAAACATATATATATCAAAATGCAGCATTCGAACCTAATGTGTTTACATTTGTTGACATTAAGATACATTTCAGAGCAGATATGGTTATTTGCGTAAATCGAAAATTGTGTTATATAGGCTTGATTTGACTTAATTTAGAACGGTCTAAATTAAGTCAAATCAAGCCATTGATGGTCTATATATATATATATACACACACACAAAACATTTACACCTCTATGTATGTGTGCATGCGTGCTACTAATATTATTGCTGCCAGACAGTATTAAACTTAGTAAACATTAAGGCTAAAGTATTTTCTTCCCATTGATATAAGCAGTTAGGGTTCGATACTTACTAACAATCAACAATTTTCTAATAAAGCAACATTTCTCCATTTGAAAGAGTAATGTAAATAAATAGCTATTTGGATATATAGCCTTGTATCATACTATAATAAGCTTACCAAAAAATAGAATTTTGAATACTGTTGTCCACTTGATCCAACCTATACAATCTTCATTTTGCATTATAGAATATCAATAATAATATAATTATAATTATTAATAATATCATTAAAGAGATTTATTCATAAATATTTAAAAGCTTTTTTTTATAACAGGATTTTAACATGAAACTTAACCAAAATGGCTGACATTACTCGCTCGTTTTTTCCCATAACTTTATCAATTTTCTAGTGTTTAGGCAGGATACGGAATTAAGTCCCTTTAACAGATATTTGATTTGCATTGATGAAGCACTCAAATAATTTCTTGAATAAACGAAGTATTACCATGTATTTTTGATTAATATTTCTTTCATCTTAATTTCAGTTATTTTTCATTGCAACTGTTCAAACCATGATTCTATATTCATTAGTAGGAATAATATCTTGAATTTAATTATCACAACAGTGTCAACAATTATTTATATATTTTGCTCTAATTTCGTTCATCCTAATTTCAATTGCTTTTTATTGCAAATATATAGACCAATCTTTTATAGCAGTTATATATTATATATAATATAATATTATATTGAAATTTATTTTTTGGTAAAACTTTTTCAATAATTATTAATTTTTTACTAATTTCTTTCATCTGAATTTCAATTTCTTTTTATGATACAGACCAACATTTTATAGCAATTAGTAATATTATCTTGAAATTTAGATTAAATATCAACAATTATTCATATTTTACTAATTTCTTTCATCATAATTTCAGTTGCTTTTAATTGCAAACTAGCAGTATAACCCAGCGTTGCTCAGGTGTCATGAAAGCTTTAAAACTAATCCATGGTTCTGGAGCTCAGACTCTTTGGATGTTGGCATGAAAGACTAAAACGCAATAGTTGTTTCCAGTCAAAGCTAAACCATAGACTGAAAGAAAAATGAATGGATGTAAGTCAAATTTTAGTTTCCCGGTATTAATATCAAATAAGTTTTTTTTGTCGTAAACTGAATTTTGAAGGCTAAATAAGTTCTCTGAGTAAATGGTATCATGGCTGAGACTAAGAACTACAATTATACCTACTTAGAGTAAAATCCGAAACAAAAATCAAAATAAAAGGGCTGAAAACCTGATTTTGATAAAGCCCAATAGGATATCAGGGGTTATTGATTTCCAATATCGGAGTCAAATAAGTCATCCAAGGATAAACTAACTCAAGTCCATGAAAACCTATTGTACCCATCGGAAGTAAAATTGGAGAAAATGAGCCATATTGATGATTGAATATCAGTTTTTGATCAAATTTGAGGGAAAATCGAAAAAAATAAGTAACCCATGACCTGACCAGAAGCCTAAAGAATATTTGTGTGAAGTTTGGTGAAAATCGGATAAAAATTGTAGATTTGTATAAAGAACATATGGACAGACAGACACACACACAAACATCTTGCCTTTTATATATAGAGATACATAGGCCATCATTCTATAGCAATTGGCAGTAATATCTTGAAATTTATCATTAGAACTATTATGAACCATTATTAATTTTGACTACTCTTTCATCTTAATTTCAGTTGCTTTTTATTGCAACTACTCAAACTGATATTCTAATGTTAGAAAACAGTATGAATCAAAAATCAAGAAAAAATTCTTGGTGATGAGATCCATGCCGAATTGAGAGAATTGTTCATCAACAACAACAACAATAATAATAATGAATAACACTTTGGGTAATTATAAAATTGAAAATATCAAAAGAAATAAGTTGATAGAATAAGAGGTCAAATATGGCCAAATAATGAAGCACTCATAGAGCAGAATTTCTTATGAACTACCTGCCTACATACACTACTAGCCATAATTATTAGGCCACCCCAATTTAAAAAAAAAAATAAAAAAATAATGATGTATTTCATCGTATTTTTAAGTGGATATTTCTAAATGAAAACAGAATGGTTCTTTTGTTATTATTACTTTGCAAAATTTTACAAGTCAAACAGCGATAATTTACCCATCACACCCGGTAGATTTGCTATATATATATATATATGTATATATATATATACTACCGGCCATAATTATTAGGCCACCCCAATTTTTTAAAAGAAATGATGTATTTCATAGTATTTTTAAGTGGATATTTCTAAATGAAAACAGAATGGTTCTTTTGTTATTATTACTTTGCAAAATTTTACAAGGCACAGAATCAAAATTTTACAAGTCAAACAGCGGTAATTTACCCATCGCACCTGGTAGATTTGCTATATATATATATATATATATATATATATATATATATATATATACTACTGGCCATAATTATTAGGCCACCCCAATTTTTTAAAAGAAATGATGTATTTCATAGTATTTTTAAGTGAATATTTTTAAATGAAAACAGAATGGTTCTTTTGTTATTATTACTTTGCAAAATTTTACAAGGCAAGTAGCGACAATTTACCAATCGCACCATGTTGATTATATATATATATATATATATATATATATATATATATATATATACACACTACCAGCCATAATTATTAGATCACCCCAGTTTTTTAAAAGAAATGATGTATTTCATACTATTTTTAGTATTTATTGCCAAGTGGATAATGCTAAATGAAAACAAAATGGTTCTTTTGTTATTATTACTTTGCAAAATTTTTACAAGGCAAGGAAGCAAAGATGAACTCGTCCGAATCACCCTAAATTTTCTTCATTCTTTCATTGATGAAACTGCAATATAGGTAATTACTTACGTTGACCGTGCAACTCAGAACATTTTAGTGTTAGGAGAAGATGCCATATTTTATTTTATATATTTTGTTTCTGTTTGAAAAAACACTTTCTTTTTAAAAATATTTCTTTTGTTTCAAAATTACAGGGAAAAATATTCACAATTTTTGTTGCCCAAATGAATTTTTAAAACGTCAAAATAAAAATTAAATATAAAGGCTCATTTTTTTTTTTAATAAAAAATATTTTAGTTGCGTTTGACACGTGTGATTTGATTTCTGTGACGTAATTCAGCAACCATCTTAGTTCTTAAATGTTTACGGAGCAAATGTAAAGAATCGTGTCCATTGGCCAAAAAATGCGAAAGGGAAAATTGCTGA
This sequence comes from Ascarosepion bandense, assembly GCA_037127315.1. NCBI lineage: Eukaryota > Metazoa > Mollusca > Cephalopoda > Sepiida > Sepiidae > Ascarosepion > Ascarosepion bandense. The sequence goes on along the minus strand of JBBBDQ010000909.1, from coordinate 1,860,509 downwards.
ACTTAAACTCAAAAAGTATGTGTCGACCTGGCTTCCCTGTAGATATGTGTCCCTAGAAAGTTTGAATGGCATAGCTTAAAAAATGTAGGCGTGCATAGGGAACAGTCACACACAGACTCACAGATTGCCTTTTATATATAGAGATTAAATATTTATAAAGTCATTTGATGCACATGTTATTGTGCAGTATTAACAAAAGAACCATTCTATTTTCATTTAAAATTATTCACTTGGCAATAACTACTAAAAAATACTATGAAATACATCATTTTTTTTAAACACTGAGGTGGCCCAATAATTATGGCCAGTCGTGTACATATTACCCACCTATATATATGCATTAAATACTTAACTATATACATATTAAATACCTATGTAATACACATTAAATACCTATGTAATACACATTAAATACCTATGTAATACACATTAAATACCTATGTAATACACATTAAATACCTATGTAATACACATTAAATACCTATGTAATACACATTAAATACCTATGTAATACACATTAAATACCTATTGAAAGTTTTGATGACTCTCAAAGTTTGGAATGAAAGTTTTCAACCTTGATTTTTCTTTTTCATATTCCCATACTGTTTCATAAATTTAGGAAAAATGTGTAAAATTATTTGAATATTATTAAATTATTTAAATTTCTCATTTGTATTTTAAGAGTGAGGCTAAAATCCTAAAATTTATCCTTAAAAAGATATGTCTGTTAGAAAATGTAGTTTTGTAAAAGTATGAATCTGGGTGAATCAAAGTAATCAGAACAATATTGTCAGGGAATATTCCTAAAATGTACAAAGATAATAATTTTTATAAAAATTTCCTTAACTTAAAAATGTTATACTGAATTTTTTGGCTATATTTCTAAGATGAGGTGTTATAATTATTTACATTCTTTACATTGTTTCGGCTGTTGTCCTCATCTCTGTTGGCATCTTCATGATGTTTCGGCCGTTGTACGCTCCAACTTTCTTCAGGTGATTGGGATTTTGAACTGAACCCTTTATTTTGTCCACTAGGATAAACAAGGAGACATGGCTCAGTGGATAAATGCGTTAGTTGAATCCAGTGACTTGACCTAAAGAGTTGAGATACCTAGCTACAGCAGTGATGAACAAAAACTTAGGGAGTTGAATTAAAGGGAGATAATTGTCACTAAGATATCTGGAAGAAGCATGACTCATGGAACTAGAACATACAACAGCTGAAATGTTGTGAATATAGCGACAAAGATGACAACAACAGTTTTAACAATGTAAATGAGTGTACTAGTTAGTAGCTAATGGCAAAAAATACCAAACAATTTTGTTACAGATAAAAACAAGACTTGAAGTGAGGCTGTTTGGTTGATTGGTTTGTTTTTATGGCATATCAACATCGGCAGGTCATTTATTGCCAATTAAATTTTTTATTTATTTATTGCTAGTAATACTTTTTCTTTCAACAATTTATTGTTGTTTATATATAAGTTTTGTATCTAGTAATACTTTTTTCTTTTCGAGTATCAAGATTCATTGGGATTTGTTTTATTTTTAGGGCAGGGTCCCCAAGTCCTACCCTTGTTATTTAACTGGAGGGAAGGGACGGATTAATACCTTTCCCAAGGGTACCAGTGCTTAAGTGAATGCAGGGTATTCAACTGGAATTCGAACTTGGCTCTCCAATTTCTCTTTCTGAGCTGATATCCACTGCACCACAACGCACATCCGTCACTAAACGCTTACAGCACCTGGTATTCCCAAGCGGTCACCCATCTAAGTACTGACCAGGCCCAACATTGCTTAACTTCAGTGATCGAGTGAGAACTGATGTATTCAACGTGATATAGCCGTAAGCATGCACATCCGTCACTAAACGCTTACAGCACCTGGTATTCCCAAGCGGTCACCCATCTAAGTACTGACCAGGCCCAACATTGCTTAACTTCAGTGATCGAGTGAGAACTGATGTATTCAACATGATATAGCCGTAAGCACGCACATCCGTCACTAAACACGTACAGCACCTGGTATTCTCAAGTGGTAACCCATCTAAGTACTGACCAGGCTAAACGTTGCTTAACTTGAAGTGAGAGAGATACAGTTCTACTAAAGAATGCTCAGAATGTCATGGACAGAGCATGTGAGTAACAAAGAAGTTTTAAGGAAAATGGGAACTGCAAGGAAACTTATATTTACAATCAGAACAAGACACCATAAAATTCTGGGATACATGAAAAAAGAGGGCTTGGAGAATCTAATACTCACAGAACTTACTGAAAGCAAGACAAACAAGAGGAATCATTCAGTCATCTACTTAATAAGCTTGCATGGAAATTCAATTAATTTAACTATTTAAACTATTTAACCCATAGTTGGAGGGAATAAGAGACAGATTAAAGTGAATGCAACGAATTCAACTAGAATTCAGACTTAGCTCTCTGATTTCTCATTTTGTTCTGATATTCATGACACCACAAATCTACAGAAAAACAACAATTTTGGTACTAAGCACCATTAGAATTTAATCATATATATATATAATTATGAATTAAATGTACATGGAAATAATAAATGGCAGGGGACTCAAAATCATAAAACTTAAATCCTCTTCACCTGGAATTTTGTCTTTATTTTTACCTGAAATTAAAGCCAAAATACGATGTTTAGAACGGCTCATGATTAAACATGATAGACATTGATTGTCTCTTATATGAACCAATATATATATATAAGTGTGTGTGTGTGTATGTATATTGACATACAGGATACATGCTTGAGCAATCATGTCTTCAAAAGAGATATGACTGACTGGGCAGAAGGTTTTTCCCATGGTGGGTTGCAACTATTTTCTGCAGTAGACCGGTTGCCAACCAAGGCTATAGAACCTAATCTATCCTGCTATTTAATTTACAGTTGGAGGGAGAAGAAACAGATTAATACTTTTTCTGAGGATATTTACATATAAGTGAATGCAATGAATTCAAATGAAATTTTAACTGGGCTCCCCAATTACTCGTTCTAGCAGATAACTGCACTACAATGCACGTCCGTGTTAGTAAACATGAGCAAATTATAAAGATTTTAAATACTTTAAGCTTGACCAATAAAATGGAATACAGCAAAGGGAACAGAAAATATCAGCCATCAAAACAACATGGTCTTTAATATAAACTAGCAACGGCTCACAATTTTAAGTAATGCTTTTCACTTCCAGTGTTTGCCAGTAATTTTGCTTCTCCCTTGATTTTGCAGTCTGACTTGATTATTTTGTGCTAACTTGATATTGGTCTATATGGTGTACATAGCAAAAGCAGTAAGCTATTGTCACCAACACAACTATTAGTAGCACTAAGAACTAGCGATAGTCTCAACACACACCAGCTGACAGAGTGGCAAAACGAGTAGATTGGAGGGGGAAAGTAAAAGAGAAGAGAAATAAACTAAAAATAATCGATAACAGCCAGCAGAGCTTCTCCCACACTGGATTGACAAAGGGCAGCAGGAAAGTCTATAATGAGTACGACTGCCATTATAATACACGACACTAACAACACGCAGTCACACACTCAGAAGATGTGAAAGGAAGAAGGGGTTTTAGCACGTCAATAACTACAAGGTCTGTGGCGCACTTGGTACCATTTTCATGAGATTAGAGTTTCATTTGACAAGTATAGTTTTCTTTGCCTTCCATGCATATATGTAATGTGATCGATACCGACTTGGTAGACCGGCTGCAGTCGCTCTCTCACCGGCGTGACATGGCTTCCCTGTGCCTCTTCTATAAATACTTTCATGGCTTCTTCTCCAATGAACTAAGATCACTGGTGCCCCCTAGGTACGAATTTGCACGAGATACTATATTAGCAACTAGGTCCCACCCTTTTACAGTGAAACTGATAAAATGTAACCACAAGCACTTCCCGCCTGTGGAATTCCCTTTCATATGCTTGCTTCCCCGACAGCTACAATCTCCAGGAGTTTAAATGTAAGGTCAATAGACACCTCCTAACACACTAACTCGCATCCATTCTCTCAAACACTCTTACCATCTACTCAACTCTCATTCTCGGTATCCTTACCCATCTATCACCCTCCTTCTGACATTTCCTATAACTAACCACTCTTTCTCATCACTTTCTCCTATGTAACCCCCTGCACAATAGTGGCAGTGGAATGCCTTGCTTGGGGTGAAATGATTTAAAAAAATATATATATATGGTCTTTTTTTTTTTAATAAATTCACCCCAATCAAGGTAATAATACTACTAAGACACAAGGAGAAATAAGAAGGCTTTATAAGGAACTGGAAACAAGGGTTAAACCTTTACTTCTGTTTAAAAGACCAGGGAGGAGTGTGAACCAGACAATAGGCAAACCTATCTACTCCTATTATTATCATTATTAATTCATGGAATCCTTGAATTCTCTTTTACATAATCAGGGATTAAGGCCATATCATGTTAAAACACCGGTTCTTGTCCAATCAATGAAGTTAAGCAACATGAAGCCTAGTCAGTAACTAGATGGGTGACTGCTGGTGTTGTAATGGATAATGGCTCAGAATGAGTAGTTGCAAAGCCAGGTTCAAATTCTAGTAGGGTACATTATATTCACTTAGGTGCATATATGCTTTTGGAAGGGTATGACCCCATATTTTCCTCCAGGTATGGGGTTATTAGAAAGACTCATAACACAAAATTATTATCTCCAAAAAAATTCTTACAACATAAAAATATTTGAGCAAATACCCTGCAAAAGGTTGATAAGCTGTAAAAAATAGATCAATCAAACAATCGATAGTATATAGATTATTTTACACTATGTGTATACTTTTATAGAATATTTTAGGAAAAGAAAAAAACTATGAGAAAGTAGGAAAAGTTTTTATGTGACGTGTTTTGTCCTTTAGGACTTCATCAGATTAAAAATCAATTCTGATGAAGTTCTAAAGAATGAAATGCATCATACAAAAATTTTTTAAAAAAATCTTACAATCTAAAAATATTTTCTGGCTTTAAATAACCTACAAAAGATTGCTAAGAAAATCAATCAGTCAATTATTCAATGTGGACAAAAACAAAAATAAAAAATATCTAGTCTACACAGCCAGTATTGCAAAGTGACCTCTGCTACCAGGGAACTGGGGATGTGCCGCAGCAGAGATGGAATATTCACTAATCAGGCTAATGGAGCAGTCATTTGAAATGATTCTCATAGTTTTCACCAATGAAAGATGAGAAATGTTAGCAAATTAATGGCCAAAGGAATACATCTGCCTTTCAAATAGGACCTGGAGAGGTGCCATACCAGAGATAGTGGGATTATTTCTGCCTGTATTTCCACAAAGGAAAAGATAACAAAAAAAAAATAAAATAAAATAAGTAGGTAATGGTTGATGTGCAGAAGCAATAAAGTAAAAGGTAAGTAAGAGAAAAAAGAACACTCCCTCCCCGATTAGGAACAAGTTAAAGGGTATGAAAAGCCAGAAAGAAGATTACTTTGCCCAGGGGAATAAATGTGTCTTACCTTCAAACATATGACAGAGAAAAAAGGGTGAGAGGACACCCCCTTTCTACAATGCAGCCTGATAAGAGATATGAATAGTTTTGTGATAAACAAGAGTTTATAATAGTACAAAGGTTTTAAGGGTAAGAGGTTATAAAAATATCTAACTTAAACTTATTTATAAATGAAACTTTGTCTGTGTGTGTGTGTGTCCGTTACCTATAGACTCCGAAACAGCTGAACCAATTTTCTTGAAAATTTACACATTTGTACTATAAGCATCTGCGAGTGTTCTTAGCTAGGTTTTGTGTCGAGGTACCCCCGATAAATATCGAAAATTGATAATCGAAAAAATCGGGTCATAGAAGGAGTGATCCAATTTTAATCAAATTTGACACACTTATAGACAAAGACATAAGAAATGATATTCAGAAGTTTCAAGGTTGCAGTTCTTACAATAGTGCAAAAAATTGATAATATATATATATAAAAGGCAAGATGTTTGTGTGTGTGTCTGTTTATCTGCCTGTATGTCTGTATTTTTTTCAGCCCTTTTATTTTAGTTTTTGCTTCGGGTTTGGTTCTAAGTAGATATAATTGTAGTTCTTAGTCTCAGCCATGATACCATTTACTCAGAGGACTTATTTAGCCTTCAAAATTCAGTTTACGACAAAAAAAACTTATTTGATATCAATACCAGGAAATGAAAATTTGACTTACATCCATTCATTTTTCTTTCAGTCTACGGTTTCGATTTAACTGGAAACAACTATTGCTTTTTAGTCTTTCGTGCCAACGTCCAAAGAGTCTGAGCTCCAGGACCATGGATTAGTTTTAAAGTTTTCATTACACCCGAGCAACGCCGGGCTATACTGCTAGTGATAGATAAAGGAAATTCACCAAAGATGAAATCTAATATATAAACAGTACGTTTGAATTTATATGTAACATGAGAAATTTAAAATATGTACATCATTATAATATAATTCAGTACTTTCTATAATTATAATGGCTAGCTGCTTGTATGTTAAGACGGCTAGCAAATTTCTGTTGCAAATGTCTGCTCAGGCACATTTGTATTTGATCAACACCTACAGAGTCCACCCTTTAGTTTATACAGCAACTGTGTTGAGTTGGTCTCGGTTGCAGTTTGAAAAAGAGAAAAAGACAATCATTTGGTATAATCAACAGTTTAAGCAATGCCATTACACTCAAAGCCTCGATCAGGATGACTTGTGACTTTAGACTAACATAAGCATAATTAGCTTCTTAAAAGTTCTATCCATCGAGTTTTACTCCCTTGGCTTAGATCGACCTAGGTTAAGCTAGGACAAACAGTGACAAACAACTTCATATGTACTTAATTTCACTCACAAAGCTTAGCACAACCCATGGTATGATTTTGAAGCACTTTCTTTGTTGTATTATTTTTACTATATAGTAAATTCAGTATCAGATAGAATAATTCTATACTATGGGAACACTACTATCCTATATATGCTTACAGCCATATCATGTTAAAACGCTGGGTCTCATACAATCACTGAATTTAAGCAATATCATGATTGGTCTTAGATCAATGTCTGCTTGGGAAGACCAGGCATCGTAATGAATAACTGCTTAGAAATAGAAATTGAAGAGCTGTTCGAATTCTACTCAGGTTTGTTATATTTACTTATGTGCAAATATCATTCCCCCAGATATGGGTTAATTAGTAAGTTGTGTACCAATAAATTGTTATTATTTCCCTCAAAAATCATACAATCTAAAAATATTTTCTGAGCTCAAATAATCTGCAAAAACCATAAAAAAAGAAATCAGTCAATCTATAGAGTATCCTAAAGAAGTAATGGATTTATTTTTAATCTGATATATCTTTATGTTTCAGATACAAAATACTAGCAGATATGAGCTATCGAGAAAAACCTGAATGTGGAAGCGTTCATCCCTAGAAAAAGGGTAAATAGAACTGTGCTGGGCTGTAACACTCTGTGGTTGAGCAGTTTGAAGTGAACCAGATCAAATAGTTGTTTCTCCTTCAAAGGGGGACACAGGGTCAAACTCTGCGAAAGAGCACATTTTTTTCATTAAGTATTTTTGAGTGCATTGCCAATAAACATAATATACATGTTTAAAAAAAAAATGGGACATCTATTGCTAAGAATTGAAGTAATAAAATATTGGATTAAAGATAAATCCGTTAATTCTTTAGAAATTGCTTTGTTTACATTTTAGGTAGAAAACTGAGCAGATATAGTCTCTTGAGAAAATCTAAAATGAGGAAGTGTCAGTCAGTTAAATGCCATACGTGATACATGCTTGGGCAATCATGTCACGAAAGAGACATGACTGACTGGGCAGAAGATTATTCCGCAGTAGGTTGCCATTGCTTTCTGCGGTAGACTGGTTGCCAGCCAAGGCTATAGAACCCAATCTGTCCTGTTATTTGACTCAGAGCTAAAGGGAGAAAAGATGTATTAGATTATATTATTAAGTAGTAATTAATGGGGGATCAGTTCATTACTTCATAACAATAGAAAACCGACCCCCCCACTTTATGCCCAGTATCAGCCTTAAGTATGTTTCCAACTATTACATTCAGTCAGTCAGTTAAGTGCCATACGTGATACACGCTTTGGATCAATGTATAAGAATGATAACTCATGAATTCCCAAAAAGTTACCAGTTATGGCAGACATCTGAAGAACATCAGCTAATAATGGCTGAAACATTGTGACTATAACAATCAAGATAAAGATATTAGTTCAAAAGATATCAGCATATAAAAATGAAGAAGGCTGAAGATTACAATGGCTGCGACTATAATAATCAAGATAAAGACACTAGTTGAACAGATCAGAATATAATAATGGTAATTTCTCGTCAAAGAAATTGGTCTCTCTTTATTTTTCTATTTATTTTATCCAAGTATGCTATATTAATAATTTAAATTACTTGACAAAAATTAAAGAAAATCAATAAAATTTTTGTACTAAGAAACCTACCAAAAAAAAATAAAATAAAATGATGACCATTATTTGCCATTGAGCATAACCTGATTACTAAATTGCTTAAAATTAATTGTCTTTGTGAAAAAGGGATGAAAGCCTTTTATTCATCCCACTTGTCCTACCAGATAATGCAGTCTCTCTCCCAGAAACTGTAACTGAGATCCGCCCAGCATGGTTGTCATATAAATCACAAGTGAGCTCTTTGGGTGTTAAACAAAGACAAATGTACCCTAGCAGGCATTTGCAACATGGATTGGCTAACTGCCTGAGTAGACAGGCATCCTTATATACAAGTGGCCATCCATGATGTTATTATAGACTATATTCAATGCTGCAAACATCCCTCTATAAAATATATTATATACATATAATATACTACTACACTATATAAAATCTTCTATACAACAGCTATACTTCTTTAAAGTATAGTATACTTGATAAGTATAGTTGTTCACATAGTATAAATGTTATAGTAGTTAAAAGGGGGACTGGTGTATTAAGTTCAAATTCTTGTCATAAATCCATCTCAACTATGAGAAACAGTAGAGTAGATTGTACTCTCTATCTTTGGTTGGCAACCAGTCTAGGAAAAGGAAAATTTGATCCAAGTGTGCTATATTAATAATTTAAATTACCTGACAAAAATGAAAGGAAATCAATAAAATTATTGTACTCAGAAACCTACCAAAAAAAAAAAATAAATAAATAAAATTATAACCATTATTTGCCATTGAGCATAACCCGATTACTAAATTGCTTAAAATTGTCTTTGTGAAAAAAGGATAAAAGCATTTTATCCATCCTACTTATCCTACCAGATAATGCACTCTCTCTCCAAGAAACTGTAACTGAGATCTGCCCAGCATGGTAGCACCTAGGGTTGGCAACTCACCCCAAAACTAGGGCTGGCAACTCACCCGATAAAAACTTACTTCAGAAATCACAACAGTAACACCTATCATAGTTAGTCTCTGGCCCTATACACTGCAGGAGAGTCGAATGTGACCCTATTCACTAGAGGGGAGCTGAATGTGACCCTATACTCCAGAGGTGATGGTGGTGGCAGCAAGGAGATAAATGTGACCATATTTTTTACTGAGCAAAATGTGACCCTATTTTTCAGTGGGAAGCCAGATATGACCCTATTATCCACTGTGATCATATGTCACCTTATTCTTCACGGGGTAGTCAAATATGATCCTATACTCTACAGGGAAACTGAATATGACACTATAATCCAGAGGAGTCTACAGGATTTTGATCAATATTTCAAGAATGTATATATACCATCTATATCTATAAAAGTGATGGGGGTGGACATTGTGTAAGTATTTGTTTGTTTGATAGATTCGACTTAGCATTTGCATTTTAGTCTAGCTCGACGGAGTTGTGCTCTGATAAGGAGCAAAATTTTAGAATGCTAACGAAACCTTGAAATTTTTTAGAAAGCCAAAATTAGGAGTAGAAAAATATATATTATCATCCCACAAAGTCAGGGATCAGTTTATATATTGATTATAATATAGAATCGATCACCCCACTTTATATTATCTATATCTATATATGTTGCCACTCCCCTCTAATCCAATAGAGACGTTCTACATTGTTATCTATATCTATAAAAGTGACGAGGGTGGACGTTATGGAAGTATTTGCTATGTAAATTCATCATGTGTTTTTTATTCTTATTATTCCTTAAACTACTTGAGTGAAACCGGGCTAAACTGCCATCTATATCTATAAAAGTGACGAGCGTGGACGTTGTGTAAGTATTTGCTATGTAAATTCATCATGTTTTTTATTCTTATTATTTCTTAAACTACCCAAGTGAAACCGGGCTAATCTATATCTATAAAAGTGACGAGGGTGGACATTGTGTAAGTATTTGCTACGTAAATTCATCATGTGTTTTTTATTCTTATTATTCCTTAAACTTCTTGAGTGAAACCAGGCTAGACTGCTAGTATTTCTATAAAAAAGAAAATAATCTTTTATTTTTTTAAAAATTTATGATTAAAATGCCTTTCTTTTATACTTTTAGGAAAATAAATGTCAACGATTTTAGAGAATCTAGGATGAGAATGCAAGGGGAAGGAATTATTCAGTCAGTCAGTCAAGTGCCATACGTGATACACGCTTGGGCGATCATATCTCAAAAGAGACATGACTTACTGGGCAGAAGATTATCCTGCAGTAGGTTTCCATGACTTTCTACGATAGACAGGTTGCTAACCAATGCTACAGAACCCAATCTCTCCTGCTATTCAACCCATAGCTGGAAGGAGAAGAGATGTATTCTATTATTAAGTAGTAATTAATAGGGGATCAGTTCATTACTTCATAACAATAGAAAACTGATCCCCCACTTCATGACCAATAGCAGCTTTAATTATGTTTCCAACTATTATATTCAGTCAATCAGTTAAGTGCCATACATGATACACGCTTGGGCGATCATGTCTTGAAAGAGACATGACTGACTGGGCAGAAGATTATCCTGCAGTAGGTTGCCATTGCTTTCTGTGATAGACTGGTTGCTAATTAAGGCTATAGAACCCAATCTGTTTTATTATTTAACCCATAACTGGAGGGTATGTGCACGTAATAAATGCAAAGAATTCGACCGGAATTCGAACTCGGCTTCCCGATTTCTCGTTCAGAGCCGATATCCACTGCACCACGACGTACATGTCGTGTGCGTTAGGTCTCATTTGTCTAACCCTGGTGCACCGTCATCGGCTTCCGTGGTTCACTGCTGCTGCATGTCGTCCACCATTTTGCCGTTTGTCGTTGCCATTTCTGCTGCTGCCGCTGATATGAAATGACACAGCCTACGACTATGACGTCAATGCCGACTCCGCAGCTATGATGGATAGTCAAAAATTACTTAGTACATACCTAAAATAACTAGTAAAATAAATTTGTTTCTATTACTGTCATGAAAGCTTGTTTATGCAAGTGATATAATGGAATATATCTCAGAATTATTAATCAAAGATGCACACCAATTTCAGTTGGGTCTGTTATATTAACTGATGCACAAATATCTTTAGGAAAGACTAGCACTATAGCCTGGCGTTGCTCGGGTGTAATGAAAGCTTTAAAACTAATCCATGGTCCTGGAGCTCAGACTCTTTGGACGTTGGCACGAAAGACTAAAAAGCAATAGTTGTTTCCAGTTAAAGTGAAACCGTAGACTGAAAGAAAAATGAATGGATGTAAGTAAAATTTTGATTTCCTGGCATTGATATCAAATAAGTTTTTTTTTGTCGTAAACTGAATTTTGAAGGCTAAATAAGTCCTCTGAGTAAATGGTATCATGGCTGAGACTAAGAACTACAATTATACTTACTTAGAACCAAACCCAAAACAAAAACTAAAATAAAAGGGCTGAAAAACTGATTTTGATCAGACCCAGTATCTTGCCTTTTATATATATATATATATATATATATATATATATATATATTATCAATTTTCTGCACTATTGTAAGAACTGCAACCTTGAGATTTCTGAATATTGTTTCTTATGTCTTTGTCTATGAGTGTATCAAATTTGATTAAAATCGGACCACTCCTTATATAACCCGATTTTTTCGATTATCGATTTTCGATATTTATCGGGAGTACCTCGACACAAAACCTAACTAAGAACACTTGCAGACGCTTATAGTACAACTGTGTAAATTTTCAAGAAAATCGGCTCAGCCGTTTTGGAGTCTATAGTTAACGGACACACACACGCACACATACACACGCACACACACAGACAAAGTTCCATTTATAAATAAGTTGAGATATGAATCCAACTCTTCACCCCCCTCATCTATGAACTAATTAGTAAAACATATATTAGTAAATCATTCTTAAAGTCTAAAAATATTTTCTGGCTTTAAATAATCGCAAACCATAAAAAAAAAGACCATCAATCTATTATCATTGTGGCTTGATTTCACAATTGAACATCTAAAAATGTTTCTAGATCTGTTGTAGGTTCTCACATATATAGCAAAGTCTATAGATCTTACATTGGTTGCAGGAGACTGTCTGGTAGCTGATGGAAGCACCTCTTCTGTTCCTCTTTCTCTGCAGTGTCATTCGGCAAGGAAGGTGGTCTGATAAAACTTAACTGTTATAGTTGCAGCATTTCAGCTGTTGTAGCCTCGTATTTTTGGGTTTATGGCTATATCACGTTGAATACACCGGTTCTCGCTCGATCACCGAAGTTAAGCAACATTGAGCCTGGTCAGTACTTAGATGGGTGACTGCTTGGGAATACCAGGTGCTGTAAGTGTTTATTGGCTTACGGCCATATCACGTTGAATACACCGGTTCTCGCTCGATCACCGAAGTTAAGCAATGTTGAGCCTGGTCAGTACTTAAATGGGTGACCACTTGGGAATACCAGGTGCTGCAAGCGTATAGTGACAGATGTGCGTTGTGGTGCAGTGGATATCGACTCGGAAAGAGAAATTGGTGAGCCAAGTTCGAATTCCAGTTGAATACCCTGCATTCACTTAAGCACTGGTACCCTTGGGAAAGGTATTAATCCGTCCCCTCCCTCCAGTTATGGGTTAAATAATAAGGGAAGGACTTGGGGACCCTGTCCTTAAAAACAAATCCTAATAAATCTTGATACTCGAAAAGAAAAAAGTATTACTAGATACAAAATTTATATAAAAACAACAATAAATTGTTGAAAGGAAAAGGTATTACCAGCAATAAATAAATAAAAAATTTAGTTGACAATAAATGACCCGCCAAGGTTGATATGCCATAAAAACAAAACAACCCACTAACTCTTATTTTTGTTGTAAGCCTGTGGTATTTAGTAAGCCACAAAATTTAAATTGAGCCCTCTATTTAGTTCAGTGGAGAAAACCATTTTTGTTCCATTGTTCGTGCAAAAGGATATCCTGTATTCTTTTATCTATATTTCAAAGACAAGGTAGTATTTACATGATTTACATCATTTGGACTATTGTCCTCATCTTAAGGACACATGGCCCAGTGGATATAAGCATTGATTAGTTTCAGTGACTTGACCCAAAAAACTGTGAGTTCAATACCAGGCTACAGCAGTGGTGAACAAGTAACTGAGAGAGTCGGATTAGAGGTAGATAACTCATGACTACCAAAAGGGGCTTTGCACAAGGAATGGGAATGATATATCACAGTGATCATAATAAATGGTTTGGTTAAAAATTTCTAGCACCTGAAGAAGGCCAGAGCGTACAATAGCTGAAACATTGTACAAGTGGCAACAAAGATGAAGACAATAGTCCGAATAATGTAAATAGTGTTGTATTCTTTTGTTTTTGTGAAGTTACATCTGCTTTTTCCACTGATCCAGAGTATATGACTTTCACTGCCTCACCCAGGGATTGAACTCAAAACCAACAGAAAAATAGATATCTATAAAAACATAGGTATCTTGCAATGGCTTGAATAAAGGGTTCAAGGTCACAATTCCCAAATACAACAATTAACTGACAAAGGCTGAACATTATGATGGCCAAGACATTGTGACCATAACAACCAAGACAAGGACACTAGTCTGAATAGATCAATGTATAAGAATGATAACTCATGAATTCCCAGAAAGTTACCAGTTATGGCAGACATCTGAAGAACATCAGCTAATAATGGCTGAAACATTGTGACTATAACAATCAAGATAAAGATATTAGTCCAAAAGATATCAGCATATAAAAATGAAGAAGGCCGAAGATTACAATGGCTGTGACTATAATAATCAAGATGAAGACACTAGTTGAACAGTTCAGAATATAATAATGGTAATTTCTCGTCAAAGAAATTGGTCTCTCTTTATTTTTCTATCTATTTTATCTAAGTGTGCTATATTAATAATTCAAATTACCTGACAAAAATTAAAAGAAATCTATAAAATTTTTGTACTAAGAAACCTACCAAAAAAAAAAAAATAAAATGATGACCATTATTTGCCATTGAGCATAACCTGATTACTAAATTGTTTAAGGTTAATTGTCTTTGTGAAAAAGGGATGAAAGCCTTTTATCCCATCCTACTTATTTTTTTCCAAGTTTAGCACTGGTTATACTGTATCTTCAAGGATAGAGTGATTTTTTTTATCTAAATGTTCACCCACCCAAATAATGGCCATAATTAGCATTATTTAATTCTGATATTTTTAATAATAAATAAAATATTTGAAATAACTATCAGAAATAGGTTATATATTGTTCATTTTAGCAATATTTATTTTTATTTCTTTTGTAGTATGGAAAGACATTTTTTAAAAGTAGGGAAATACATGTGGCAGAAGTTAGAAGAGCTCTTTTTATACAAAATAAAATGAGACATTTTTGAATAGCGAAGGCTACCAGCAGATAAGGTCAGAATTTAAGACGCCAGAGTAGCGTCCCTTTTCAACTTAAACCATTTAACTAATAATAGATTTGATATTTTGTTGGGGTCACGAAAACAAACGTTTACGGTTTTCATTATATCTCATACATATATTTCTTTCCCAAGCACTCAACAGTGGGAACATATTTAGGTTCATCCATTTGCTAATAGAAACAGTTGTCCACCCTGCTCCAGTAAGGTATAATTCATTTTTTAAAAAAATCTTATTGTAGTGTAGCCTTATAAAGTTAAAAGTTAATATCAGTTTCTTGTTAATTTGTCCTCTGTGTTATTTTAATTTTAATTTTAATTTACGGTTTTTTTAAAAAATTATTATTATTTTTGTTGTTGTTATTATTATTATTGTTGTTGCTATTATTATTATTTTTGTTGTTATTATTATTTATTTTGTCATTGTTATTGCTGTTATTAATTTTTATGTTATTGTTGCTATTTATTTTGTCATTATTATTGTTGTTATTTATTATTTCTTTTATCATTTTTTATTATTGTAACAATAATATCGATAAAAGAAGTAACAATAGTAACAACAAAAATAATAACAACAATAATATTGTTGTTATTTTTGTTGTTACTATTGTTATTATTATTATCATAAAATAGTGGGCGTGCGTTGTGGTGCAATGGATATCGACTCGGAATGACAAATCGAGGAGCCAAGTTCGAATTCCTTGCTTTCACTTACGCACAAATACTCTTGGGAAAGGTATTAACCTGTTCTCTAGCCTTGGCTAGCGACCAAGTCTACCACAGAAAGCAATGGCAACCTATTGTGGGATAATCTTGTGCCCAGTCAGTCATGTATCTTTCGAGACATGATCGCCCAAAGCATGTATCACATGTGGCACTTAACTGACTGAATATAGCAACAACTCTAAATAGACACATATGAAGCTTTATTTGACTAATTCGGCATTCATTTTATTATAGTGGATGGTTACAAGTGAGAGGGGAGATGAGATGTGCTATGTGACAAATTTTGCCAGCTCACACAAGCCATTGTTTGGTCACCAAATGTGTCATCCATGAAATATTTTATTTAAGCTTCAATCTACTCAAAATTCTGGGACTCATAGACCTGAATGCTCTTGTGCAAAACAACTTATTTTTAATGCTTATTATATAATAACAATCAATTTTTGTATTTTTTCAGGCTAACATTTTTATTGGGCTTTTTGATTATTTTCTCTTGAGTATGCTTGCAAAACTTATTTTTCTCATGGAAAAGACTTACAAAAGTGTAACCTTTTCTGTGAAGAAGAAATGAGTAATTTAATTTAAAAGTTTAGTCATCTTTAAATAAATTGAAATGAAAACTATAAATGAAATCCAATTTAAAAGCAATTATCTTTGAAGAAAAAATATTCAAAAGTTATAAAAATTTAAAAAAAAATCTCACTTAAATATGAATGACTTACTACGATATATTTTGCAAGGTGTAAGCACTTTCACTGCAGCATCATTATAGCATTGTTGCCTGGCTGTACTGGCCTATTTAGGGAAAAAATCATCAATTGCTATTTACAGAGTATAAATGACTTTAAAGGCCAACAGTAATTCCTCATGGGCACTGCCACTTGTGTTTTCAGATATTCTGCCATACACACTAAACTAAATGATATCCCAACACCCTTTATCACATGTATCACAAATATATTACCCAATACTTAAATGTGTTTACATCCATTGTGAATGTGCAGCAAATGTTGATGTATTTTAATCAAAGTAATTTTTCCTATATGGATAAATTTAGTTCTTTATCATTGCTTTGTAAGAACTTTCGTGTCAGATGGCATTTTGCCACTGTCATTCAGTTGTTATTTGCATGTAACAATAAATGTGGGTTAACATCAGGCCAGTTCAACTTCTACTGTCATATCATCAACATTTATCTCCTATTTTGTAGGCTAAAATAGGAGATATTACTTATGGAGCCACTCCTGTCTGTATATCTGTGTCTGCGTGTGGATTAATATTGAATTTAATTTGATATAGGTTTTTTTTTTCTATTGCAATGCCAGGGTTTATTTTTTGTCCAAAAATTATGCAACTATTAAAAATGATCATAAATATATATATATATATATATATATATAAAAATATAGTAAAATGTGATCATGAACCATTTAAGAAATTCAAATTATTACTATGAGGTGTAAAAGAAATAAACGAAAAAATACTAGTCAAAAATTAATAATAATTGACAAGGCTTCATCTAAGAAATACAGGTAACTTAAAATTATTGCTACTAGATGTAAAAGCAAGAGAAATAAATAAAAATAGTCAAAATTAAATAAAAATTGTCAACGCTTCATCTGAGAAATTGAGATAACTTAAAACTTGGTGGAAAAGCAAGAGAAATAAGATGAAAGAAATGTTAATAAAAAAATTTACAAGATGATTCCTAAGAAATTTCCCCCAAAATAACAGAACATACAGTACTGTGCAAAAGTATTAGGACGAGAACTATTTTATCTTTTATGAGGCATATTGACAGAAAATAAACAATTTAATTGAAGTAAATTTAGACTAAACTATCGCCCGGTTCACACTCCACCCAAGTCTATTGAACAGGTTAAGAGGCTCATCCCTTGTTCCCTGTTTAGAATGTGGTTTCCGGCTTTCTCTTTTCTAATCTTTTCACTCTTACGTAGCCCCTTGCACATCAGTGGCGTTACCGCCTTGCTCAGGGTGATATGATTAAAAAAAAATATGCTTTAGCAAGAAAAAATACTTTTTTTTTTTTATTCATTTCACTCCAGCACGGCGGAAACGCCACTGATGTGCAGGGGGTTACATAAATATAAAAAGATTAATTAGAAAAGAGTGAGGAGTACAAACTAGTTAGAAAGGAACAATAGAAAGCTGAGAAAGCAGGTGCGATGACAGATACATAGGTGGAGAGAAAGGGAAGGTTATACAGGGGAGGGGAGAGAGCTAGAGGCCAGTGGTTAGTAGATGAGTATTGACTTTGCATTTAAATTTCTGGAGGTTGTAGCCGTCAGGAAAGCAAGAATACGGGAGTGAGTTCCACAGGCGGGAAGTGCGAGAGAGGAAGCTGCAGGAGTAGAATTGTCGTCTGCATTTGGCTAACCTGACTGTGAATGGGTGGGACCCAGTTGCCAGTCTGGTTGCACGGGTAAACACCTGTTGAAAATTTAATATTTAGTATAATAGCCTTTTGCTTTGATCACAGCCTTCATTGTGTCAGGCATTGACATCACAAGCTTCTTCAATGTTTCTAATGGTATCTCCTGCCAAGCAGATTGTATTTATTCCCAATGTGTGTCTTGCGAAGTAACATTAGAGTTTTTCAAATTGAGAGGGGGGAATAAGAAAAAAGTCAGTCATATCCAAGGATAATAAAATAATGAATAGTTTCAAAATAACTTGTTTAATAGAAAATAGGAAAAATTAAATATAACTTCTTTTTAATACATTTCTTTTACACCTAGTTTTAAATAATCAATATTTATTAGCAATTTACTTGGCTTTTCACACTGTATTTGAATTTCAGTGAGGTTTTTAGGAAAACCACCCCTGTCCTAATACTTTTGCACACTACCAGTAGTGTGCAAAAGTGTTAGGACAGGGGTGATTTTAAAATTTATTTTGATGCCTCATAAAAGATAAAATAGTTCTTGTCCTAATACTTTTGCACAGTACGGTATATTTCCATGAAATAATTTTTTTCTAGATAAACAGATAAGAGTTCATTCGCAAACAAAAGTAATACATGTACAATGTGATCCAAACTGTTTTCAACATGATGAACCTTGTGGTACATTTGTTTGAATTGTATCTACTAGTAAAAATTGAAGACTAAGTATCTATCTGCATGGAAGATTTACAAGCAACAAAAGTGATGTGAGCTGATACAACACCCAAATATCAAAACTGCCTATCACATCATGGAAATACCATGATGGGATCACAATTTCTTTCTCTATCAACCATCAGTCAGTTAAGTGCCATACGTGATACACACTTTGGGTGATCATGTCTTGAAATTGACATGACTGACTGGACCGAAGATTATCCCTCAGTAGGTTGCCATTGCTTTCTGCGGTAGACTGGTTGCCAGCCAAGGCTATAGAACCCAATCTGTCCTGTTATTTAACCCATAACTGGCAAGAAGAGACAGATTAATACCTTTCCCAAGGGTATTTGCACGTAAGTGAATGCAATGAATTCAAATGGAATTTGAACTCGGCTCCCTGTTTTCTTGTTCCGGGCTGATATCCACTGCACCACAACGCACATCCTTATCTATCAACCATAGATTAACCAATCAACTGCCCTTTATAAAAACACCATCATCACTTTGTGGCTGGCTTTCTCCGTTGCATGGTGATCAGTGTTGCTCAAGTAACATTGGGAGATTACAAATCAGACAGGATGTCGTATTATTTTATAATACGCCACATATGATTGTATATTATCTCACTGTATGTCTGTAACTTTTTACTTTATGAGTTATCTCCCTTGCATAAACTGATCCCCAAATTATATTGCTAAGTAAAAATTGATGACGGCATAAAATAGTATTAATATAAGAGTCTACTGGACATAAAGTGGGGGATAGGTTTTCTACTATTATTAAGTAATAAACTGATCCCCATGCTTTCATGAAAAAAATGTTTTAAGAGAAAGATTTTATAAATTTCAAACAAAAGCAGCACTGGCTGCTTTGTCAATGAATGCCAACTGTTTCCTTATAAGGAAACAGCTAATATCAATACTGGAAAGGTTAGGAAGGAAATTCCCATTAATAATCAATAATGTAAAGGGCAATAACAGCTACTTGAGTTGAAAAATCTATTTTCTTGAAAAATTGTTTTAAGAGAAAGATTTTATAAATTTCAAACAAAAGCAGCACTGGCTGCATTGTCAATGAATGCCAAATGTTTCCTTATAAGGAAACAGCTAAAATCAATACTAGAAAGGTTAGAAATGAAAATCCCATCAATAATGGAAAGGGCAATAACAGCTACTTGAGTTGAGAAACCTATTTTCCTGAAAAATTGTTTTAAGAGAAAGATTATATAAATTTCAACCAAAAGCAGTAATGGCTGCTCAGTCAATGAATAGCAAATATTTACTTATACGGAAATAGCTAATATTACTTTTACCATAGGTAAATTGCATAAAGTCAAAATCAAATAACTTTATTTTATATATTCCCCAAAATTGCTAAGCGTTTCATAGAATAACTAAGCTTTCTATTTAAATCTCTAGGTGAAGTAGTTGAGATGAGATCAAAATTCTAGAATATTTATGCATTTTATTTAAACACTTAGATAAAATATATAAAGTCAGAATGGTAAATGTTTGTTTTCGGTGCCGACAGCTTTTCCCCCTTCAAATTTATCCAAAATAGCATTATTTCTGTACAAATGTATATGCTGAACTCAAATCAACAATTAGTTATTGAAGAAACCTACCTTTTTTGCTTTGAAAGTCCATAAAAAAAAAAGAACTATATCTCGCACTTTTTCTCTCCCGTAAGTCTCACGAAGTCATGTAATTAACTGCAGAATGACGTTCTACGTAGGCAGCAATTTTCTGTTGATTTTCTTCATTTACTGAAACTTCCGGCAATGTACTTCCTGTCATGAAAGTAAGAAGCATAGAAATACAATAGCGCATTACTTTCATTACAGGAAGTACATCGCCGGGAAGTTTCAGTAAAAGAAGAAAATCAACCAAAAATCTGCCAAAATTCGTTGCCTATGCAGTACATCATTCTGCAGTTAATTACATGACTTCATGAGAGTTACAGGAGAGAAAAAGTGCGAGATATAGTTCGTTTTTTAGGGACATTTAGATAAAAAAAAAGGTTAAGTTTCTTCAATAACTAATTATTGATTTGAGTTCAGCATATACATTTGCACAGAGATAATGCTATTTTGGATAAATTTGAAGGGGAAAAGCCGTCAGGAGTTAAAACGAACATTTACCGTCAGAATGAATTAAAGATATCTGAAGTCTGCCAAAAACTTCTAGGCATTTTATACACTACTTAGATATTTTATTTAAACCCATAGATGAATTGTGTATAGTCAGAATGAAATGTTTCTTTTTATGTTCTGCCAAAAAATGCTTAGAATTCTATGGAATACGTCAGTTTCTAACTTTGTTGGTTGCAAATTATAAGCTTACCTTTAATTACAATTTATTATTTATTCAGCTCCATATAAATTATGGCAAAAACATGTTAATAATTATTGGAAACAAAGAGACTACTTATTTACACTATTTACATTGCTCAAAATTTTGTCCCCATCCTTATAGACATATTCAAAACATTTCGACCATTGTACACTCTGGCCTTCTTCAGATGATATTTCTCAGAATTTTGAACAGAACACTTTACTTGGTTTATTTAGTTTAAAGTTGGAGGTAGATTGTTCTAGTTCCACATGACATGCCTTTGGATTTCTCAGTTTCAGTTAATTTCCCTTGATAACCCAACACTTCAAGTTTTTGTTCCATCTGCTGTGACCAGATATTGAACTCACAACTCTTTGGGTGAAGTCACTTTTAAATCACTCAACCAAAACTTTTATTCACTGGATCTTGGGATTTTGATAAGTGAATTTTGGGGACTTATAAATGTAGTGTCTTCCGTAATCATTTTTCACCAGGGCTCATATTAAATTTTTTTTTTGTTATTGTTATTTTTTCTATCTTTCATTATTACTGGTTTTCATGTTCTAGTTATATCTATGCTTGGCCATGGATTAAATAAAACAAATGAAATTGTGAATATGGCAATAAAGATGAGGAAAACAGTCCAAACAATGTAAATATTTACAATACCTCATCTGAAAAATATAGATAGATCCTGAAGAAGGCCAGAGCATACAGTAGCATGAAACATTGTGAATATGGCAATAAGCATGAGGGCAACAGTCCAAATAATGTAAATAGTTACAACACTTCATCTCAGAAACATAGACAAATCCTGAAGAAGGTTGGTGAGTACAACGGCTAAGACATTATAAATATGGAAATAAAGATGGGGACAACAGTTCAAATGATGTAAATAGTATAAATAGTTACAAAACCTCATTTCAGAAATATAGATAGATCCTGAAGAGAGACAGAGCGTGCAATGGATGAAACATAGTGAATGTAGCAATAAAGATGAGGACAAGTTTGAAAAATGTCAATAGTGTAAATAGTTACATTACCTCATCTCAGAAATATAGACATATCCTGAAGAAGGCCAGATTGTACAATGGCTGAAATGTTGTGAATATGGCAACAAGAATGAACACAACAGTTTGTATGATGTCAGTAGTGTAAATAGTTACAGTACCTCATCTCAGAAATATAGACAGATCCTGAGGAAGGCCAGAGTATGCAACAGCTGAAATGTTGTGAATATGGCAATAAGGATGAGGACAACAGTCAAAATGATAGAAGTAGTCATAATACCTGATTGCAGAAATAGAGGCAAAAATTATTTTCAATTGATTATGAAAAATCAATTTTCTTTGCTTCCCCTACCCACTTATTTTGATGAAACTAATATTTTTGTTTTGCTTTTTGTTTTAATTAAAAGACATTAAAAACTTTTGCTTACTTTTTGAACTTCTTTAAAATAAGAATAAAAAAGTTTTTGTCAGGTCTACTAAAAAAAGTTAGTCTCTTTAAAAACTTTAGTGGATAGACATCACTGGCGACTTCATCTCTCTCTCTCTCTCGCTGTTTTTCTATAACAATTTCATATAGAAAAAAAATCTGTTTTTCTTTCTCTTACAAACACAAAAGGGCAACTTGGCACAGCATAATGGTTAGCAAGCTTGTCTCGCTATTTCAGTTACAACTGATTGGTGAGTTTGATCCTCAAAGGGTGCTCGATACCTACAACCTTGTAGCACTTCCAAGCTGTGCTTTGAAAATCATATTACAGACACACACAAATTGTATATCTATAAAAATCTAGTATACAAGCCAATTTCGTGTCTCTCACCCTCATCTATGTAGGGGGGGGTTCTTTATATGTTCACCACAGTGAATAGATAAACAAAATGTTCAAGTGACTTATCTTACTGAATTCATTGTTTTGGAGACATAGATCCACACATCATCATCATCATAATAGGTGTATTTTTTTTTGTTGAGGCAGGACTGGGATTAATCTAGCACAAAACAAGGTGGATCCTGCCTGAGAGAGGATCTCAGTTTACCTCTCCACATACACCTGTCAACACACTGAAATCTGTCCTAATAATTTGAAGGAGGTTTTTTACAAGGCCAGGTGCTCTTCCTGATGCTCATCTCAGGCATACATGGTGGGAGTCCAAATACACCAAGTGTTTTATTGAGATACTGTCTCAAGAAAGATTACCATCCTAGCCTTATATATATATTGTCATCTGCAGATAGATCTTTTTCGCTGTATCACAGCTCATCAGTACGGTTAGACTCCGATTGCTTTTTAACCCAAGATTGAAACCCGACCGAAATGGCGTCAGTATAGTAATAATACCAATAGCAACAGAACTAATTCCGTCAAGACTAGCAATAATTAAACTACAAATAAGATCATCTTGAAACCCACCGGGAACTAACCTGGAGGGGAAAAGAGGGGGAAGAAAAAAGAAACAAACGAAATACCTGAACAAAAAGTCAAGCATTTGTAAGAAAGAAAAAAAAAACCAAGACGAAAACCTTAATAATAAAGAGTTCAATACGAAAGCAGAGTACACAAAGCACTCAAAGTGAAAGTGGAGCAAACAAAATCGAAAATCTATTTTTTCAATTTCATATATATATATATATATATATATATATATGACTAAAAAAAAAAAATATTTCCACCTTCACATTTCCTTCACTGACGGACTTTATTATGGCAAAGAGATGAAATAAACTTTATTTTTTGCCCTGAAAAAGTCCACCAGTGGATGAAACACATAAGTAAAAATATATTTTTCCTATGTCTTTTTTTTTTAAAAAAAAAATCATACTGTTCCTTTCCTCAGATTATAACTGAGAATTTTTACAACCACACACACATACACACATATATGTTGGGTGTTAGCTTCTATAGGAAGCTCATCCATCCTTTGACTGGTCTAGGGTGATATGTGTAGTGTAATTGGCCATGGTTAAGTGTAATTGGCAAAAATACCCAATAATGAGTAAGTTTGAGCACCCATAGCTCAGAGGTAGAATCGACAACTGACACCAATTCGGTCGGGTTTCAATCCTGGGTAAAAAGCAATCGGCTGATAGATCGGCAAAAAAAAAAAAAAAAAAAAATTCCTCGGAATACGGGCTGAACCTATCAGTTTCCAGCTAATTTCAGGATCCAGCCCTTCCGCTTTCATTTTCTGAGGAATTTTTGTGATAGGTGTTGTCTATGTTTACTGGAAAAAATTTCAATATTAAAATACCCCCACCAACACCGGCTACTGAATCTTAGGAGGGAATTCATCAGTAAGTGCCGCCAGAAGGGAAATTTTTCGAATACTTAAATTTAGAATTTAAATCCCCGTTGACTAGATGTTAGAATATAAATTAAAAGGATTCAATTTAAGTTTTAATCTTAATTTTACCCTAACGTTAACCTCAAAAAGTATTTTAACCCCCCCCCCCCACCTTCTTATTCCAAGCTCCTTTAATTGCCTATCTTTAGAAAATATGGATTCTTTTACTCAACCCCTTTTTTCCTTGGTTAACATATATATATATATATATTTTTTTTTCTCTCTAATAATTTTTTTCTCTAATAATTTTTAAACTGATAACTTCCTGTAATTGGCATTTAGCTCACTTCTACCTAAAAGGTTTAATCAAATAAAGTTAAATAAAAATTTTAAAAATCTTATATTGAAACCCATTCCTTCTCGCCTAAATACACCTCTTCAAACAGCCCAAAATCTTAACTTTAAAAAGTAATTTAACTCATTTAGTTGTCTATCTTTATAAAATATGAACTCCTATTCCTGCACTTCCTAAATATACCATTTCAACACCCTGTAACCACCCCCTGCAACTACCAGCTCTGTCCTTTTCCACTTTGTGACCGTTGTTAACCTAAAACCCCTCCACACTCTAACCCAGGGCCTTTGCCATTTGGAAAAACAATGTCGCTGACGGTGACATAGAGTCTCTATTAAAGATCCTATGTTGAAATGTACATCCGACACCTTTGAATTTTGAAAATTTTCTCTAATATATATATATATATATATATATATGTATGTATATATATATAGAGCTGTGTTTTTTGTTGAGGCAGAACTGGGATTAAGTTTGTACAAGGTGAGATGGGTACTAGCTGACAGGGGATCTAAGTTTTGCCTCTTGACATATGCCTGTCAACACACTGAGATTTGACATAAAAATTTGAGGCAAGGTTTTTACATGCCTGGATGCTTTTCTTGATGCTCAACTCAGACACTCGCAGTAATAGTCGGACACCGAGTGTTTTTTATCAACACATCATCTTTTGCGAGTTTTACATTCAAGACTTGACATTCTATCGTAGCCTTACACACACACACACACACAGAGGCTGGTCATTGGCTTCTATAAGAAGCTCATCCACCCTCTGACAGATCTTGTTTTTCTTCTTGTGGGGTGACATGCCACCCTCCTCACTAGCAGAAAATCTAGTGGGAGAGCTAGACATCTACTACCATGTGGCAGGTTGAACTGAGTTTTACATATTACTAGTAGCAAGTCTACACTTTGTGTATTTAGACGTATTTAATCAAGTAGTCTATAGCAGAAGGATTGTCTGGTGTATTGAATTTTGAAATTTAGCTTTATCTAAGGACTTAGTGATAAAATACCTGTCAATTAATAAATATTAAGTCATTAATATAATCAGATGGTATGGTTACCTAATAATTATTATACTGTGAAGGTGACTGCATGATTTGCTGATCAATACAGAAAGAAACAACAATGATGCAGAATTCTACTTAAAAAAACTGCTGAACCTGAAGGAGACTACCTTTAAATTTATTATTTTTAATTTTTTTGGACTTTTTTCAGCACAGCCTTATCGATTATTACATAGTTTTCGATTATCAAAAAGATTTGGAAAAATTTCAATATTTAAACAATTTGGTGGAGGGCTCAGTTTTTTATACAATGTTATAGTAAATCGATCCTCCATTTTGGAACCACTTGCATTGGGGTTACTTTGTTTCGTTTTTTTGCGACAAGTTGTTGCTCTTGTTTTTGTCTTTTTCAAGTTTTCTTCAGTTCTTACGATGACATCTTCCTCAGAAATTCCAAGAATGGCTTTATTCAAAAGTTTTGCAAAGGATTCAGTAGTTGAATATGCACAAGCAAAAAAGTTAATTGCGCAGGAGCGATTTACTATAAGGTTGTATGAAAAACTGAGCCTCCACCCCAAATTGTTTAAATGTTGACATTTTTACAATTTTTATTGTCAATCAGAAAGTTTACAATTTAATGGATAAGATTGCACTGAAAAAAGTAAAAAAAAAAACTGATAATCAACAAATTTACAGGTGGTGGTAATGTCGTACTGGCAAGTAGCTCCAAAATGGAGGATCAATTTACTATTATGTTGTATGAAAAACTGAGCCCCCTTAAAATTGTTTAAATATTGAAATTTTTCCAAATTTGTTTTTTTGTCAATCAGAAAGTTTAGGGTGTAATCGATAAGATTGCACTGAAAAAAGTAAAAAAAAAATGAAAAACAACAAATTTAAAGGTGGTGGTAGTCTCCTTCAGGTTCGCCAAAAACCTTAAATATGAGATTTTTGAAATAGCAGAACTCTGAATTGAATGGATATTAAATTTTTAAACACTTTTTATACCAAACTTTAGAAGCTGATATAAAATCGAGCAAAAGGAATTGTTCAAGTAAATGAAAAAAGAAAAGATCAATTGCAATTGTTTTTTGATCTTATGAAACTTGAAGTGTGAAAATGTCTGAAGCAAGAAAACTAAATGAAAATTGTGGCTGTGACTAACCATGAGAGAAAGAATGATTATCGGACATGATTACATATTTGTCTTATAAAATAAAAGTAATACACACATTGAGTAGAAGAAGAAAGGAAGGAAAAGATGTTCCAACTGGAATGATAAAGTGGAATGTATGTCCAGATTTTTGGCATTTTTGTGCATCCATACTTAGCAAAGAAATGAAGCAAATTGCAAAGAAGCAAAACAATCAATTCAGTCACGTGCCTGGCAAAGGATAAAGAAAACACCATGAGCCAATATGGAAGGAAAGAGAAGAGAAACGCAAAAGGCCTGGGCAGCACAATAAGGTGTCCATTTGTTTAATTCAAATTCATGCTCTAGCCAAGGAACCACAGCAGTAGTAAAAACACTCAAACCGCACAGACGGTGAGAAAAGCAAGAGAGAAATGGAAAAGTAAAAAAAAAAAAAACCATTATTAGTAGGAACCAAAAATAAATAAATAAAATAAAAAGTGGTTGGTGTGTTTGTATATGTGTGTGGGTGGAGTAGGTTCAGTGATAAGGGAGATTCAAGTACTTACCATATTTGATGGTATATAAAGACTCTACCAATTTACATTTAATAGTACAGTATTTCAGAATTAGGTTACATACAAGTACTAGTAGTTTATCATGTCTGGGTAAACAGTGAACCAGATTTTTCAATTTCACATCTAAAACCAAAGAATATGTTTATGTGCAGGTGGTGTAATGATTAGTAGCTCGAAACAACAGCGAGCAGAGTTCAAATTCCTGTCGTGTTTGTTAGATTCACTTTCACACAAATATTCTTAGAGAAAGGTATGAAGCCATTCTTATCTCCCATGAGATATGGTTTAAATAGTAGAGCAGACTGGGTTCTTCAACCTTGGTTGGCAACCAGTCTAGAAGATATTTTCCCTGATGCTCTGACCATGTGAAATTAAGCATACTCCTTGATTGGCATTTAGGTCCCACCCATTTACTGTTGAAATAGCTAAATGTAACTGACTCTAATAGTTTCATTTTTTGTATTTCCTACCTGTGTAACTCCCTTCCGTTTATTTGCTTTCCTGATAGCTACAATCCCACCAAAATTAAATGCAATGTCAATTCTTGAATCCTATTCATCTTTTATCCTTTCTTTAATACCCACTGTACCCAGTCTTTTCTCTCACTGTAAATCCTTTCCGCTTATTTGCTTTCCTGATAGCTACAATCTCACCAAAATTAAATGCAATGTCAATTCTTGAATCCTATTCATCTTTTATCCTTTCTTTAATACCCACTGTACCCAGTCTTTTCTCTCACCGTAAATCCTTTCCGCTTATTTGCTTTCCTGATAGCTACAATCCCACCAAAATTAAATGCAATGTCAATTCTTGAATCCTATTCATCTTTTATCCTTTCTTTAATACCCACTGTACCCAGTCTTTTCTCTCACTGTAAATCCTTTCCGCTTATTTGCTTTCCTGATAGCTACAATCCCACCAAAATTAAATGCAATGTCAATTCTTGAATCCTATTCATCTTTTATCCTTTCTTTAATACCCACTGTACCCAGTCTTTTCTCTCACTGTAACCCCCTGTGCTCTAGTGGCAGTCCCGTTTTGCTTGGGTTAAAATGATTTTTAAAAAAAAGTAGGTGCAGGTGGTGTAATGGTTAGTAGCTTAAAACAAGAAATCAGCAAGCAGTTCAAATTCCAGTTAAGTTTCTTGCATTCATTTTTGCACAGATATTCTTAAGGGGATTCTTATTTCCTACCAGATATGGTTTAAATAGTAGGACAGACTGGGTTCTTTAGCCTTAGTTGGCAACCGGTCTAGAGGAAAGACAACTCTGAATTCAAAATCATTTAGGCATAGGCTAGCAACTCCAAAAACCTATTTACTATGAAAGCCCAGCAGCAATGCCAATCGTATCAAGTGTTTGTAAATCATACTCTACAGTTAGAGTACAGGACTTAAGTGAGTGAGTGAGTTAAAAAAAATTAAATTAAACACCAGTGAGAATAGTCATCAAATTTAGTAATAGAATCCAACTTAAAACAGGAACTTAGTCTTGTCGCTAATGTTAGTGTAGTGACACTGGCAAATTAATATGCCTAATTTGCATAAGTGTAAGATAGAGCCTATATAGCTCATCACTGAGAATAAGTATGGACAATCTTAGCGACTGATTAGTGCTAAACTTCACTTCACATCAGTTAGTTTAATAATACCTATTACTATAAATTTATACTTATTAAGAATAATACTAATAATGCTAAATATGAATCATACTAAGGTTATCAGTCATTTAATTGTTATAGTATAACCCTGATATAAGATAAACCCGGATATAAGAGATATTTTTATCTGGTCCAAAATTAGAGCCTGTGGTAATGTATATAAAATACACTAAACCCGGATATAAGAGAAACCCGGAAAAAAGAGAGATTTTCTCTGGTCCCAAATTAGAGCCTGTGGTAATGTATATAAAATAGACCAAACCTGGATATAAGATAATTTTTATCCGGTCCCAACAAATCTCTTATATCAGGGTTACATGCTTGTGCAATCATGTCTCAAAAGTGACATGACTGACTAGGCAGAAGATCTTTCTGCAGTAGATTGGTTGCCAACCAAAGCTATAGAAGCCAATCTGCCTTGCTATTCAACCCATAGCTAGAGTGAGAAGAGATGGATTAATACCTTTCCCAAAGGTATTTCTGTGTAAGTGAATGAAGCAAATTCGATTGGAATTTGATTTCAGCCCTCCAATTTCTCATTCCGAGCCAATATCTATTGCACTGTAATGCATATCGCATAAGTTTATACTGAGAAAGAAAAAGTAATTTCTAATCAGTAGTCCATCTATATTTTACAAAATTCATTAATCCACAAAATTTTTTTGCCCAAATCATAATCCGATACTATTTTTAACGAAAGCATAGGAAGGAAGCCTCCGTCAATATCAGAAAGAGCTATAACAGTTAACTTTTTTAATAGAAATATTTTATAAATTTCAATCAAAAGTAACAATGGTCAGTTGGTCAATGAATGCTAAATGTTTCCATACAAGGAATCGGTTAATATTGACATAACCGACAGCAAGAATTAATTTTGGGTAGAAACAGTTCCATGAAACAAGAAATCAGATGGTAAAATAACTTTCAGGCAAGTCTTAACACTGCTAATATCATGAATTAATACTGATAACGATGACATTTGCATCCACAAAAGTGTTTACTCAAATATGAAATCTTAACTATTATTTTTATTGGATACCCATACTTGAGTAGACACTTAGTTTATGCTATTTACATTGTTCGGACTTTTGTCCTCATCTTTACTGCTATATTTATGACATTTCGGCTATTGTAAGCTCCGACCTTCTTCAGGTGCAAGGAAACATCATAAACATGGCATAAAAGATGAGGACAATAGTTCAAACAATGTAAATAGTATAGAAGTATGGACAGACACTTTGTTTATTTATTATGCAGTATATCTATTTATTTTCATCTGCTTGTCTCAATATCTGAGAAATCTTATTAAAGAAAAATATAACTGTCTTGAAGGATTCAAACTTGTGTACCCCATTAGGTTCAACATGCTTTAGACAACTCAGCCACAGAATGTGTCATAGATCAAGCAAAGATGAATAGTGTCTTATAAACGCAAATCTTTCCTAGATTCTCGAAAAATTTATATTGGATCAGTTTTGTATCCTAATGTAAACAAAGCAGTTTCTAAATAGGTGATGGATTTTGATTTGTTAATCTGATGGATTTTATTACTCAAACATTCTTTTTAGCAGATATTCATATTTGAGTAGATGCTCTGTTTAGTTATTAAAGTGTATATTTATTTATTTTCATATACTGGCCTGAATATTCGAGAAATCTTATTAACATACACAATTGCATATTTATAAAATTTAAGATGCCTCACTAGGAAAAACACAAACTGATATACAGAATCATAATAACTCAAGCTGCAAGATATCCCATACCAATCTCTTTGTTCAATATTATCCAGAGCATTAAGATGGTTGCTTACTGTGTCCTTAACAAAATTTACTATTTTATTTATTGGAGGACTTTTGTCCATCTATAAGTATTCTTGGGTATGAGCAATTAAAACAGTACTATAAAAATAAGCAATAATATTACTGGATAACTGGCCACTTGTATCCGAGGATGCTCGTCTGCTGAGGCAGCTAGCTAATCTCTGTTGCAGATGCCTGCTCAAGCACATATGTATTTGTTCAGCACCCACAAATCCCACCTGGGAAAGTGTGCATTATGTTATTAGGTTGTCCCAAAAGTTCATCAACACTTACAAAAAATTGAAATTTTACTTGCCAAGTAATCTAAGGTTACCAGAAAACACTTGCAAAAAATTGAAATTTTACTTGCAAAAACAACAAAAATTATTGCTCAAAATAAAGACCATCATTTTCCAAGACTTTCTGTCATCGATCTGCAAGCTTTTGGATCTGGTCAAAGTACCATTCAGCTGGCTTCGAATCAAAGAATTATTGACACGCTTCCTCAACTTCATCAAATGAGTCGAATCGGTGGCCCTTCAGAAAGTGTTGCATTGAGCGGAAAAGGTCGTAATCTGATGGAGCACAGTCAGGACTGTAGCCTGGATGTGGCAGAACCTCAACGCCGTCTAGCTCTTCAAACTTGTCTTTGGTCTTCCTGGCGGTGTGTGGCTTGGCATTGTCCTGCTGCATCAAAGCGCACACTTGGTTGATCAGAGCCGGGTACTTTTGCTTCAACTTTTCGTAGACCCGCTCAAGTTGCTGACAGTAAAGTTCTGCACTGATGGCACGACCATTTGGAACCAACTCAAAATGCACGATTCCTTCAAATTTCCACCAAACACACAACATGACTTTCTTGCCGAATCGATCTTGTTTTGGAACTGACGGTGTCTCTTGCCCTTTCTGAACCCATTGCTTGTCTTGATTGTGCTGGACCAGATAGACCCATTCCGCAAGTGTTTATGAACTTTTGACACAACCTAATATCTAGTGTGATCAACAGTTTGAAGAAGGCCAGTGCACTCAAACCCTCAGTCACGATGATTTGTAACTTTGTGCTAGCATAAACAATGATGCCCCCAAAGAGTTCTGTCTACCCAATTCCACTGATAAAGCTTTGGTCCAAGCCATGATATGGTTTTCAGGCACTTTCTAAAGGTGTTGCATGGTCCACCACACTTATAATATCAAGAAGTCACCTTCCTGAGAAATTGACCATGGTGAGATTTGCACCCAGATCACACAGTCAGAAAGTGAATATTCTAACCATTCAGACCTGTAGACATTGCCTTGAAGAAATAAAAAGAACAGTTTTTATATATATATATATATATATATATATATATATTTTTTTTTTAAAATAGAATCACCCTAGGCAAAGCATTAAAGTCATTAAAACACAAGGGGTTACAGGGTGGGAAAAACATTAGGAACAGAAGCATTAATAATGAGCAGGAAGAGACAGTAGACAGCGATTGACATTGCATTTAAATATTTGGAGATTAAAGTTAAAGTTGGCTGGAAAACATGGAGCTGAAAGGGAGTTCCACAAGCAAGAAATGTGAGAGAAAAAACTGTTAGCATAAAACTTACGGCTACATCTAGCCAGCTCAACTGCAAATTACTGAGATCTCAATATCAGTCTAGTCAGTCAGTTAAGTGTCATATGTGATACATGCTTGGGCGATCATGTCTCAAAAGAGACATGACTGACTGGGCAGAAGATTATCCCGCAGTAGGTTACCATTGCTTTCTACGGTAGACTGGTTCCCTACCAAGGCTATAGAACACAAGCTGTCCTATTATTTAACCCATAACTTTCCCAAGGGTATTTGTGAATAAGTGAATACAAGGAATTCAACTGGAATTTGAACTCAGCTTCCTGATTTGTCGTTCTGAGTCGATATCCACTGCACCACAACGCACATGGTACTATGCTTAAATTCATGAAGTGTAGGTACCATAACAAAGGTCTTTAAACTCTACAATCTCTAATAACCACTTTTTATAGCAATCATTTTTCAAGAGTTATATGCCTTTTTTTAATTTATTCATTATATCTCTTAACTTTTGAACTGAAAAGGGAAAAGTAAAGATTTTGAAAAACATGGCAAACGAAAGACAAAAAATTCTGCTAGCATAAATCAAACTGTTTTTTGAATAAACTGATTTGTTTTTTATGTCTTATCAACCTTTTGCAGATTAATTAAAACCATAAAATATTTTTTTGAATAAAGTGATTTGTTTTTTATGTCTTATCAACCTCTTGCAGATTAATCAAAACCATAAAATGTTTTTTTGAAGAAACTGATTTGTTTTTTATGTCTTATCAACCTCTTGCAGATTAATCAAAACCATAAAATGTTTTTTGGAGATAATAATGTTACAAGTTTTACTAATTAACCCATAGATGAAAGGAGAAAAGGTGGATCTTTCCCAAGGATTATTACTTATTTTATTATTTGCACATAAGTGAATATAAAGATTCTAACTGAAACTGAAACTCAGTTTCCCAATGAAAAATTCCAGGTACTGACCAGGCTCAACATTGCTTAACTTCAGTGATCATACAGGAACTAATATTTTAACATATGGCTGTAAGCCTCTCTGAGTAAAGTTCTCACTCAAGATATAAATACATTTGTTTTTTAGTTGACGTATAATTTATATTTTCATGTTCTAGAGCAAGTGATGTGCAGGTGGTGTAGTGGTTAGGAGCATGGAATGAGAATCCGGTGAATCAAGTTCAAATTCCAGTCAAGTTCCTTACATTCCCTTTTAGTTTTGGGAAAAGCATAGCTAGGAAGTAAATATTAAGGTAGAATGGGTTCTTCAGCTTTGGTTGGTAACTAGTCTAGGAGAAAGAAAATTCTGAATTTAAAATCAATTGGGGATAGGGATAGCAACTCCATCCTCTGCAAATCTACTTGCTACAAAGACTGCAGCAGCAACACCTAGTGTAGTGGGGCTGTGGCTCTTTAGTCCACAATTCAAGTATACAGGACTTGTGTGATTGAGTGAGTTCAAGGGCTAAAATCAGAGATTGTGTCAACTTCGTTTCTCAAAGTACAGAAAAGGGCAAAATATTTCTGGATTTAATTTTACAATAGAAAAATATAGTTACTATTTAACATCCAAAAAGATATATCATAACCTTTGAACTTCATAGCAAAATTTACATATCTACATTTCGGTCGTTATGACCTCTGGCTTTGTGTTTGCCAGTCTGACTAACCTCCACAGAATTTCAAACTGAACCCTTTTTATTTAGTCCATAAACTAGATTGTTTTCATTCCACTGTTCACATCTAAAGAGACAAGTTGTTCTAATTTAGTATTGATTAGTAAATGTACACCCTATTTCCACCAAGTCACAATTTGTACTGTACTGAGCAGTACCAAATAAGAAAACAAAAAGAAGATATTCCTAGGAATGTAATATTAGCTGTTTCATTATAAGGAAACATTTGGTATTCATTAACTAAGTAGATAGTGTAGCTTTCAATTGAAATTTATATAACCTTTTTCTGAAAAATAATTTTTTCAGGAAAATAGGTTTAGTAACTGTTATTGTTGTTTCTGGTATGGATGGGGGTTTCCCTTACAAGGGGAATAATCTACTTTTTTATTTTTTTTTTAAAATCGTATCACCCCAAGCAAGGTGGTAACACCACTGATGTGCAGGGGGCTACATAAGAGTAAAAAGGTTAGATAGAAGAGAGTGGAGAGAAAGACGAACCAGTTAGAAAGGCACAAGAGAAGGATGGGAATACAGGTGTGATGACAGTTGCAAAGGTGGAGAGAAAGGAAAGGATATACTGGGTGGGGAAAGACCTAGCGTCAAGTGGTTAATAGATGAGTATTGATATTGCATTTAAATTCCTGGAGGTTGTAGCCATCAGGAAAGCAAGAACATGGAAGCGAGTTCCACAGGTGGGAAGTGCGAGAAAAGAAAGATTAAATGAAAATAGGTTCAGTTTGAAATTCCGCAGAGGTTATCACCATCAACAAGCACCTGATGAAGACAGGCAGGCACAACAGTTGAAATACTGTGGCAATAACAACAAAGATGGGGACAATAGTCAGCAATGTAAATAATGTAAATAATAATAAATCCTCACCCTAGAAATTTAGGCAGAGGTTTAGGACAAAAATAACAGATTAAAATTAAAGTTGGTAAAAAGCAATTTAAAAGCAGAAAAAAAAACTAGTTGGCAAAAACGACTTTAAAATTTAAAAAAACAATATGGCGATTTAATGACTCGACATGATGAGTCATCACAGAGAACCATTTTTGCTTTCCATCAGTATGGCTGTTGCTAACCTCCAGGAGAGCGACTCATTGCACCTTCTTGGTTTCACATTTACTACTGACATGGAATGGAGTATTATATTGAATCAATTGGTAGGTCGGTTACTAGGAAAGCTGGTTCACCGTGTCATGCCAGACAGTTTTTCTAGTCAGTATACAAAGCATGGTCTGTAATGTTTTTGGTCCTGACCTGGCATCTTGACTTCAGTCACTTTTTCATTGCCATGACGTGACGTGACTTTTCTTTGTCTTTGCTATAAATGTTTTCATGGTGGTTATTCTAATGAATTCTCTTCTTTGGACTGCATAAATTTAAGTGTACTACTTGATTAGTAATGAGGTCTCATTGTTTTACTGTTTAAATAGCTAGATGTAAGTTTTATTCTAATACTTTCTTTTCACACAATTTTAATTTTTGGGGCTCTCTTTTGGTTTTTTGCTTCCCTAACATCTACAATCTTCAAAAGTTTAAATTCAATGTCAATCAACCATTTTCTGTATTCTCTTCTTTATTGATATCATTGCCTTGCTTGGGGTGAAATTAAAAAAAAAAGGGTACAGATAGAATAATAGATAACAGTTCCCCAAATGGAATTGACAACCAAAATTAAAACTCTGGTTGCAAGAGTTTGCGTTCATTTCACTCTAATGACCTTGGAAAAGTCAAGAAACCATCTCTTCTCCTCTAATCTATAGCTTAAATAACAGGGCAGACTGGAATCAGCAACCATTCTATGAGAAGAATAATTCTGACTTGAAAATCATGGAGAATGCAACAGGTAACCACTCTACTATCCTTTGCAAGAACCCAGGGCAATTAACAGATAATAATGAAAAGGAATCTGTGAAGAGCCATGATTGTTGACACTCTCAAGGGATAAATACAGCTACTAATTCAAATTGCGGAGAAGGCAACAGGAAACCACTGAACCATCTTTCCCAAGAAGTCAGGAAATTCACAGATAATAATGAAAAGGAATCTGTTGAGAAAGCAATAGGGAAGTAGTTCACTATCATTCCCAATTACAATCATAGTAATACACATATTACAAATATTTAAAGAAATGAAAGCAGGAAACATGAGGCTCACCAACGTTTTATAGGGATATGTTACTTAGAAAGAAATTTGCTGAACTAAGTGTCATCATTTTACAATCATCACTACAATTTCTATCAAAATTTGTCATTAATATTTGAAAATACAAAACGAGGAAAAAAAAAAACTTCATTCATTAAAGAATTATAGAACTTGAGAAATGTAAAACTTAGAACCAAATTTGATATGAAAAAAAGTTATTAATAATACAAAGGTTATCTCTTCTTGCCCTTAGGAACCCATACGCTTCAATACTGTGAAGTGATTTAAGCACCAAAATTCAAATCTTTTTTTTTCTCTCTATTTTTGGTCTCATCTGCAATAAGATAAGCTTTTAGGGCAAATTTTCCAGTCATTTGGAAATTTGTTTTTCACACACACAAGCACAAATATTTCGCTTGCACAAATTCTCTATTAATAAAATATCTTCTCTTGAAATATCTTTGCTTTAAAACTTAGACATTTCTCTTTTAAGACATTATGGTGAAGAACAATATTTTGGTCCTTTACTTGCATGCTTTATTTCTTAAAGCACAAACATATTTAATACTTCACCCTTTAACTTTCAACATGCTCAAACCTGTCCGATAAATATTGACTCTCAAAGCGTCACTGTTTGCATAACATAGTGTGTTATTTGCAATGATGTGGTCAAATGTTATGGTAGAGTATACATGGGGTGGGTTGAACAATGAGAGCCGATATTTATGAGGTGAGTTGAATGCTAAAGGATTAAATGAACTTCAATTTATGGACTTATTGTTTATATTTCCTGGTACTGACAGAAATGGCATTTAACTTATTCTATAATATAGTGGATTCAGTATCATCATTTATCCATCACACCCAGATGGTGCAGAGGGCAGCAACTTTTTGTTGCTGTTTCTGTAACAAACTGTTTTTTTTACAGGGCAGGGTTGTTAGCCCTGCACCAAACCCTCAAACCTGGAGGACCAGTGAACCATTCTTGGTCCTTACGTTTACAGCACCTGGTATTCCCAAATGGTCACCCATTTAAGTACAGATCAGGCTCGATGTTGCTTAACTTCGGTGATCGGACGGGAACCGGTGTATTCAACACAATATAGCCGTAGACTATTCAGTATACAGAGTTCAATTTCTGCTTTGTTACACTTCAATGGGAAAGGCATGAACCCATCCTCCCTCCATCTACGAGTTAAACATCAGGACAGATTGAGCTCTCTTGCTTAGGGGTGGCAATCAGTCAAGGAGAATTCTGTTCAAAACCAGCCTAAAAAGAGATGGGCAGTGTGAAGCAATCTTGACCTAAACATACCATTACTGCTACAATACATATGATGGCATTACAACCCTAACACACTGTGGGAGTCGTGATGCATTTTCAAATTTTAAATATGCTTGTAGTTTTCTCATTGAAGCCTGCTTTCATTAACCAGTGAATAATCATTAATATAACCAAATTTATCAGCTGAAAAGATTCCAAGGTTCCATGAATCAATCTTATTCTAAATGAAAGCAGTAAAAGCAAATAACCAATTTGGATATTAAAAGTTTTTAAACTAGACAGAATTCTATATATCGAAGATCCTAATTTTCAAATATTCACCTAAAAAAATGCTAAATCCTGACGTCAGAGTATTTAAGTTGAGGTGCGACCTTTAGGTCAGGGAGACAAGAGTAAGACTTTGCACACTAAAATTAGCTCAGATCACACCCCCACCCACCCACCAACACACACCTGACAACAAGCCTGAAAGTGCTTATAAAAATTTTGAAAAAAGTCCATAAACAAACCAGGGTGTATTGCTCGAGTGATCTGAGTGTGTGGATGGGGCTGGCCTTTAAGTTAGAGGTGGGGACCATGAGTTAGAGTTTACAAACTATAACTATTTCACCCCATTTTCCGAGGGGGTGGTCTCTTCTCTCTCAAGAAGAGACCACCCCGTCTGCACCAACCCTTAAGGTGCATGCAAAAATTTAAAAAAAAAAAAAAGAAAGAAAATTCTAAAAATAAATCAGGGGCATAGTCAGAGTGAGTTGAGTTGGAGTCTTTAATTCAAAGGGCAGTGAAGACATACTTAAGAATTATCATACTAAAATTAGTTCACGTCAGTTTCAAGAAAGAGGTGGGGAGAATGTTTTTTGGGCAGTAGGCAAATGACCTCCCCACCTGCCATGTCAAGTCTGAAACAAACAAAACTGGAAATAGCCCAGGTAAAATAATACATGTGCCTTCTTTACAAAGAATATAATAGAGAATCTTTCCTGCCTACGATCAGAATGGATGATGCTAGTCTCCTAGAGAGCAAAGCACTGTGCCTTCTTGGCCTCACTCTCCCAAATGATCTCAAATGGAATGACTACATTGAATCCATAGTTGCATCTATTGG
Source organism: Ascarosepion bandense (assembly GCA_037127315.1). Lineage (NCBI taxonomy): Eukaryota > Metazoa > Mollusca > Cephalopoda > Sepiida > Sepiidae > Ascarosepion > Ascarosepion bandense. The sequence continues at coordinate 1,821,821 of JBBBDQ010000909.1, read as the reverse complement.
TTCACTGTGTCAGGCCAAGAAGTTTTTCTCGTCAGAATCCATTTTGCACATTTATAAATCTACCATTTGTCCGTGCATTGAATATTGCTGCCATATCTGGTCAAGTGCTCCTGCTATTCATATTGAGGTTCTCGATAAAATCCAAAGACAGCTCTGCAATATAATGAATCCTGACTTGGCAGCCCACCTTCAGTCACTTTCTCACCAAGATGTGGCTTCCCTCTGTCTTTTCTACAAGTATTTTCATGGCAACTGCTCTGACAAGCTTTTTTTCCCTGACAAGCTTTTTTTCCCTGACATGTATTTACACATGCTACTAGATAGGCATCAAAGTCCCATTCGTTTACTGTAGAAATAGTTAAATTTAACTACCTCTTCTATGCTAACAGTTTCTTTTCTCACACTTCCCGCCTGTGAAACTCCCTTCTGTATACTTGCTTCTCTGATAGCTACAATCTCCAAAAGTTTAAATGCAACATCAGTCTTCATCTTCCATCTCCTTGATTCCCATCTTTCTCTTATCCTTTCTTCGACATCCCCTGTACATGTCTTTTTTTTCTCTCACTGTAACCCCCTGCACACCAGTGGTGGTCCTGCCTTGCTTGAGGTGAAATGATTAAAAAAATTTTAAAAGTGAGTGGGAAAGCAATCACCTAATAAAAAGTTTGGGTTTTGTGATAAGAATTATTTTGAAGTGGACCCAGTGGAAAAAAAAATGTTAATAGTCTCTACCCACAGTTTGAAACAGGAATAAGCAAGAGCATAACATCAGTGGCAGAAGCAATGAAAAATGAAGGGTAAAAATAAAATAAAATGGCTAAATGCATAAGGAATTGAAAAAATAAGCTTGTGAGGTGCAGTGTTTTCCAGCAGTAGAATTTAGAGCATCAATCCATTTCTGACCTTGGGTCAAATACTGTGTGTGGCATGATGGGAAATTTAAGAAATATGAAAGAAATGGAGGGAAGGGGATAAAGAGGAGGAGAAAGAGTGGGGAGAAAGAGAGTAAGGTGAGAGCGGGGAGGGATACCAAGCAGAACAAAAGAAAAAATTAGGAAATCAAAAACCAAAAAAGAAAAGAAGCAAAAATAAAAATTAGTTTTTCTTTTTTCTTTCTTTCTTTCAAGCATAGGTAATTTCAAACATTAATTTATCATCTTCTGAAACCAAGTCAAAACTAAATACACGGGCAGCAGTAAATATTGAAATATTACCTTATTTTCAACTGCTAATTTTCTTACTGAGATTTCAAATGTTTGTAAATTTAAAAAAAACTTTTTTTCTTCGTTTCCAAATTTCAAACTATGTTCGGTATAATTGCAGAAAAAATTTAATTAGCAGCTAAAATTAGAAAAAATTAAAAGCATTTTATAAAAGAAAAGCCAAAATTCTTTACTTTGTTAAAAAAAAAATCTAACTCCTTAAAGCAAGAAAAAGAATTGTTTTTTATGTGTGCGCTGGAGTTTTTAAGATGAAGAATTATTATAAATATACAAGATTTTATTTAGATTAGTAACTTTATATTGGTTGTTATTACATTTTCACTGTTGCACACCACCCAACCTTTTTCAGGTCTATCTGATAACCTTGTGGGAATTTTGTATGGGACGTCTTATTTAACCCACCGTAAAGTAAACTGTGCTTATTCTGTTGTCCATGCTAATGGGTAACTCATATCTGTTAATTCTTACAGGTTAATTTGTACTTGTGATGCATCTGAGTATATGAAAAACATTATGCCCTCCATTATGTCATTGTATTAAAGTGTAAAAGTCATATATTCGTGTTCAGCTGAAGAGGCAGGCAAATGACATTAAGTCTATAATTTCAAATTTTCAACACTGGATTGTCTGTGGGACAGATAGCCAAGTGGATAAAAGTGTTGGTTTAAGCTGTCTAATTACCTGCAAGTTGTAAGTTCAATCCCTGGGTTGGATAGGGCAAAAATATTGTTTGGTGTAAGAGACAAGGAGAAGTTAACTGAGGTATCTTGAAGCAGGGCTAGTGGAATGAGAATACCCTAACACGGATTAAAATCATGAATAGTTAATAATAACAGGATGTCTGAAGAAGGCTAGAGAGTAAAACAGTCAATATATATATATATATATATATATATATATATATATGTGTGTGTTGTGGTGATGTTTAGTGCCAAGATGATTGTTGTTTTTTCAGTGGTTTACTGATAAAAAGGCATTATAGGCAAGCAGGTTTTTTGCCACAAAGTGCTCAATTTCGAGATACAGATAGAGTGTTAATAGGATTAATGTGTAGAAGTTTGTCACTTAACTGTGCAGAGCCATACTGATTTTGAATTTTCATGAAGGCACCAGTATGATGTCCTCACTGCTCAGGGCTTATTTTTCTCTGTTATTGTGTCCAGGTTTTTTTCTAATCTATATGGAAATTTGTGTATCTGCAGAAACATTCATATAGCAAAATATTAAATTACACCAAGCTCCATATAAATAAAAATAAAACAAGGACACAACAGCAAACTGAAAAATAAGCCCTGAGGATTGAAGACATCATTTGCAAAACTTTGAAGTCAGCATGAGACTGCTCATTTAAGTGACAAACTTCTGAACATTAATCCTATATATATATATATATATATATATATATACACGTGTGTGTGTGTGTGTGTGTGTGTGAATTAATAAATATTCATATGGGAATACACACATGTATAAAAATATTATTCAGGTATTAATAAAACAGTGATCAATGTAGTATAAACAGAGCTATTATATATATTAATAAATATACATATTATCTGACATTGATGGCACAATTTCTTTATCACTCCCTTCCTTTCCCCTTTTTTCATTTCCCTGCAAATATTACTATTAATAATTATGAATTTTGCCCCTTAGACTTCAGTTCCCTGCATTGTAATATTTTTTAATTTAAAATTCTAATTTTTTTTCTTCATGTAATTTTTGTTTATTTAAATTTTAATCTTGATAAATTAAAAAAATAATAGCCTAATATTATAAAAATTAATTCCCATGAACATTGAGTTAATTCAAGTCTCTTAAATGTAACGTGCACCTGATGATTGCGTAATGCATGAAGCTCCAAGTCATGCCATCAGTATAGGATAATATGTGTATATATATATATATATATATATATATATATATATAAAAGCTGTAGATACTAGTCAATCAGTCGATATAAAAAGTTAAAATTTAATCTTTTTAACCTATGGATCGTTTGTTGCCAAAACAGCTGAGTTTTATTTTTTATTTTTTTTTTAAGCAAGTGATGAATTTTTTTTTTTTTGTCCTCTGGACCCACCAAGTTGACAAAATTAGAAAGCCGCATGGTTAACTTAAAGGGGAGCAGTAATAGTTGATGTGTGCAATGGGAGGATCAAGAGAGTAATTGACAAATTTTCAGTGTCCATTAGGTTTTCTCCTTTTGCTTTTTTTTTTTCTTTCCTTTTGTTTTAATTTCTTATTTGTGGAAGCTCAATTCACCATCTATGCCCATTCTTCAACTGACAACTTGTACAGGGATTATCATTTGTGTTTTATGAACCTTAAACTGCTGGGTTAACGTCAAACAGGGTTGTGGATCATGCACAAAGAACTGAGGATTTCAACCATTTATAATTAACAAATTCATTGTTTTATTTCAGAAAACATTTTTCTTTTTTACTTTTTTTAAAATTTCCATTCTCACCCCCTAAATAATTTCTTCAAAAAGTCTTTCATTCTATTACAATTAACTGTATCTGATTGGATGCTTTATAGCACGATCGAAATGAAGGACTTGATTTAAAATTAATATCAAGTTATGTAATATCTCAAAAGAAAAGAATGGTTGAAATTTCAGCCCAGCTGTAAAATTGGTCACCCGTCAACATTGGAAGTGTGCCTGTTCCATGTGTACGCTTACCCATAGAATTAGGCACACTACCGCACACACTCACAAAAGCATGCACTTTACCAGCATTTCAAACAGCTGAAGCAGTATTACTAAAAAGAATTGTTTTATTCCAATGACCATACTGGAGAGAGGCAGACATTAGAAACTTGTCTCCATAGGGGAAACAGCTAGCAACAGGCGCAAATTTCAACTAGTACGTACATGCAAGTTCATTTTGCACTTCCTTCATATTGTAAAGGACACACATTTTTTTTTTCCAAGAGTCTTTTCTTCCTTCCTTCTTTTTCAATTCTTTTTTTTTTTTTTTTGGATAAGCATGCATACATTTTTTTTTTCATAAGAAACTAGAAAGCGAATACATTTTGTAGATAGAAATTTTATATATGACTAATGACTAAAGGTTACGTACAAGCATCTCTATGGAAAGCAAAGAGAATAATTTGGTAAAAAAAGTTCCATTAGTAATTACAGTGTGCTGTAGTTTTTATAAGAACTAATTAGCAGCACTGAGACTCAGTGCCAGATTTAGACTTGGTGCGGCCCATAGTGATACAAAGCTTAGATATCTCTTGTAAAAAAATTACACCAGAAGATCTCACAAACGTTGAAAACATATATACTTTTTTTTTAATTATTTAATAGCAAGGCATTTAAAGTGAAAAATACAATTTATTTTCAAGTGAATATATTTACTGATTACATATTTATATTACTTGGCATGATTGCTATCATAGATTCAAAATCTTGAATAGTCTAGAACAGGGTGGCCAATTTAGCTAGTTTATACAGAGATCTGCTGCATAGTTAATTTATTTAAAAATTTAGCTTATATAAAGAATTAATGGACTTATTACTTCAAACATTATTTTTAGTAGATATCCATGTTTGAATTTATTTATTTTAAAACAATGTATTATGTCTACCGCATGTACAGTTGATATAACTAAATTAAAAAAAATGTACACCCTGGCAGCATTCTAATTTGTGTCTCCCCTTGTATGAGAAATAACTGTCTGACGACCCTACCACTAAGACTAACACTTGAAGATGTGTGTGTGTGTGTGTGTGTGTGTGTGTGTGTGTGTGTGTGTGTGTGTAGACAGGCCAACACCGAGTGGCTGGAATCTATTTTAAGATTGAATGCAATCTTGAAGCCATTTTTAGCATATATATCTAAATACATGCTGCAAAATAAAATCCTTACATTTACCTTGATGAAGTTCCACAGTGGAAAAAATGCATCGGTAAAAAAATGTTTTCCGTTTGTCTTTGATTTATATATATATATATATATATATATTCTTCATTTGTAAACGAATTATTACGTGACCTAGGTTTCTACCATGTGGTGACTTCAGGCGATTTGCAATAACTGATTTTACCATTTACCGGTTTTGTTTTAGATTTTTTTTGTTCAGAATGCTCAGGTAATGGTGATTTTTTTTAATGTTCACGTGATGGGGAATTTTTGAGTGCACAATTTTTAAAATTACATGAAATTATAACATTTTCATCCATGGTTGTATGAACCTAATAGGTATTTTTTAGTATGGTTACACTTAGTCATAATTTCTGTTCTTTCATTCAAGAATTCATTTTTGTTTGGGAATAGCATAATCGCTAACTTTTCTTCCTGGCTCAGTCTACATATTTTGCCACCGAAGTCATTTATAAAGCAAAAGTACATAACTTGAATGGCGAAAATAAAATATATTTGGGATCAACCAAAGACACCAGGTGGTTCAATCACAAGTCTACATTCAAAATAGAAAACTTAAAAAACTATAAATTTGGCTAGCCATCTGTGGAAATTGAAATCAAAATATGGAAAAGACCCAGACATAACGCGGAGTATAGAGAAAACAGCCAAGCCTTACAAGGGTGGCAAGATATGTAGACTGTGCCAGGAAGAAAAGTTAGTGATTATGCTATTCCCAAACCAAAATGACTTATTGAATGAAAGAACAGAAATTATGACTAAGTGTAACCATACTAAAAAATACCTATTAGGTTCACACAACCAAGGATGAAAACATGATAATTTCTTGTAATTTTAAAAATTGCACATTCAAAAATTCTCTGTCACGTGAGCATTCAAAAGAAAAAAAAATCACTGTTACGTGAGAATTCTTAAAAAAAAAAGGGTAAACGGTAAAATCAATTATTGCAAATTGCCTGAAGACACCACTCTTGGTAGAAACCTAGAGTCGCATAATAACTTGTTTACAAATGAAGAATATTCAAAAGTTCTACAATATAATTGTATTGAACACTTTTTAATACAAATGTGCACCGGTCTAATTTTATTATGACCAAAAACTAAGTAATTAAACAATCACTATAAATATATATATATATATATATATATATATATATATATTCATTTAGAATTTATAGCATAAATATGCTATAATATCACTACAAAAATAGTCATTTTGCTTCAACACTTAGCTGTGTCTTATTAAGTGATAATGCTGATATCAAGTTGAAGAGTTTTAAAAGGTTTAAAACTAGCCAAACTACCTTAATGTCTCCCTGATTAAACGAGTTTGGCTAGTTTTAAACCTTTTAAAACTCTTTAACTCGAATTCAACATCATCACTTGATAAGAGACAGTGTTGAAACAAAATAGCTATTTTTGTAGTGATATTATAAGATATTTATGGTATAAATTCCAAATAGATATTATTTGCTCTACTTTGTATTGAGTACTTTTTTAAGATTACGGTTTTTGTTTGGGTACGGAATTTTATTTCATCCATACCTACCCTTTGTTGGCTAATACACCATCGTCAGGCAGTGAAAATGTTGGTGTATTAAACACTGAATAGCAATTAAATTGCTGTATGCTATTATCATGATAATAATAATAATAACTATATATCTATGATCTACTTTTGTATTGAGCACTTTTTATAAGTAAAATATATATAACTGTGAAATGTACCATTAGTATTCACCACTTATATATATATATATATATATATATATATGCAGGGGTTAAACATAATAAAGCTAACACCTCGTCTCAAAATAGCATAACTTGGAAAATTCGTTTAGTTAGTTGTTTTAAAATTAGTCGTACTTTATGTGTTTCTGCTAAAATTGTTGATTTTTACAGATATTATTTAAATAAGTTTGGTAAAATCAACAGTCAAGATTATTTTAGAATTTTAAATGATCAACTTCATCCTATGGCTCAGAAACTGTTTCTGGAGGGACATGGCATTTTTCAGGATGATAATGCCCCCATTCATACTGCTAAAGTTGTAGCTGAAGGACATGAGGAACCTTCTAGTGAAGTAGAACAGTCCCCAGATTGTAATATCATCATTGAAAGAATTGGAGACTATTTTAGCTGAAAAATGGATAAAACTTCTTCTGGAAACAAGTTGATCCCACACAGAATTCAAACTGTAATTACTGCCAAAATCGGTCCTACTCAATATTGAAATAAATTTGCTTGAAATTTCAAGGTGTTTCCATCATTTTGTTCACCCCTTTGCATGTGTGTGTGTGTGTGTGTGTGTGTATATATCAGTCAGTGCCATACATGAAACACACTTGGGCGATCATGCCTTGAAAGAGACATGACTGACTGGGCAGAAGATTATCTCGCAGTAGGTTGGCATTGCTTTTTGCAGTAGACTGGTTGCCAGCCAAGGCTATAGAACCCAATCTGTCCTGTTATTTAACCCATAACTGAGAGGAAGAAATGGATTAGTACCTTTCCTAAGGGTATTTGCATGTAAGTGAATGCAAGGAATTCAACTGGAATTTGAACTCAGCTCCCCGAGTTCTCTTTCCGAGCCGATATCCACTGCTCTACAACGCACCTCCTATATATACATATATATATATATATATATATATATATATATATAATTTAAAACATAAATGTGTTATGATACACTACAAAAGTAGCTATTTTGTTTTGACACGACTTGTGTCCTATTAAGTGATAGTGCTGATTTCACATTAAAGAGTTTTAAAACATTCAAAACTATCCAAACCCCACTAAATCAGAGAGACATTGTTACATTGTCTGTGGAAATTATTCTACTTTTTATTGAGCACTTTCTTAAGAAGTGTTTTTGGGATACAGAAATTCATTCTATCTCTACCTACCCTATACTCATATATATATATATATATACTTAATTACAATAAGGCAGCACTAATAATTACAGACTAAAAATCAGAAAATACAATGCTAAAACCGAAATCCTTAATAGATTTAAACATAAAAAATTGCTTACTAAAATAGGTCTTTTTTTTTTTGTTGTTGGTTTGTAATAAAGGTTGTTTTACCTTGATTTAATTTGGTTTCTTCTTTTGAGCTCTATATAGTTGCCGTTTTTAATCTAACTTGTTAGCCTGGCCCTGACAATCCGTTGTGTGAAATCACAGTCGGTGGTGGCTCAATTTTAGATTTAGTGTACTATATATATATATATATATATATATATATATATATCTGACAGAGGTGAAAGCCTTTAATTCTTCTAATCTAAAATTTTCAAACAATGGTTTTCTACAGATTCATCAATATAACATCAGCCTGAGTTCACTTCTCATGACAGCACCAAAACGTTTTGTCCCTGAGGATGAGCAAAGAAGAGCTGAAAAAGTTCTGGAACTATCAAAGTGAACTATGGATAATTTTTGTGCAGTTCTTAAGCTATCTTTATATATGGGAAAATGATATATGAATTTTCATATATCAAGAGCAGTTTCAGAGGAAAGATGTATGACAAACTGAAAAAATGTTTTTGTGTGATGCGTTTTGTTCCTTAAAACTTCATCAGACTGGGTTTATGCTGATGTGAATACACATACGCACGAATGAGAGACACTGGCAATTTTAAATTTAGAAAAAAAAAAATTAATTTTAAAATGTGTTTTGGATATATATTCTAGCCAAATTAATTTAAATTTCATTTTCCTTTTATTTCCATCATGTTTGTTATTAATAATCCTACTTTGTGACGAAAAATAATAATAATAATATATACATTTGTGTGTCTATGTCTAGAGTTGTGATAGTTTTTGGTGCCAAAGTTGTTGCTTTTGCAATAGTTTTACCAATAAAAGACACTTTGGCAAGCAGGTTTTTTATCACAAAGTGCTTGATATCAGTTGGAGATGGAGCGTTGATAGTTTTAGTGCAAAGAATTTGTCACTTAAACTGAGAAGGTTCATGCTAACTTCGAAGTTTTGTGACGACACCATTATGATGTCTTCACTTGTCAGAGCTGGGCTTTTTTTTTGTTTTTTTTCCTTCACAGAACTTCGAAGTCAGCATGAATCTGCTCAGTTAAAGTGACAAATTTGTTATACTAATACTATATATATATGTAAAATTTTAAAAGCTCCTGCCTCTAACAAAAAAAAAAAAAAAGAAAAATATTCTGACATGTTTGAGGCCCCAAGTTTCTCTAGTATATGCCTAAATCCAGCACTGACCGACTATATATTCCTCTGTAACTGGAATGAGGAAGGTGGTTGAATGTTTTTGAACTATCTCAAGAAAGGAGGAGGAGGAGGAGTAGGAGGAGAAGAAGAAGAAAGAAGAAGAAATTTTTTTTATTACCTAAGTTCCCTGAGACAAGGAGCAATTTTAATAATCAGAGGGTTTGGAATTGTAATCAAAATGGAACAAACAAGGGTAGGATCAGACGATTCATTTAAAACATCAAAAAGTGTGATTGATTGAATTGTTTTCTATTGCTTATCAACCCTTTATAGAAAAATTTTTTAGATTCTAAGAATTTTTTTTTTTTTGAGTTAATAATTATTTACTAATACAGGTTTTACTAATTAACCTACAGCTGGGGAGAGATGAGGTGGATTCATACCTAATCCAAATTTGATAAACAAACAAGAAATTATGATGTGGATATAAAGTAGAGGATCAATTCTATATTACAATCAATATGTAAAATGATCACTCACTTTGTAACCATAGTAGTTTCTATACATTTATATTCCAAAGAATGTAAATAAATCTTTAAAAGGACATACCTGTGTAGCTAATCAGTACTTCATTGATTGATTTGTTTTCTATGGCTTATCAACAGACAAGAAGTCATAATGTGAATATAAAGTGGGGGATCAATTTTATATTACAATCAATACATGAAATGATCCCTCACTTTATGGCCATGGTACTTAGAGAATGCAAATAAATCTGAAAGACATGCCTATGTAGCTAATCTTTATTTGATTGATTGATTTGTTTTTTTACAAATTATCAACCCTTTGGAGGTTATTTAAATATTTCAAGTTCTTTATATTTTCAAGTTTCGTTATATTTCAAGTCTTAGTCTATGGACCCACTATAAACGCTTATGAAATTTATACATAAATTTTTTACTAAAAATAGCTTATAGTTTTGCTTTAACGTAGTAAAAATTGGTTTTAAACTTACTTTAAATTGATGAATGTAAATTTTCATTTGATAACATTAATAAGTAAAAATAAATATTCAGACATTGAAAATTTACACTTTGAATTTCATGTGATGAGTTAATTCATGGACCCCCTATCTTATCCTTGTGGACCCCCTGTGGTCCGCAGACCACAGTTTGAAAACCCCTGGTCTAATGGATAGAGGCTTTAAATGAGAGATTGGAAAAGTGAGTATGAAATCAAGTTGAATTTGCTACATTCACTCATGGAAAGGTACGATTTCATTTCTTGTACCTCCAGCTATGGATTAAATAACAAGGCAGAATAATTCTTAGAGAATGGCTGTTTGAGAATTTGAATTTGAAAGTGGCTGGAGAGAGTTGGGCTTGCCTTGTTCAAAATATACCACTGCTCTGATGGCTGCAATATATGTGGTTCTTCTACGGTCATAATGGGACCTGGGATTGCAGTCTTCACATGCTTGGGTCAGACAGGGAAAAAAAAATCTATAATGTATCTAAAAGTAGTTTTCAACAGAAAGAGAGAGGTGGAGAGAAGAGAGAGAAAGAAAGTAAGAAAGAAAGAAAGAAAGAAAGAGAGAAAGTGTCTAGTTAAAAACATACCATCTCTTAAACCTCGGCTTCCAACTAAAACTGGCTAGCATTGGTCACCCTTTAAAACTAAAAGCATTTGGCCCAAAAGCATTGAAAGAAAAACTAAATAAAATATAGAAAGAAAGTAAAAACTAAAAATAAAAAATAGTTGGATAGAAAGAAAAAAAAAACAAAAAACAAAGAAAAATAAACAAAAATAAGAAATATGAAAATTTAGATAAAAAGAACAAAAAAAAAAGTTCTTTTTCTGCAGAGGTTCATAATATTTGTCTTGTGTAACTGCTGAAAGCAATTCTACATATTTTTACTCAAACTATTTCTACCATTACCCCACTTGTCGTCATTTAGAAATGTCATCGCATAAGAGGTTTTAATGACATTTTACGATGCAGCTGAACAGAGAGGGTCACTAGTAGAAACCCCGTCACATCGTCACATCCGTACAAAGGCAGGGGGATCATTATGTTGGTCTGCCTACAATGGGATGGATTCTTTTAGAGATTTCTTAAGCCTTTAAAGAGATTAAGAAGGAATCATATTCAACTCTCTGATGGAAAACACTGACTTGCTAATAAACAAAATGTGTAAATGTAAGTAAAAATATGTATTATTCGCAGACATGTGTACACATATGATAAATACACACACAGACATATATATGAATAAAGACACTCACACACACATATATATATATATATAAACAGATAAATGTGCACATACATATATACACATACAGATAGATGCATATATATGTATATATATATATAAACACACAGACATACATATATATGTGTGCACATACAGAGATATATATATATATATGTATAGACACACGCACATGAGTGCATATATAATCATAAGCATGAATATATACATATATTTATTCATGTACATATATATACATACACTTATATATCCATAAATATATACAGATATATACATGTGTGTATATATATATATATGTGTGTGTGTGTATACACACACACACACACACTTACATAAACCTTATAGACACACACACACACACACACACATATATATATATATATATATAGATATCATACATGCATACACAATATATGTGTGTGTGTGTGTATGTGTGTGTGTATGCATGCACCCACCTAAACATACATTATACAACCATACATACAGGGTATGATATACCAATTATCCCCATTGTATATTTCAAATTTTGTGGATGTTTGTTGCTTGTCTTTGATTTTGTCAATCGCACAGTGTATATGCAGTTGGGCACTATCTGTGAGAAAAAGAGCACCCGGAAGCAATTCACTTTGCTAGAAATTTAAGAATTGTATACAATAGTGAACATTACATTTTGGACGTCAATCTGAGGACAGTGCATTTGGAAAGAGTTGGATGAGTCTAATGGTGATTATGAAGGTAGAGCAGCATTCTGATAAGAAAAGAACTCTCGAATTTGTTGGTGAGGGACTCAGACTCAACATGAAGACCCATAGCAAGTACCTTGAGGTGGTAGTTTCTGCCCTGGGTCAAGAGGCTTACAAGAGGGTCAAGAGCATATGCCTGGCAACAGGACTCTGCACCATGCCACACAAGAAGGAGAACCTAGTTATGACTGTCAGATAATTTCTCAGTCCACATCATGCCAGAAATATTGCCACCTAAATCCCTAGACTTCAACCCAACTTCATTAGCATGTGTGCGGTTTTCAGTTGAGTGAGTGACCAACAAAACTCCTTGTAACATCAAAAATGACTTGAAGGAAAGGATTACAGCAGCATTCATCAACTTAAACAAGGAGACCTTCCAGAAGCATCGCAGGAGATTCCAAAGTGGTCTGGAGGCCATTACTGAATAAATTTAATCTTTAGTATTACAAGTTACTTTTGGGTAAATTTGGTAAATATATATGTAAAAATGAGATATCTGCATTATATTCATTTTTGTAATTTACCATCACACCCTGTAGTTATACATACACACATATATAAACATTAATATGCATACATATATATGTGCATGCATAATGAGATAAACACACACATATGTGTGTGTGTGTGTGTATGTGTGTGTGTGTGAGTATGTTTTTTTCTTTAAAAAAATGCTTTTATTTACATGCATACATGTAGATGTATGTATTCTTCTTGGGAAGTAAAAAACAGTCCCTGGCATATATATATATATATATATATATATGTACACACACATACATACATATAATAAAGCAGGCATAGTATACACACTCACTCACTCACGTATATGTGTGTGTGTGTGTGTATATATATATATATATATATATATATATATATATATATATATATATATAAGTGTGTGTGTGTGTGTGTGCATAAAATAAATGGTGTATGAACATATGTAGGTTTTTTTAAAAGTATTTTTTATCCAAGTTTATTTCTTATGTCTATCAACATTATTTTTAGTGGGTACTTGTGTTTGTCTTATTATCATTGTTTTAGCAACACAAACACATATATCCACTAAAAATAAGTTTTACAGTGATAAAAAAATCCATAGGTGTGTGAGTAAGTGTTTGTTTTTAACATATATCTATTACTTACATGGCGTATGTAAATCTATACATGTTCTTGGGAAAAAGAAAAATAGTATTAATCTTTATTAGTACACTATTATTAATAAGTATTCTCCTTTCACTGCATTCTTTTTCAAGATCACTCAACTGAAGTAGTCCAGTTGTTGACTTCAGTTAAGGGTATTATCTGTTGTCATAGCAGGATATGACAACACAACCGAAAAATTCAAACATACACTATCATTTGATGTTCAGAGTTGTCTACAGGACAAATCTTCTGTTCTGCAAACAATGTTGCCTAGAATATGCTCATGGTTAACTAAAAATTAGTACATAGCAAGTATAAGTTGAATTTTTTTATCTTATGTTTGAGAATCTATCACCAAATCTTGTTGGTTATTTTTTGATTGACACTTGAGGCTTAAAGCTAACATTACAACAATAGCAGATTTACTGGCAATCTATAAAAGGGGGGAAGAGTTAGAAGCAAAAATATTCTAAATATTTCAGCAATCAGCAAATAGACAGACAAATCAAATAAAACCTGTAATCCCCACCCATGTTACCCATATCATCATTTTTCCCTCCAACCTAAACAAACGGCCTTCTTTGGTCCCAGACTCAAGTAATGCTTTCTCCTGATAACAAAGTTTCAGTTAATGTACAATGAAGTTGAAGTTGTTCAAAAACATACACCTGCAAGGTGTTTAAGTAGATACAAGGCAAGAAGCAAAAAGTTATAACCAACACAGCCATTTAGCATAAAAAGTCTTCTATAAGATGTACACAAAAAGAAAGTGATAGAATACACAGGTAAAAAAAAATACAGAAATTTTAACGTAAATCCACAAACAAAATAACAAGGAATTTCTACCGGGACCTTTTTTTTTGTCATTCTTCTTCTATATATCATGCCTCTTCAAAATGTGAGTGATCATGTCTCTCTATAACTTTTTGTAAGATTTTTTTTAATCTTTTTGCTATCTCTCCTAATCTGTGTTCAGCCAACCATTTACACAAACTATGTAAATTATTTGGTCCCTCTTGCCTTCAATCTGCCCTCTGAGTATTGAATTTTCTTAGCTCTCTTTCTTTCCTCATTATGTGTTTTCAAAAATTCAATTATCTCTTTCTGATTCTAAGTATAAGTGCATTTTTTGTTCCTTAAAACTTCCTTGTTACTCACATATTTGGACCATGGTATCCTCAGCATCCTTCTGTAGATCCACATTTCTGTTGGTTCAAGTCTCTTCTTCATCTGCGAGGAGAATGTCCAATATTCACTGACATATAGGAAGACCAATATTATGACATAGTTTCGTAGTCTTTTCTTTGTTTCTAATGAAATTTTGCTGTTTCTTAAGACTTTGTTTAGCTCTTGGAAGGCATATTTTACTATGCCAACATGCCTTTGAATTTCAATATCACATTTACCACCCTCTGTTAAAAGACTTCCTAGATAGTTAAATTTTTGTACTTGCTTGATTTTGGTGCCTCCGATTCATAGTGCTCGTTTTGGTCTGTCCATTCTGCTGACATCCACTCTTCTTAGAATCGATGGTTCGTCTTTTTCTTTTATTTCTTTCACTACTTTCTGTAAGAGGTCCTGTGGTTTCTTTTCTGTGTCTCTAATCAACACTGTGTCATCTGCATATCTTTTATGAAGATTCAATAATGAATCCAGTTTCTAATTCTGTCAAGGTTGAATAAGTCTGGTGAGAAGACCCATCCTTGTCTGATGCCCCTTTCTATTTTTGTGTATTTACTGAATTCCTTTCCTATCCATTTTCAGGTGGTTTGTTCCCAGTATATGCCCTGGTTTATTCTAATATATTTCCCAAGTAAATCTAGCTTTTCTAGTAGTTAAAATAGTTAAGATAGCAAAAATTTACATTCAGTTTTCCTTGGATTACTACATACATAACTTTTGTTTACAAAGTCAATGGATTTTTTATGTACACGACTAGATGAAAACAAGATTTTTGTCAAATTCAATAAGTTTTGTCATACCAACTGCAAACTATTCATTAAAATTGGTAGGAATTAGAAGAAGTTTAATGTAAAAATTTATATTACTAAAGAATGGCTGAACTTTATAACATTAGTAGAATTTATCATCAAGAGAAGAAAGCTGATAAAACCACTGTTAGGACACAGCCACTTCATTAATTAAAGCATAAAAATAGAATCATTTAGAACAGCCATATGTAATCAGGCAATAGAGGTATCCTTCCTAATAAGTAAACATCTTTCTCTCTCTTGCTATTAACCTTTCTAAAGTTCACCCAAAACAAGGCCCGAGAGCTACTCAAGGTAGTAGGTTACTGAATGATGTGTGTGATATGAATATAAAAAGAGTTAGAAAGAAGTAAGAATTAAGAGGATGACAAGGTAACAATTGACTGAATAGGTTAAAACTGTAGTGTTCAGGAAAGCACACACATAGGAGTATTTTTTAATCATTTCTTTCCAAGCAAGGCAATAATGCCACTAAGATGCAAGGTGTTGCTGGGAGTTAGAAAGAATGAGAAGACTTTCCACAAAGTAGTAGTTCTTGAGAAAAAAAAGTTGGCTAAATAGAAATTCTTCCCCACAAGTGGAATATGGGATAAATGTGTGTGATTCAGCTCTATGGACATAGACAATTGAGTCCTAGCTATAAAAGTGGTAGGATTAAAGAATGAATTTTGTCTGAACATTTCCCATAGAAATAGCAATATGGTAGCAATAGGCTTGCAATTTTGCATTAGTGAGAAAGAGGTTGCAGAATGGAAGATGTGCTTTTCTCTACAAGACCATGTGAACAAATTTGAACACTATCAAAGCTGGAAGTTGTAGATTGAGAAGCTTCAGTGCAGTAATATGCAGTTTCTATGTCTAATCTGACTCTTGTAGAGATCAAGCATGGCAGAAGAGTACGGTAACTCCTGGAGTGGTAGGATGATCTAACCATTTTTCCAGCCTCTTTAGCAATGGATCATATCTCTGGTGCAAAATCAGTGTGTGACTGAGAGAGATTCAAAGAAGCTACATTAGCTATGGTTGGCTAAACTAGCACATTAACCATTGCACCACAAGAAAAATTCAGCAGTCATTATCTAAGAGAGTTTCAACATTTTGCATTCATCTCTAACCTGCTTATTGCTTCTTACATTGTGTATAAGACAAGATATTTACATTTGTTAAAATAAACTCAATAGTTGGATCAACTGGGTTGAGATTGTTAACAATAATGTTTATATCAATGTTCCCCGAGATAAACTAATTAAGCAATCATCAATGTATTAAAAAAAAAAATTTTTGGAAGGGCGTACTGAAACAGGTCTGACCATAAAAATTCTAAAAATAAGCAAAGCATAGTAAATAATTATTAATAGGGTTACCTATAGGCAGGGCTGGATTTAGGCCTTAAGAAAACACTGGACGAATAAAATTTGAGGACCCCCTTCATTATATATATTCTTCCTCTGTATCTATAAAAAAAAATAAAATTAGATGATGCTTTTTTTCATGTCAAACATGAAATACTTCAACTAAAATTTTTAATGATCTTGGAACTTATCCTATTTATTTCATTAGCAACGTCATATTTTTGTTATTTGAACTTTACTTCCTACAAGGAAACCACTTGAATGTAAAATATACACTCTAAGTAGAATATACTAAATACACTAAATTCTTTTAAGTTAGATCAAAAGAGCCCCATTAAATCTGAAAATAAACAAATCTCCTTCGTTATTTTTTTGTTTTATCAGACGCCCAAGGCAAGAAGATCCATGGGAGTCTCCACTGCAGCCCATATGTAAATCCAGCACTGCCTATAGGGAGTTCAAATTTTTGTGTTTGTAATAATTGTTGCTGAATTTGAAATAACATAGAATGAAACATAGTTTACATATACTGGTACCAACAGGTGGAGATAAGTATATATATATATATATATATATATATATTTTTTTTTTAAAGATATTTTTCTAATAAATTAAGACATTTATTTATGGGAATATTAGTATATATATAGAGAGTTTAATATATATATAAATTAGATATAACCTTGTTTTTCATGTCTATATCTTTAATAAGACACCAAAATTCTTTAAATGTGCTGAACTGATAATCAGTAGAATTTTAGTGATGTAGTAGCAATTTGTGAGTGGCGCTGCCAATTCCAGAGACTGTTGGTCACATTGGAATGTGGTTATAGTGGGGGTGATAAAACGCACCTTGATAATTATCCCCCGTAAAGTAAATGTGGAATAAAGAGAACAAGAAAAGTAAAAAAAAAAAAAAAAAAATTTAAAAAAAAACTGTTAAACATTAATATAAGATCAAATCACATATGTAAACTAGAAAGCACTCAAAGAGTATATACCTCCGCCAACACCATTATCACTAAAAAAACTGAATGAAAATTAATGCAGAGATACAATGCAGGGGAGGTAACTACATAAGCATTTTTTAAAAATATATTTCCGACTATTGCCTTCATATATGAAATATCCCTCATTCAAAAAACAAATTGTGGATTTAACATTTAGCACTCTACAACATCTTTAAATAAATTTTTTGCTTTTCCTATATATGGAATCCCTCAAAATATAGTGTTTTATATAATAGTTCTACATATTTGAAATTGTAGTAGCCTGGCTCTCAATTTTAGTCAAGATTGTTTTAAGTGTTGCCATAGCAGGATATGACTACACAACCAAGAAATTCAAATTCAACTTACATTGGCAGGACTAACATTTTACTTGGCGAAAATAGTCACTTACAGAGTGCTAAAGATTAATCAATTGTAACTTGGCCCATCTTTCCACAAAATGTGATTAAGAACTTTTGGAGATATTGTATGAACAGACAGACAAACAAGGGTAAATATATAATCTGTCCAATTTTGTTGACAGAATATAAAAAAAAAATATTGAAAAAAACACCGGTTCTACAAGAATCAAGAGGAATCATTACTTGATATAGAGAAGGCAACTAAATAATCTTACCCAAATATAAAGGGGAGGGGAACAATTTCCCAAAATGCACTGAACAGATTTTACATTATTTACATTGTTCGAACTGCCGTTCTCATCTTTATTGCTATGTTTACAACGTTTCGGCCATTGTACACTCTGGCCTTCTTCAGGTGCTAGAAATTTTAAACCAAATATTTTATTTCGATCACTGGGGTATATTGTTCTTGTTACATATGCAATGTCACTTCCAGATGCAGTCTATCCCGGTGATTGAAATAAAGAGATCGGTTCAAAATTTCTAATACCGGAAGAAGACCGCAGAGTACAACGACTGAAGCATCATAAACATGGCAACAGTCCGAACAATGTAAACAGTGTAAATACCACCTCATCTTAGAAGTGTAGACAAACACTGAACAGATTTTGATTAGCAGAATAAAAATTAAAATCTTTTTAAAAATATTTTTAAAGAAAAACTATCGTTTCATTTTAAGATATGGCTCCAAATTTACTCAAGAGAAAGACCCTCCCCATCAAGCTGGCAAATTGAACACCTATTTTAAGAAAAATAGTAGTCACAGCCCTTAAGCATTGGTGCCTATAAACTCAATTCTTGATTGCTCAACAATATTAAAATTTTCTTTCAAACTGTTGGCATATTTGGCAAGAATTTCATCAACATTAATATGATCTTCCAGGGTCACTTTGTGGCCTGGCACCTGTAACTCCACAGTACCCTGGTCTCCCAAGTCCTGCATGACACTGAGCGTTCCAGCCAAAGTGGATTTGCTTTTATACTTTGCAGCAAGGGGTACAATGGGTGCTTTGGCAATATCTATCTCTATATCTAAACCGTTATAGCCACTGGCTCGGATAAAGGCATTCACCTGGAAATCGTCAATACCAATGACATCACACTCATACTGTGACGATGCACGTCCTCGGTTGTAGCTACTATTCATAGTCCCCGATGTCATGTGACCACTACTGTCGCAGCCAAGAGATCGAGAGCCCTGCCCAGGGAAACAGCCATATTTTTCACGCATTACCAATGCATCCGAATTAAAGCAGGCTGGTGTTTCACACCCGCTCGAAGCACCTCCACACATTGGGGCCAATGACCTGCTGCAAGACGGAAGTCTTTGTCTATTTTGCAGAAGGTCCTGCTGGGAACGCCGTTTCATGAAAGGCATATCCTTTTGAAATGATTCTGCCCCAAAGTCCGATGCCATCCTCTGGTGTGTTGATGACAGTCCGTGTGTTGGTGGTGGTGGCCATGATGGCGATGGCCGCAGAAGGTCAGTGGGACTGGACACAACGGATGGTCTTGCAAATGAACCAGGCATCCATGGATACCGGAAGGGGCTATTGCTGCAACTACCCATCTGAAATGGGTTTGGTAAACTGGAGTTAGCCGCCAGACTGCTGCTGGGGAACATGTTGATGGGGTAGGGTCCCGTGTGAGCACTGCCCATGTACGGGTTCATCCTGGATGGAATGACTGGGTCATGATGCAATGGAATCGAAGGGGAGCTACCCGTAAATGCTCTCGAATCAAGATCAGGGTGGTGATACATGGACGAGAGTCCTTGAAAGTCGTTTGTAGACGAGCCAGAAGCACTCGGTGTTAAACTTGTGCGCATACTAAGGTCTGTCGGCGTGGCAACGCCAAGTCCTGACTGCAAATTGAGAGCAGACATAGAAACATTCTCTTTTGGACTTATGCTCCTCGGCTTGCTCCTCAAGTAGACACATTTACGATAGACACACGTCTGTTTCAGGACGTCCCTACGCAGACAGTAGTGACATCGGCCACAGTTCTGCTTGATCTGACACGGACCACAGATGCCACAGCGACGTCTCCGTTTCAATTTGACCTTCACGTTGTGGTGATCATGATCCACTTCCCTGATGATGTCAGGCCCCGTCGGGCTCAAGTCACTTTCCACTTCAATCACGTACTCCTCTTCGTCTCCATGGGGATGGTGAGGGTGATGAGGGTGTGGGTGGCCAGCCACGTGGCCATGGTGCACAGCATCGGACTTCATTTCTCGCAGTCGGTGACCACTATGTGACATACTAAGATTGGCCAGTCCAATCTGCAAAAAGAAAGAAATGCTTTAATACAAAATGAATCGTAATAGCAAAATCTATTTGAAATTTACAAGCAGAATCACAACAATAAAAATAAAAAAACGATATCATTTATGAAACCTGAATTAAAAGCATTTACAAAATTAAAAATAAAAAAAAATCTTCAAATGTATTTGAATTTCTGAGATGAAACGCTATCAGTTATTATTCATTTTTTAATAATATTTTGTATTTCACTTGCTTTTACACTACTTAATAATAGTCTAGCGGATGTGCGTTGTGGGGCGCGGATGTGTGTTGTGGTGCGGTGGATACTGACTTGGAATGACAAATTGGGGAGCCAAGTTCGAATTCCAGTTACATTCCTTGCATTCACTTATGCACAAATACCCTCTTCCCTCTAGTTATGGGTTAAATAACAGGACAGATCGGGTTCTATAGCCTTGGCTGGCAACCAGTCTACTGCAGGATAATCTTCTGCCCAGTCAGTCATGTCTCTTTCGAGAGATAATCACCCAAATCATGTATCACGTATGGCACTTAACTGACTGACTGAATATAATAGTTGGACACATACTTAAAGCTGATACTGGGCATAAAGTGGGGAATCGGTTTTCTATTGTTATGAAGTAATAAACTGATCCCCCACTAATTACTAAATAATATAATCTAATAATCTTTTCTCCCTTTAGCTATGAGTCAAATAACAGGACAGATTGGGTTCTATAGCCTTGGCTGGCAACCAAGAAAGCAATGGCAACCTACTGCAAGATAATCTGCCCAATCAGTCATGTCTCTTTCAAGACATGATCGCCCAAAGTGTGTATCATGCATGGCACTTAACTGACTGACTGAGATGTTAAGATTTTTTTCAATTACAAAAGGTGATAACTTTCTTATTAGTCTGTCTTCTATTGTCTATTACTACGAATTAAAAAATGTGTCTATATCAACGTACTCAGATTTTTTATTATTATTATTCATCAGTCATGTTCTCCACCCACCTTGGAGCCCCATATGAGGGAGATGATGATGAAGGAAATCCTATTTGCCTCATTTCTCCAGGGCTCTTGACTGATAACTCAAATGTGGAGAGGGTTCCAAGTATAGGTTTTCCTCAGAAGTTGAAACAGCCAAGTCAGATTCCTTTGTCCCCAGCCTGATTGCCCCTACAACCACCGATTACAAAGTCAGTTTAATATTTGATATGATAAATGTGAATGCATTTTGTTTTGTTAGTCTGACTTAGGGCTTGACATGAACAGCTGGTTGATCAGATCGGGCTTCTCTAACCACCTGTCTAGCTCAAGTAAGGGCCAAAGTAGTATGCTAAAGTTTAGAAGTATAATGTATAGCCCAATTTCAAACACCCTCAACCACCAGGATTCCGTCCTCAAGCATCACAGGTTACCAACTATAAAAACAGGTGGCCCCCTTGGGGGACTTTTACTCCCTGCAGAAGTGTAGTCAGCGTATTCTGAAGCCTCGCCAATAGAGCAGAGAATGTGATGGATAGACATCATAAAGAAATTCATAAATCTGTTATTAGAATAGACTACACAAATTTATCACAACACGAGTCGCCACTTATTAATGTGCAATGCAAAAGTAAGTAAAGTTGTTTTGCACATAGCGCAGGGTGCAATGAAATGTTGGTAAACAGACTCGCTTCAAAGGAAAGAAAGCTGAACATTTATGATGCGGAAAGAGGAAATCCATCATTTACCCCCCTTATATGAATCGGAAGGATATCCCGTAGAATCAGCGTGGCTGTTAACCCTGGAGAGTCAAGTGTGAATGAAAAGCGGCAGGGAAGCAGGCTGTGCGACCTTTTTACTCGACACTCGCATCGGCGGTGGCTGCTGCTGATTCTGCAGCACTTTCTTGTCAACTAACAATCTTGCCTGTCTCAGGTCTGCACAATTAGACGCACATAGGATTAGATGCACACACGCAAAGAATTAGACAGATACACACACACATGCACACAAAAAGTAGAGACACACAGAATTAGACACATACATACACATGCAGAATTAAATACCTACACGTATAGAATTAGATACATGTACACACACGGAATTTACCTTTATCTTGTATTTAATACAGTAAAAAAACTTTTCAGTAATCTGAAATTTTAATCTATTTTCAAACATTCCTTGAAGAAGAAGAAGAAGAAGAAGAAAGTAGTGTGAAAGAGAAGAGTGATAGTAGGAGGGGGGAAAGAGAGAATAAGAAAGGGAGGATAGTGAGAATAGGAGGAGGGGGAGTGGGAAGAAGGCAAGCAAGAAAAAAAAAGAGTAAAGGAAGAGAAAAAAGAAGAGTGAAAGAGAAGGAGAAAAAACAGATAGAGGAGAAAAGTGAGAAAAAAGAAAAAGAGTGAGGTAGAGAAAGAGAGAGAGAGAGAGAGAGAGAGAGAGAGAGAGACAAACATGAAAAGAAAAGGAGAGTGAGAAGAAAAAGTGGAAGAAAAGTGGGAGAAAAAGAATGACAAGAAGACAATGGATGAGAATAAAAAGATAGAAGATGAAGAGAAGACAAAAAAAAAAAATGAAAAGAAAAGCAAAAAGACTACTACTACTACTTCTACTACAACCACCAATAATAATAATAATAATAATAATAATAATAATAATAAATGGGTCTTTGTTTTAATCTATTTAAAAAAGATGAGAAGGAAGGAACAGCATCAGGGAAACATTTCTTCATTATGGCTCCTGTAATTAGAAAGTAGAATAAAGAAATTCTCGAGATAGATGAGGAAAAGGGGAAGATAATGATACCAATGTGGATAATTACAAATGAAGTTTGCATATCTTTCTCAATAATAGAAGCAAAACTTCAACTAATTGGAGACACTGCAACTAAAATCTTTCCTTCTTCTCTCAAGGCTATACGCTTCTTCCCACTCCCCTACCTGCTATTTTCAGGAAATTTTGGTAATGTACACGGATTCTCAAGTGTCTGCCAACTCATTACTTCTTGTCACACACACACACGCACACACACACACATACACACACACACACACACACACACACACACACACACACACACACTATATTGAAATATTATTAAAAGTGAGTTACCACCATTTGTATAAGCGTAATGAGGAAGAATAGAATGTTCTTTGTAATCAATTTTAACTAGAACCAGACTCGATTCGAGACTTACACTCTTTTATGTCACAAACTTCTACAAATTTTAACGAAATATTTAAAGAAATTCGAATAAAATAGGAATAGTTTTATGTGGTCTGAATTTCTTTGATGAAGCCTTTTTTACCATTTAATCACAAACAAGGCAATAAAGCCGCTCAAAGTTAAAGGGTTACTTAGTGAGGGTGAGAAAATATGAGAAAACAAAAATGTTATTAAAAAGAGAGAAAAATAATTGAGGAGGAATTAAGAAGACAGAATATAATTGAAAATGCACTTAAACTTTTCAAGATTAAAGTTGACTGGAAAGCCAGAAAAGATGACCTAATTTGAGTGTGAGAAAAGGAACTGTTAGAATAGAACTTACGGTTACGTCTAGCTGTTTCAACTATAAAATGATGAGACCTTGCCACCAAACTAGTTAGTCAGTTAAGTGCCACACATGATACATGCTTTGGGCAATCATGTCTCGAAAAAGAGACATGACTTATTGGGCAGAACATTATCCCGCAGTAGGTTGCCATTGCTTTTTGCAGTAGACTGGTTGCCAGCCAAGGCTATAGAACCCAATCTGTCGTATTATTTAACTCATAACCAGAGGGAAGAGACGGATTAATATTTTTCGCAAGGATATTTGTGTGTAAGTGAATGCCATGAATTCAATTTGAATTTGAACTCGGCTCTCTGATTTATCGTTCTGATCCACTGCACCACAATTCACAAACATGCTTAAATTCATAAAGTCTAAATACCAAAGCTCATCAAATGAATCCAATTTATAGAAAAGACTTAAGGAAGCTACATTATGGTAATGAGAAAGTGACCGAAGCTGAGATGCCAGGTCAAGACCTATAATAATGCATATTTTCCTTTGTATTTTATCAAGAATCTCTAAATACATCGCAGAAGCACCAGATCAAATATGACAGCAACATTCAATGCATGGCCAAATGCTAGACAATCATGGCCAAATGGTATTCAGTGCATTACCAAAAAGTAAACTTTTTCTTTATTAATTTTTTTTATGTAATTTCTATTGTTTTTTTTTTCTTTTAGATCATTTCTACATTTTACAACTATTAAGTAAGCAATTGGGATCAGAAATAAAGAATGAGCTTTCGATGAGATTATTACAAGGATTATTTGCAAATGGATAAGCACTTTTTTTTTAATCATATCACCCCAAGCAAGGCGGTGATGCCACTGATGCACATGGGGCTATTTAAGAGTAGAATGATTGGAAAAAAGAAAGCCGGGAACCACATCCTAAACAGGAAACAAGGAATGAGCCTCTTCATCTGTTCAAAAGACGTGGGTGGAGTGTGAACCGGGCGATAGTTAAGTCTATCTACTCCAATTAAGTCTGCTAAGGATCAGTGTAGTATCTGTGTGCACTGCCTGAGACCAAAATGTTACTACTCAACCCTCTGGTTTAAGCAGTCTACAATTGATAACATTTCCTTTGATATTGGACAATGATCATTTTGTCAAAAAGTAATGCTTTAAGACTTAAGACAGAAGTGATCCAGATTATTTACAGAAAGGCTTGGATCATTAAAAGATACCATGTGTAGAGCATTATATAAAAGCTTAAAAAATTCTTTATAAAGAAAAATGAAAACACTTATGATACACCATAATACATGCTGATTTAATTCTAGAAGATGAAAATTTTAATTTTGAAATGCATATATTTGCACATTCTGACTGGTCTCGGCTGAAATCAATCTAAAGATGATATTTGCTTTCAAAAACAGCAGATTCAAGAAAGATTTCCCATAAGCATTTGCCTAAATACATCAGAAAATAGCCATTGAAATGCAAATCAATTCATCTGCATCTCAATCCTGATCTTTTTCCTTTGACAATGAAATTTGGTCTCAATTTATTTGTCAGGAAAAATTAACCAATACTCTAAATGCAAGATTTAGCAAAATTGTGAGATTTTGATTTGTGCAATCATTTCACAGAAACTAATTTACATATTTCTTGATTGCTAATTTAGGAAACGGCAGTGACTCGTAAAGCAAAATGATAGACGAGTGAAGAAAAGACAATAATGTTTCGAGTTTTTATTGCCGAGACAAAAAATTTGTTATGGCACTTAACATAAAAAAGAATAATTTGAATTCAAGTTAGTGCTCAGACAATTCGAATTCAAGTCTTTTTTTTACACCATTATTCACTTAATTCAAGGCTCAAGAGCCATCCAAGATAGTGAAATATTGAATGGAGTTGTTTTAATTTTTTTCCTTTTTTAATCATTTCTTCCAAGAGAGGTAATAAAGCCACTAAGATGCAAAGGGTAAGTGAGTGCGAAAGAATATGAGAAAAAGAAAAATCATTAAGGACAGAAAATATTTATCTAAATTTCTGAGATGAGATATTCTATCTACACTATATTATTTGCACTGTTGTCCTCATCTTTATTGTCATATTCACGATATTTTGGCTGTTGTATACTCCCATCTTCTTCAGGTGGAATTTCAAACCATGGCTCAGAGGATAAAGTGTTGGTTGAAGTAATCCAGTGACTTGACCTAAAGATTTGAGTTCAATACCTGGCTACAGCAGAGGCAAACAAAAATTTAGAGAGTCGAATTACTAAAGAGAAATGACTAAAACTTATATATCCGAAAAAGGCATGGCACTTGGAACTAGAACAATCTACAACAGCAGAAAATAAAAATAAAAGATAATTACTTATGTTCTAAAAGAGAAATGCATTTAAAAAACATATAAAAAAAAGTCACTGATTTTACATACATTCAAAAGTATTTATACAACCTTGTAAGTGATGAATTATTTTTCACCCTACAACCTCTTTCCTCACAAACACTATGTTGCAAACTTATTGCTATTTCTGTGAAAAATCTTCTAAGTAGCTACATTAGTTTCGAAGTTAAAAGTCTCTAACATATTTTTATGGCATTAAAAATCGTTAACAACCAAGTATTCCATATAATTCAAGCATCTATCTGAGCACATATCTTCATGTGTGCATGTTGCTTACATTATTACTGCCTTTGAATTTAAAAATTCTTCATAGCGTTTATTTATTTTCTTTTAAAATGTTGTAACACTTTTCATGCTACAAGGCAATATTTGATTTTTAAACTGTAATATAGTCCCTGATGATGAACGATGACGTTCGTAAGTAATAGGACAACCTTCGGACAATTTTTATACAAATATGATTCCGAAATAAAAAGCCTAATCAGAAAACATGAAAAAATTCAAAAGAAAATCTATGAGACTATGTTGTCTCTATCGTTTAACACAACTTGTTTAAAAGAAATGATGCTGCCAAAATATACGTACTTTATTTCATTATTATATTTAACTAAAGAAAGTTAGTAGAACTTAAGAGGAAAGTTGTGAGAGCTACAGCTGAAGAGAAAAAGCAAATAATGGCGAAACATGAAAGTGGAATGTATGTCTTTCATCTAGTGATGCATTTTTTGATGCCAAAATCAATCATATGCACGATACTGAAGAACAAAGAGGTGATCAAGTCAGCAGATTAATTCTTAGAGGAAAAATTGTTTCGGTTTTCAAATAACCTCTTGGATCAAATTAAGTTTGAGAACCATGGTTTCACTGTACATGATAACAGTAAGAACTTAAATATGCCATGATGTTTTTATAGCAGGTGTAAACTAGTTTCCGACAATATCCAAGAAACTGTATTAGTTATAAATCAGCAAGCCAAGTTCAAATTCCAGCTGAGTTGATGCATTCAGTTTCACACTAATTCCCTTGGAAAAGGATTGAAACCATCTCTTCTCTTGTCAGCCATTGATTAAATAGCAGGGTTTTCGTCTTGGTGCTAACCAGTGTAACAGAAAGGCCACTCTGAATGAATAACCCTAAAGAATTCAATGGGAAAACCACCCTACTATCATTCCCAAGAATTTTTGTTTTTGTTTTTTTAATCATATCACCCCAAGCAAGGCGTTAATGCCACTGATGTGCAGGGGGCTACGTAAGAGTGAAAAGATTGGAAAAAGAGAAAGCTGGAAACCACATCCTAAACAGGGAACAAGGGATGAGCCTCTACACCTGTTCAATAGATGTGGGTGGAGTGTGAACCGGGTGATAGTTTAGTCTATCTACTCCAATTTAAAAAAAAAAAGGAGTGAAAAGATTGGAAAAGAGAAAGCCAGAAACCACATCCTAAACAGGGAACAAGGAGTGAGCCTCTTCAGCTGTTCAATAGACGTGGGTGGAGTGTCATAGCAATTCACAGATAAAGGAAAATAAAAGATGATTACTTATGTTCTAAAAGAGAAATGCATTTAAAAAAATATGTAAAAAAATATCACTGATTTTACAAACATTCAAAAGTATTTACATAACCTTGTAAGTGATGAATTATTTTTCACCCTACAACCTCTTTCCCCACAGACACAATATTGCAAGCTTATTGCTATTTCTGTGAAAAATCTTTTAAGTAGCTACATTCATTAGTTTCCTCAGTTCAGACCTTTACAGCTAGGACCTATCATGCTGCATTCACAGGATCAACTGATCATATTCCATTAGTAAAGAGGAAGTCCTATTTGGACTGCTTTTTCCTAAGAACCATTGTTTTAGGGAACAGACCCAACTTCTGAGTGGATACTTCCTTGACCACGACAATCTTAATGTCTTCAAGTCTACATTTAACAATCTATCTATCTTACATATCCTCATAATCTATAATTCCATGCACTGAATATTGCTGTCGCATCTACTGATGATTCTGCTATGTATTTAGAGATTCTTGATAAAACCATAAGAGGAATCTGCAATGTTATCAGTGCTAACCTGGCATCCTAGCTTCAGTCACTTTTCCAACCCTGTAACATAAGTTCTATGTACCTTTTCTATAAATATTTTTGTGGTTATTGTTCGAAGGAACTAATTATGTAAATTATCAAATTACTCAGAGGCAAAGAATTATTTACCTTAATTATATTTCAAATAAACCCTCTGAACACAACTAAGTACATGTCCAGAAACTTGGTAAGCTGTGCAATTGATAAGAGGTTTTTTACTTCTGATATGTAGTGCCTCTAAAATTTTTAGGTGTCTAATGCTAAAATTATTGATCAACACACAGACATTAGACACCTAAAAATTTTAGAGGCCTACCTTTCTACCTTTGCAACTGTCATCACACCTGTATTCCCATCCTTCTCTTACTCCCTTCTCTGACACTCACTGTAGCTGGTTCGTCTTTCTCTTTACTCTCCTCCTATCTAATATTTTTTTTAATGTAGCCTCCGGCACATTAGTGGTGTTACCACCTTGCTTGGGGTGAAATGATTACAAAAAAAATAAATAAAAGCTGGTTTCTTTTCCTTATCTTTGTTCAAACAATACAATAAAAGATCCCTTCTCCTACTGATGAAATTGAAATCTATCTTTGTGCTAATTTGCTTTGGCAATGGTTGAAGACCAAACTTTTATCATATCGATAGTTCAAATGACTTGATAGAAAGTTTTGATGGCTTCCTTCCAAACTGGGCGAAAAATTCTGCAATGCTTCTGAACTTTTGAAGCAGACAACAAATGCAAATAATGCGTTAAGCAAGAAGAAAAACCAATCAATATTTTACGTGGAGAAAGAAAATAACAAAAGCATGAACACTTTTTGTATTACAGGCAGATCATCAATTCTTGAGCAACCAATGATCTGGCACCTCTTTTAATCCAGAATGAATTACAAGCACAATCTACTCTTGGGTATCAAATAAACGTTCCCCACCCACTTGTTAATTTGGGGATTTTTCTTTTCACTCCACCTCAGAGCTCATGAGAACCCTGACACATTTGTTTTAACTGCTTCATAGATACCTCCACTAATTTTTCGATATATATGGTTTAAAGTGGATGTGTGATGGATGCAGTGTAATGGATATCAGCTCAGAATGAGAAATCGGAGAACCAAGTTCAAATTCCAGTTAAATTCACTTCATTCACTTATGCATACCCTTGAGAAATATATTAATCTATTTCTTCACCCTCAAGCTATGAGTTAAATACCAGGGTAGATTGGGTTCTATAGCCTAGGTTGGCAACGGGTATACCACAGAAAATAATGGCAACCTACTGAGTTAACTCTATTGCCAGGCTGTTCCATAGCGTCAATCTAACTTTTTCAGTTGTTCGTTGAACGGATACTCAATTTACTCAGAAATTGAGTGATTCAAGATGGAACAGATTCTCAGTGACTTTACTGAGCAACTCAGAAATGTAAAAGTCATTTCAGGAAATAAACATGGGAAGATATCCACTGAGCCATGGGTCCTTAAGGATATAGATGTTGGTTAATTCTAGTGATTTGACCCAAAGAGTTGTGAGTTCAATACCAGGCTACAGCAGTGGTGAACAAGTAACTTAGAGTCCGGTTAGAGGGAGATAACTTATGACTACCGAAAGAGGCTTCGCACAAGGAATGAGAATGATATACTTCAGTGATTGTAATAAAGGGTTCGGTTCGAAATTCCTAGCACCTGAAAAAGGCCAGAGCGTACAATGGCCAAAACGTCGTACAAGTGGCAACAAAGATAAGAACAATAGTCCGAATAATGTAAATACTGTAAATACTACCTCATCTCGGAAATATAGACAAATGGAATGGTCTATTATTAAATGTCGCACAAATGGCAACAAAGATGAGGACAATAGTCCGAATAATGTAAATACTGTAAATACTACCTCATCTCGGAAATATAGACAAATGGAATGATCTATTATTAAATGTCGCACAAATGGCAACAAAGATGAGGACAATAGTCCGAATAATGTAAATAGTGTACATACTACCTCATCTCAGAAATATAAACAAAAAAATTAAATTTACAATTCCCAGCACCCCTTATTTGAGTGCATGCGGAGTTGTATCAACATAAGAAATTTAGTCTACCGAAGTATTAAAGAATGAAAAGCATCAAAAGAAATATTTTTTCCCCACTTTGTCATATATTTTCCCCCTCCCCCAATATTGTTCTTGATAAATAAAAATATATATCGTTATCTCATACTATGTATAAAAAAAGTTCATTTTTGAAGTTTGGGTGAGGGAGTATTGCTGTAAACTGACCTGTAGCAACCTTGAATAACTATAAAGATCTGCCACACATATTTTAAATTGATTGAGTCAACCTTGTAGACTAATTTTCAGCCCCCCAGGGTTTGACCATTTTGTTGACCAAGAGACACATACAAGCAAACAATAGCCAGACTTATAGGAATAGATTAACTCACTCTGTCTACAGAATTTAAAAGGGCGACCAAAAATATCCACAAAGAAGAACAAAACCTATTGCTTTTTTCCAAATGAACAAAGAAAATATTGATTAATATGAAATGCAAAAGGTCTAAAAACTTAACATTTACACAATGTTGTGTCAACAGAGATACTAATGTGAGAATAATAATGAATTGGAATGTCTGTAAAGTTTGAGGGAAGCCAAACCTTTACAGGCATAACTTATTTTAACAGATGGATTCCAAAGTGATTTAAACCTGCAAAGCAAGGTGGCCGTATTTTTTTTTACTTAAATTTTGCTAAAGTGCATTGAAAATATAAATTTGATTAGGTTTACTTTTAGAGGCAGGATAGCAATTCAGACTGAGTAATTATAGAGATGAGTTCAAATTCCAGTTGAGTTCATTACATTCACTTATATACTAACACCCTCGGGTAAGGTAAGAATCCAACTCTTCACCCACCGCCAGCTATGGGTAAATAGTAGAACGAACTATAGCTTTGGGTGGCAACCAGTTTACAAGAAGGAAAAACTATGAATTCAAAGTTGTATGTAGCCTTGAATAAGCACATGCTATGCAACTAAGGAAAGGATCATTTGCATTGACTTGATGATCGTGACTATGGTTGACTAGAGGCAGAAAAGTTTTTGAAAAAGTTAATGTCCTGTCTTTACTTTTCTTTTTGGATATTGGCTTGGAACAAGAAATTGGGGAGCTGAGTTCAAATTCCAGCTGAATTCATTGCATTCACTTACACGCAAATACCCTTGGGAAAGGCCAGAGCATACAATGGCCAAAATGCCATACAAGTGGCAACAAAGATAAGGACAATAGTCTGAATAATGTAAATACTGTAAATACTACCTCATCTCAGAAATATAAACAATAAAATTAAATTTACAAACCGTCTATTCCTACCATTTATGGGTTAAATAACAGGATAGATTAGGTTCTATAGCCTTGGTTGGCAACCAGTCTACCGCAGAAAGCAATGAGAACCTACTGCAGGATAATCTTCTGCCCAGTCAGTCATGTTTCTTTCGAGACATGATCGCCCAAGCATGTATCACGTATGGCACTTAACTGATTAACTGAATATAATGGTTGGAAACATAATTAAATCCTGTTACTGGGCATAAAGTGGGGGATCTGTTTTCTATCATTATGAAGTAATAAACTAATCCCCCTCTAATTACTATTAAATAATATAATACATCTCTTCTCCTTCCAGTTATGAGTTAAATAACAGGACAGATTGGGTTCTATAGCCTTGTTCAGCAACCAGTCTACCGCAGAAAACAATGGCAACCTGCTACGGGATAATCTTCTGCCCAGTCAGTTCTGTTTCTTTTGAGATATGATCGCCCAAGCATGTATCATGTATGGCACTTAACTGACTGACATATGGACTGTTGTCCTCATCTTCGTTCTTATTATCATTTAAATGCCCTCTGATTTTTTTTGGAATGAGGAATTACCATTATTTACACTATTTACATTTAAACTTTTGTCCTCATCTTTGGTGTTGTTATCTTAATATATTTTTAACCCAACATTTTTATTATATATATATATATATATATTTATAAATGAAACTTCGTCTGTGTGTGTGTGTCCGTTACCTATAGACTCCGAAATGGCTGAACCGATTTTCTTGAAAATTTACACAGTAGAAAAAAATCATTTTATTTCAATTCATTTTTCATATCATTAGAGATTAAGCACACCAGACCATATTTTTTAATGCACCATGTCACCTTAGAACATAGGCGATCATGACTCTCCACAATTTCCTGCCTTTTTCAACTCTTAACAAATTGTCTTTTTTTGCTTTGCTTTGAATAGATTATAAAAAAATAAAAATGGCTCTCCACAAAGAAAAGCAATGTAAAATAAAATTTGAAAAGAAAAGCACAGTACAACATATGAATACTCCACGGTCCTGGAGCTCAGACTCTTTGGATGTTGGCACGAAAGACTAAAAAGCAATAGTTGTTTCCAGTTAAAGTGAAACCATAGACTGAAAGAAAAATGACTGGATGTAAGTCAAATTTTGATTTCCTGGTATCGATATCAAATAAGTTTTTTTCATTGTAAACTGAATTTTGAAGGCTAAATAAGTCCTCTGAGTAAATGGTATCATGGCTGAGAAACTAAGAACTACAATTATACCTACTTAGAGCCAAACCCGAAGCAAAAACTAAAATAAAAGGTCTGAAAAAAATACAGATATACAGGCAGATAAACAGACACACACGCCCAAACATTTTGCCTTTTATATATATATATTATCAGTTTTCTGCAGTATTGTAAGAACTGCAACCTTGAAACTTCTGAATATCATTTCTTATGTCTTTGTCTATGAGTGTATGAAATTTGATTAAAATTGGACCACTCCTTCTATAACCTGATTTTATTGATTATCGATTTTCTATATTTATCAGGGGTACCTCGACACAAAACCTAGCTAAGAACACTCGCAGACGTTTATAGTACAACTGTGTAAATGTTCAAGAAAATTGGTTCAACCGTTTCGGAGTTTATACGTAGCAGACACACACAGACACACACATACACACACAAAGTTCCATTTATAAATAAGTTTAGATAGATTAGATAAACATTTCAGAGGACAAAATTAGATTTGAATACATAATTAACTAGAATTGATATAAAATTAAGTAAAATGATTTATCTTCAGTGGCTATATAGAAATATAAACTGATCACACTTGAACCTTATTTAAAAAAAACATGCTTATTGGCATCTTGTAGGGTGTGAAGTGGCCATATTTATTGTGTATGGCTAACTTTTGATTGTTTAAGTAGATTATCCATTACTTTGGGATGCATGTCTCATTGAGATGATAAAATATTCATAATTTACGTAATATTGTTGCCATATCTAGTCTGTTGCTTCTGCTATATATTTAGAGATTATTGATAAAATTCAAAGAATCTGCAATGCATGGACATGGCATCTTGGCTTCAGACACTTTCCCACTAATGTAAAGTAATGTCTCTGGGTCTTTTTCTATAAATATTTTTATAATAATTGTTCTGATGAGTTTTCCTCTTTAGTAATCTTCTGCCAGTCAGTCATGTCCTTTTTGAGACATGATCGCCCAAATGTATGTCATGTATGGCACTTAAATGAGTGACTAAATATAATAGTTGGAAACATAATTAAAGCTTTTACTGGGCATAAAGTGGGGATCAGTTTTCTATTGTGATGAAGTAATGACCTGATCTCCCACTAATTACTATTTAACAATATAATACATTTCTAGTTCCAGCTACGGGTTGAATGGCAGGACAGATTGGGTTCTGTAGCCTTGGTTGGCAACCAGTCTACTGCAGAAAATAATGGCAAACTACTGTGGGAAAATCTTCTACCCAATCAGTAATGTGTCTTTCGAGACATGAACTGCCAAGCATGTATCATATTTGTCCCTTAACTGACTGACTAGATTTGGAGTAATGTCTCATAATTTTACAGTTAAAATGGCTATATGTAACTGTAAGTTCTATGCTAACAGTTTCTTCTTGCTGGTGGACCTCTCATCCAGCCTCTTGCAAAACTTTTGATATTCCCCTAATTTAAAAGCATTATCAATTATTATCTTTTACCTTCTTAATTCCTGCTTTTTTTTTTATTGTTCTCTCTTTTTAAAATAATATTTCTTTTAATATTCTTTTGCATTCAATGAACCCTTGCATTTTAGTATCTTTATTACCTTGCTTTTGGTGAAATGATTAAAAAAATGTATGTATATGCTGGCCACTGCAGATGCCTGCTTAACCACATTTGTCTTTGTTCAACACCCACGGAGCCCACCTTTGGTTTATACTGCAACACTTAGTTACAGTTTCTGGGAGATTGCGCGTTATCTGGCATGATCAACAGTTGGAACAAGGCCAGTATGTTCATACTCTTGGTCACAATGACTTGTGACTTTGTGCTAGTTCATTATTTAATCTGACATATATATATATATATATGGTTTTCAGTGATAAGGTAATGTCCACAAGCTTTAAATTAAAAATTCTGATAATGAGTAGATAGAATGCTTAGTGAGATAGATATTAAACAGAAACAAATAGATAGATATTGAACAGAGCTAGATAGATAGATAGATAATGAATAAATTGAAATAGATAGATACAGTATGACCCAGATATAAGAGAGACTTTCTCTGGTCCCAAATTAGAGCCTGTGGTAATGTATATAAAATAGACCAAACCCGGATATAAGAGAACTTTATCCGGTCCTAACAACTCTCTTATATCAGGGTTACACTGTAGACAGACAGACAGACAGATAGATAGATATGAACAGGCTGATAGATAGATAGATAGATAGATATGAACAGGCTGATAGATAGATAGATAGATAGATAGATAGATATTGAACAGACAGAGAAAGATAAATACTAAACAGACAGACAGAAAAGAAAATACAACAGCAATCAAATCAATATTATCACCAGTCTAGTTCGTAACTGTTGTCAATCTCTTTTCTTTATATACACAAATAACTAATCTTAGCTCAATGTGGAAAAGACATTGTCATTACATAAAGATATAAGGCAACCTTTTCCTCCACTTGTAAATATTACATGCATTCAAAGATAATGTAGAAAGAAATAGTTTATTTCTTTAGATTTTTCAATCATGGATTCATGTGTGTTACTTGATGATAAACCTTTGAAATCTTATCAATTTTCTGGAAAGTTCTCTGCGTCTCCCTGTCACTATTTTCATTGCTGGTTAGCAATGATATGAATTGAAATCCAGCTGTGACAGAAACGCAGAGCTTTGTGAAAAACCTTGCTGAGAAAGGGAAACACGCCAACTTGAGGAAGAGTGTGAACAGATAGGAAGAGGTCAATAGCAGCGTATTGATTGTTCGGCAGGAGAAAATGTGAGCAGGTCCAAGCTATAGCTCACCCCAGACCAATATCACTAAGCGATCGGTCAAGCGATTGCATGATCTAAAAGTATCTTGAAGACAAGGTGTGACCCATAGCAATCAATCAGCCAGCCCATAGCAATCAGTCACACCCACTCGCTCACAATGCACTGAGCAGGAAAAGAAAGAATGTTTGCAATTGTATGCATACACACTCTCTCTCTTCTCATACAGACACTCTCTCTCTCACTCTCTCTCACAGCACAAGCAGCTGCAAGAGTGTAGTGTAAAAATAAAACGTGAATTGCTGCTAAAAGACATTTCCAATATTGAGGAAAGACACTTAGTTATTTGGGTAAAGTTATGCCACAACTTGTCAAATAAAATAGCCATTTTTTATGAAGTCTCCCCCAGCATTCTCTTGCGTGTGAGGCAACTAAGTTAGCACTGTTGGTAGTGGAAAAGCAAGCTTTCGTTCTTAAGCATTAAATGGAAAGGTTTTGGTATCAAATGTAGACTTGACTTGCTTTTTACCTTCAGAAACAATCAACAATTGTTACTACATTTAGCAGAGAACAAAGAAATGCTTCTAAAGAAAGTCTAGATAAAAAGAAACAGAAAGAAAGAAAAAAGAAGAAAAAAGGTAGGAAAAATGAAAGAAAAAGAAAGGAAAAAGAAGGAAAAAGAAAGGATATTGGAAAAAAAAGAAAGGAAAATGAAATGTAAAAGAAGAAATGATAAAAAGAAAGTAATAAAAGTAGAAAAAGGAAGAATAAAGAAAAAATGAAAGGAAATTGGAAAAGAAAAGAAAGGAAAATGAAATGAAATTGGAAAAGAAAAGAAAGGAAAATGAAATGGAAAAAGAAATGACAAAAAAAAATTAATAAAAGTAGAAAAAGGAAAAGAAAGAATAAAGAAAAAATGAAAGGAAATTGGAAAAGAAAGAAACGAAAATGAAATGAAAAAGAAGAAATGACAAAAAAAAGTAATAAAGGTAGAAAAAGGAAAAGGGAGAATAAAGAAGAAATGAAAGGAAAAGGAAAAAAAGAAAGGACAAAGAGGAAAAAAAAAAGGAAAAGGAATAAAAAAAGAAAAAATTTTATATTCTCAAGAACAAAACCAAAACTTTAAATTTTGAAATTACTGTTTTAATTTTAATACTTTTCTTTTTAGCTTTTTGAATATCAAACTTAAAAAAAAAATTAGTGGCATTGTGTGGGTGTGTACTCAGTCAATCAGTTAAGTGCTATACATGATACACCACTGGGTGATCATGTCTCAAGACATGACTGACTGGGCAGAAAATTATCCTGCAGTAGATTGCTATTGCTTTCTGCAGTAGACTAGTTGCCGACCAAGACTATAGCACCCAATCTGTCCTGTTATTTAACCCATAACTGGAGGAAGGAGGCGGGTAAATACCTTTCCCAAGGGTATTTGTGCGTAAGTGAATTCAAGGAATTCAACCGGAATTTGAACTCGGCTCCCCGATTTCTCGTTCCGAGCCGATATTCACTGAACCACAATGCACAAGTGTGTACAAACTTTTCTTTTAAAAGCTGGCAATAAAAAAATAATTTGAAATGAAAAATGTCTTGAAAGCACCAGATGTTGATAATTTTTTTCAAATAGAAATTAACTATGATATCTGATATATGATTTATTGTATATATTTACAAGTTACTTAACAATTATTTTTTAAAATTCTGTGTCCCTTAGGGATACAGACAGACTCGCCACAGCTTCATTTCTTTATTGTCAATCAATTACCCTGACTTTTTGGGAAAGAAAGCGGAATAGTTTTTCACTGCTTCATCCATAGTTTTGAATTCAGAGTAATATTTCTCTTAGACTAGCTGCTACTCAAGGCTAGAAAACAGTTTACTATTTTACCCATAGGTGGGAGTACATATTCATACCAGATTTTGTCATTTTCTTTTACCATTATCTCACATTTCACCAGCCTATAATAATAGGATGGGGATGATATGATTTATCAGTCCCCACCCAACAAAAACTAATCTTCATATTAACAGTATTGCAATGATTACAGAAAAGTATAATGTTAAATTTGAAAGGGCCCAATGGTTCAGAACTGGACATTTTTAGTTCCGACGTGACATGAACCATTAAACCATCTGCATACATGTTTGGTCGATGGTATCCTCAGCAAGTCTTCTGTGGTGTGTCCATTCAGGATATAGGTGATCACGGCCCTCCACATCTCCCTATCTCTTTATACCCTTTCTCCTGTTATCCCACTCAATCTCCACTCCTCAGGTCTACCCATTTTAAAGAAAGCAGATCTTCAGATTTTTCTGGAAAACCTACACTCTTGTGCAAATTAATTGAAACATAAAACGAATAACTTCTTCCTAAGATCTTTCAAACTTTCCTTGATTATGTATATGCCATATTCTTGGTGTTGTTTTTCTCTTCCAACCGCATTTTCCTTTATGTTTTGAGACGAGTGGATCCAGTTTGTTTCTTCACCCTGATGACACAAATGACAGTTGAAAGGCTGACACCAACAATATCCGCGATCTCTCTGTAAGGCTTGTTTGTGTAGCGTTACAATTTTCATACTCTTCCTTGGAGTAATGTCCATTGCAGACAATAGCCATAGCGTCTAGGTGTCATAAAAATCAGATACAATTCATGGATGATGCAATATTTTTTAAGGCTAAAAAAAAGTTCATCAAACACCTTGAAAACAGATTCATACTACTGCACACCACTGCAAATGACCTAATCTTATGTCAAAATAGAAATCGATTACACCCTGTCACTCCAGTGGATCTAAAACTGACTGTATAGTGAAAGAAAGATAACTAAAGCAGTGATTTTAATTAATTTGCACAAGGGTGTATGCCTACTAACACACCATATGCCTCCAATGAATACTGAGAATATTTTGGCCAGAGAAGATCTCCAATGAAGACCTGTTGAAGAGATGCAAGCAAGACAACATGGGCACCATCATTACAAGAAGGTGGTGGAGATGGATTGGGCATGTGCTCCGGAAAGATCCACAGTCAATCACAAGAACAGCACTGCACTGGACCCAAGATGGCAAAAGAAAGAGGGGAAGACCAAGAATAACATGGAGAAGCATGGTGGAGAATGAGATGAAAGCCATGCAGTACTCTTGGGGTTCATTGACTAGTCTGTCCCAAGATAGGCAGAGGTGGAGAAGCTTTGTTGCTGCCCTACACACCATTGGGTGTAAGGGATGATGATGATGATGATTTCATGCCGATATATGCAAGTAGAAAGCATTGTTTCATACATAAACAATTACTTTTATTCATACAAATTACTAGATCAGAAACCTGATCCTCAAACTCTTTTTTGATTAATGACATTTGGTGCTGGAAGGCAATTTGGAATGGTCACTACTGGCAACAAGCAGACAGTCGGCTCTACGAAAATGATCTTGCAATGTGTTTGTCAGCTCCTGAGGGATAAAGCCTGCAGGCTTAGCGTTATGTATGTTTCCGTAAAGTTTTTGCCATCAGTAGCCGTAGCCTTTGGACTTTGACGGCAGAGAAGAAACAGGTAAACAAAGCCACAAAGTCATTTGTTTTCTTGACATAGAAGCTAAAACCATAAAAGCAACAGATATAAAAAAAAAAAAGCCTAAATCTATAAGCAGATACATGCAGTAGATTTTTGTCTGAATTTCTGGGATGTGGAGTTATCAGAACAGTGGATTGAAGTATTGGTTCATGAATTTGGTGACATAGTAATTGTGAGTTCAATCCCTGGGTCAGGCAGTGTGTAGTTGGTTGTTTTGTTTTTATTGCATACTAGCAGTATAGCCCGGCATTTCTTGAGTGTAATGAAAGCTTTAAAACTAATCCATGGTCCTGGAGCTCAGACTATTTGGACGTTGGCACGAAAGACTAAAAAGCAATAGTTGTTTTCAGTTAAAGTGAAACCGTAGACTGAAAGAAGAATGGATGTAAGTCAAATTTTGATTTCCTGGTATCGATATCAAATAAGTTTTTTTTGTCGTAAACTGAATTTTAAAGGCTAAATAAATCCTCTGAGTAAATGGTATCATGGATGAGACTAAGAACTACAATTATACCTACTTAGAGCCAAACCCGAAGCAAAAACTGAAAAAAATGCTGAAAAAAATACAGACATACAGAGAGATAAACAGACACACACACAAACATCTTGCTTTTTATATATATATATATATATATATATATATATTTATTATCGATTTTCTGCACTATTGTACGAACTGCAACCTTGAAACTTCTGAATATCATTTCTTATGTCTTTGTCTATGAGTGTATCAAATTTGATTAAAATCGGACCACTCCTTCTATAACCCGATTTTTTCAATCATCGATATTTATCAGGGGTACCTCGACACAAAATCTAGCTAAGAACACTCGCAGACGCTTATAGTACAACTGTGTAAATTTTCAAGAAAATCGGTTCAGCCATTTCGGAGTCTATAGGTAACGATTACACACACACACACACACACACACACACACACACACACACACACACACACAAAGTTCCATTTATAAATAAGTTTAGATTGAGATCAACCTCAGTGGGTCATTTAATGCCAACTAAATTTTATTTATTTATTGCTGATAATACCTTTTTCTTTTCAACAATTTAATTGTTTTTATATAAGTTTTGTGTCTAGCAATACTTTTTTTTTCTTTTCGAGTATCAAGATTCATTGGGATTTGTTTTTAAGGGCAGGGTCCCCAAGTCCTACCCTTGTTATTTAACCCATAACTGGAGGGAAGGGATTGATTAATACCTTTCCCAAGGGTACCAGTGCTTAAGTGAATGCAGGGTATTCAACTGGAATTCAAACTCAGCTCACCGATTTCTCTTTCCGAGCCGATATCCACTGCACCACAATGCACATCAGTCACTAAATGCTTACAGCACCTGGTATTCTCAAGTAGTCACCCATCTAAGTATTGACCAGGCTCAACGTTGCTTAACTTCGCTGATCGAGCGAGAACCAGTGTATTCAACGTGATAGGCCGTAAGCCGTGTACTTGAACTCAGCGGAAACTGATCAATACTAAAAATAAGAACTAGATGAGTTATCTTCCTTAGTCAGTCAGTCAGTTCAGGGCCACATGTGATACACGCTTGGGCGATCATGTCTCAAAAGAGACATGACTGACTGGGCAGAAGATTTTCCCCTCAGTAGGTGGCCATTACTTTCTTTTTGCAGTAGACAGGTTGCTAACTGTTATCGTAGAACATGCTGCCATCCTCGAAAATAGAATGCTCTACTTTATAAAAGACGGTAACGAGCGGTATGAATGGGAAATAGGTTTTAGGCGAAGGCATTCACTATTCGATAGTCGATTCCACTCTAACCCATGGTTTGCCTATTTGTGTATTAATTGTTTATTGTACCTTAGTACAAGAAATCTGTATTTCATATTCCTGGTGTGGAGTTCCATTCTTCAACTGATCATTTTATACTGTATTACTTTTCGGGATATATCACTAACCAAGGCTATAGAACCCAATTTGTCCTGCTATTTAACCCATAGATGAAGGAAGAAATGATTAATTTCCTAATGAAGTGGCTATATTTCTAGTGACATCATTTATTTTCATCTTCTTCTGATTCAAACAGGAAACTGCCTCGGTGTGACAAAGACGACTTAAAAAGAAAATCAAAGGTGGTTCCATTCACACAAACCATGCTCGTTACATCTATCCACCTTTTGCAGAAACCTGGCAATATCAAACATTTTCTATCAGCTCTGATCTTCATTTTGAGCTGATGCTCAAAGAATCCAATCAGATCCTGATAAGAACAGTGTCCATACTACAAGATCCAGTGTATTGGAATTGCAAAAAACTGCAAAATGATTCCCCACTCCTTCAATTTTATAAGCAGAAGCACACAAATGCAGACTGGGGTTTCTTCCTCACCAATAAGATAGACCCATTCTCAGTTTCATATGACTCAGTCCTAGTTTGTCTCGTCTTGAACTGATCTACTTTATGTGCTGGGAAAAATGTGTACATACATTAGGGAAAAGAAAGTGTTTTGAATCCTTCTAATTATGGAATTCAGTCTTTGATTTTCCCATTCTGGTATTATTTTTTGTCCTTTTCCTTCTCCGTTAGTGAGTGTACATCTTGATTTTGCCTATTGGCAGAATACAGCAGCCATTCTTAGCTTTGAGGGGTCGGTGGGTCTTACTAACATTTATCATTTTTAGTTTGAATGTTTTGTTATATGTTAATTTGTTTTGGGTATTCATCCCCTCCTCCTACTTTCATTTTCATAACACTATATTTAAAAAAAAAAATATGTACATAAAAC
The DNA here is from genome assembly GCA_037127315.1 of Ascarosepion bandense. NCBI lineage: Eukaryota > Metazoa > Mollusca > Cephalopoda > Sepiida > Sepiidae > Ascarosepion > Ascarosepion bandense. The sequence goes on along the minus strand of JBBBDQ010000909.1, from coordinate 1,779,636 downwards.
AAAATTTTTATGTCATGAGTTTTTGTCCTTTTTAAGTCCCCTGCAGATATGTGGTATTATGGTATATATGGGGTTGTAAAGTGATGGACGAGTTCTTGTGAATGAACATATTGTAATGAATGCTTGGATCATAAATCTGATTAGCTAAATCTAGGATACAAAGTGTTGATCAGCCTCACCCCACTCACCTTTCATCCATGTGCCTAAATTAGTGTGTGTATATATATATGTTAATAAATATTCATTCCAATTAGAGAATTTGGAAGCAAAATTGTGAATCACCATGTTTGTTTTTCAGAAAAATAGTGTAATAGTTTCTTGTTACATTCTCCAGAGTTTTGAATTTAAAAAGTTATCCTAGCCTGGTTGCAAGTCTATAGAGCTGAGTCTGTCTTGCTTTTTAACCCATAGCTTAAGGGCAAAGAGATGAAATCATGCCTTTCTGATGGACACTGACATGAAGTGAACACAACAGCCTTAAGAGATTGGGTTCTGTAGCATTGGTTAGCAGCCAGTCTATCGTAGAAAGTAATGGCAACCTACTGTGGGATAATCTTCTGCCCAGTCAGTTATGTCTCTTTTGAGACATGATCGCCCAAAGCGTGTATCACGTCTGGCACTTAACTGACTGACTGAATAGTTGGAAACATAATTGAAGCTGCTACTGGGCATAAAGTGGGTGATCGGTTTTCTATTCTTATGAAGTAATAAACTGATCCCCCATTAATTACTACTTAATAATATAATACATCTCTTCTCCTTCTAGCCATGGGTTGAATAGCAAGAGAGATTGGGTTCTGTAGCATTGGTTAGCAACCAGTCTATCGTAGAAAGTAATGAGCTTGAACTCTACTTGCTGATTCTATTTTCGATGCTGATAACCATGATGCCAGCCACACATTTTATCGGGTGTCCTTTGCTAAATCAAGGAAACATTTGAAATAATTGACTTGCTACGTTTCAGAGATGATAGCAGCTTAGTGACATTTTGTTTCTTGAAAGATACAATTGTAATTTAATAATTATCCAAGATGAAGTATAGTACATTTTTTTAAAATAAAGGTTGCTTGTAAGAGGGCAGATGATAGAGTAGCAATCATTGTATATCTAAATGCAACATGTCTGTTACTTCTAAAATCCTGTCAGAAGGCATTTTGTGTTTTCCTCTTTCTTTGAATGTCTGTAACTCTGAGAAAAGTCATTAACATTATCAAAATTGTTTGCATGCACATTTTTATTTCAAGTTATTATTTTTCTATTGTCAACTTTAAAAAGAAAAACACACACACACACACATACACACACAATGATACCGATTTTTTAAAAGTTTGATACTCCAAAAGATAGCGCATTGTAGTGCAATGGATATCAACTTGGAACAAGAGATCGAGGTGCCAAGTTCAAATTTCAGTTGAATTCCTTGCATTCCCTTATGAACAAATACCCATGGGAAAGGTATTAATCCATCTCTTCCCTCCAGTTATTTTTTTTTTTAATCATCTCACCCCAAGCAAGGCATTCCACTGCCACTATTGCGCATGGGGCTACATAGGGGAAGGTAAAGAGAAGGAGTGGATAGACATAGGGAATGTCAGGAGAAAGGTGACAGATGAGTAAGGATAGCAAGGATAAGTGTCGGGCAGATGGGAAGAGTGTTTGATAGAATGGGAGCAGGTTAGTGTGTTAGGAGGTGTCTATTGACCTTACATTTAAACTCCTGGAGATTGTAGCCGTCGGGGAAGCAATCGTTTGGAAGAGAATTCCACAGTTGGGAAGTGCGAGGAAAGAAACTGTTGGAGTAGAAGTTACGGCTGCATTTTATCGATTTCACTGTAAAAGGGTGGGATCTAGTTATGGGTTAAATAATACAACAGATAGCCTTGACTGGCAACCAGTCTACCGCAGAAGGCAATAGCAACCTACTGTGGGATAATCTTCTGCCCAGTCAGTCATGTCTCTTTTGAGACATGATCGTCCAAAGCGTGGATGACGTATGGCACTTAACTGACTGACTGAATAGTTGGAAACATAATTAAAGCCGCTACTAGGCATAAAGTGGGAGATCAGTTTTCTATTGTTATGAAGTAATAAACTGATCCCACATCAATTACTACTTAATAATATAATACATCTCTTTTCCTTCTAGCTATGGGTTGAATAGCAGGAGAGATTGGGTTCTGTAGCATTGGCCAGTCTATCGTAGAAAGTAATGGCAACCTACTGCGGGATAATCTTCTGCCCAGTCAGTTATGTCTCTTTCGAGACATGATTGTCCAAAGCGTGTATCACGTATGGCACTCAATTGACTGACTCCAAAAGAAAAAAAAATTATAAAATTAAAAAAGTAATTTAAAAATTGTGACGTTTAGGTTTTGTTTTTGAGAATACTTTTTCTTTCTCTTTCCTTCGTTTTTTTCATTTCTTTCTTTTACTTTTTTTACCATCACTCTTTCCTTTTCTTATTTTTTCTTTTCCTTCCTTTCTTCTTTCTTTTTACTTCCTTTGACTAACTTTATTATTTTCGTTTTTTACTTCCATTTTTCTTTCCTTTTTTCCTTTTTTTATTTTATTTTTCTTTCTTTTTACTTCCTTTATTCTTTGTTTATTTGCTGTTATAAACACATTTGAAGAATTGTCTTCCATCCTTTGTCAGACGTTAATCCATGAGAACAAAGAAAAGCACTTTAGGAAAACCTACAGGCAACAGTGGATACCAACTCAGAATGAGAAATCGGGGAGCCGAGTTCCGAATTCCAGTTGAATTCATTGCAATCACTTACGCGCAAATACCCTTGGGAAAGGTATTAATCCGTCTCTTCCTTCCAGTTATGGGTTAAATAACAAGACAGATTGGGTTCTATAGCCTTGGCTAGCAACCAGTCTACTGCAGAAAGCAATGGCAACCTACTGTGGGATAATCTTCTGCCCAGTCAGTCATGTCTCTTTCGAGACATGATCGCCCAAGTGTGTTTCATGCATGGCACTTAACTGACTGACTGACAGGCAACAGTAATTGCACATTCATGTGCCAATCCACTGGACTGGTCTAATTTCACAGGAATAGGTACACCAAATATATAGGTGATTCCAAATTACACCAAGAAGCTGATAAATTTGTTTTTTTTTACGGTTTATCAACCGTTTGCAGGTTATTTAAAGCCTGGATATATATTTAGATTTTAATCTTTTGGGGGGATATAATAATGAATCACTGATACAAGTCTAACTAATTAACCCATAGATGGGGGAGAAGAGGTGGATTCATATATTTTTCAAGAGTATTTGTATTTAAGTGAACTTGATTGGAATTAGAATTCAGCTCTTCAGTTTCAAGCCAAAATTGGAACCACCTACACATAAAAGCTTATAGCACCTGATATTCCCAAGTGGCGACCCATCTTGGTACTAGCCAGGCTCAATGTTGCTTAATATCATTGATCATATAGGAACCAGTGTTTTAACATGATATGGCTGTAAGCTAGCAGGCTCTCTAACATCAACTTTTCGAAGCAAAGTAGATTATATTAAGTCAAAATTTGACAGTTCACAATATATTGTTAACATTTTCTTACTCATCAAAGGAAACGTTTGGCATTCATTGACCAAGCGGCCAGTACTGCTTTTAGTTGGAATTTATAAACACTTTCCAGTATTGATGGGGGTTTCCTGCCTAAAATTCTTTTCAGTATTGATATTAGCCATTTCCTTGTAAGGAAATATTCAGCATTCATTGACCGAGCATTGATTGAAATTTGTAAATTCTTTCCCTTAAAACAATTTTTCAGGAAAGTAGGTTCCTCAAGTCTAGTAGTTGTTATAGCTCTTTCTAGTAATGATGGAGGTTTCCTTCCTAACCTTCTTTCCAGTACTGATATTAGCCGTTTCCTTATAAGAAAACATTTGGTATTCATTGATCGAGCCGCCAGTACTACTTTTGTTTGAAATCTATAAAATTATAAAATCTTTCTCTTTAAACAGTTTTTCATGAAAGAGGTTTTTCATCTCCAGTAGCTGTTATCACTCTTTTCCAGTATTGATGGAAGTTTTCTTCTTAACCTTCTTTCCAGTACTGATATTAGCCATTTTCTTATAAGGAAACATTTAGCCTTCATTGACCAAGCAGCCAGTATGGCTTTCGGTTGAAATTTATAAATTTATAAAATCTTTCTCTTTAAACAATTTTTCAGGAAAGTAGGTTCCTCAACTTCAGTAGCTGTTATTGCTCTTTTCAGTATTGATGGGCGCTTCCTTCGTAACCATTTTTCTAGTATTGATATTAACCTACAAGGAAATATTTTGCATTAATTGACCAAGCAATCAGTACTGCTTTCACTTGGAATTTATAAAATCTTTTTCTTAAAACAATTTCTGAAGAAAATAGGTTTCTCATCTCCAGAAGCTGTTATCACTCTGTCCAACATTGACATTGTGGTGACTTTCCTAACCTTTTATTTGAAGTAGTTTAAGGGACACTAAAATCAAGCAGGTACAAAAATTTAAATACCTGGGAAGTGTTCCAACAGAGAATGGAATGTGTGACACTGAGATCTGAAGGCGATTTGGCATGGTGAAGGACGCATTCCAGAAGCAGAGTAGAGTATTAAGAGACAGGAAAATTTCACTAGAAACAAAGAGGAGAGTACTGGATTTCTATATGATCTCAGTTCTTCAATATGGCAATGAATGTTGGACAATATCTTCGAGGATGAAGGAAAAACTTGAAGCAGCTGAAATGTGATTCTACAGAAGGATGCTGCGGATATCATGGATCAAGCATGTGAGCAATGACGAGGTTTTGGAAAGGATGGAAAACATAAAGGAAATTAATATTGTGCATCAGGTGGAGACAACTAAAGTTCCTGGATATGCAATGAGGAAGGAGGGCTTGGAGAACCTGATACTAACAGGCCAGATAGAGGGAAAAAGAGACAGGGGAAGCAGTGGATTACATATTTGAAGGACCTGATCAGGTAGACGACAAAACGAGGGTTGCATGGTGCAACAGAAGAAAGCGTGCTAAGAGCCACCAGGGATAGAGAGATGTGGAGAGCCATGATCGCTTATGTCCTGAAAGAATGGCACATAAAAGAAGTATGGAATGTTGACATTTTCATAGTGTCATTTTCTCTTTGAGTTACACGAGCTAACCATTTTATTTGTTGCCACTAAATAGGGAATTGCAAATTATATAAAAGACAACACGTGTCTAGTTTGGAAGTTTGTGTATAATCACAGAGGAGATTTATATTTATTTGAAAACTCAGTCATTACTTCTCAAAGAGCAAAAAGAGTGCAGTAAAAACTATTAGTTCTGTTTCTCTAAATCTAAACTTATTTATAAATTAAACTTTGTCTGTGTGTGTGTGTATGTGTGTCTGTTATCTATAGACTACAAAATGGCTGAACTGAATTTCTTGAAAATTTACACAGTTGTACTATAAGCGTCTGCAAGTTTTCTTAGCTAGGTTTTGTGTCAAGGTCAGTCAGTTAAGTGCCATACGTGATACATGCTTGGGCGATCATGTCTCAAAAGAGACATGACTGATTGGGCAGAAGATTATCCCGTAGTAGGTTGGTCATTGCTTTCTGCAGTAGACTGGTTGCCAACCAAGGCTATAGAACCCAATCTGTCCTGTTATTTAACCCATAACTGGAGGGAATAGACGGATTAATACCTTTCCCAAGGGTATTTGCGCGTAAGTGAATGCAAATAATTCAACTGGAATTCGAACTTGGCTCTCCGATTTCTCGTTCCAAGTCGATATCCACTGCGCCACAACGCACATAAGGTACCCCCGATAAATATCGAAAATCGATAATTGAAAAAATTGGGTTACAGAAGGAGTGGTCGTCCGATTTTAATCAAATTTGATACACTCATAGACAAAGACATAAGAAATGATATTCAGAAGTTTCAAGGTTGCAGTTCTTACAATAGTGCAGAAAATCGATAATATATATATATATAAATAAAAGGCAAGATGTTTGTGTGTGTGTGTGCGTGTGTGTGTGTATGGCCTTTATACAAATCCATAATTTTTATCCGATTCTCACCAAACTTCACACAAATATTCTTTAGGCTGAGTCTGAGCTCCTGGACCATGGATTAGTTTTAAAGCTTTCATTACACCCGAGCAATACTTCTAGTATTTCTGAAATGTGACAGTGTAACTATTTACACTATTCAGACTGTTGTCCTCATCTTTGCTATCAGATTCACAATTTTACACTCAGTCCTTATTCAGATGATTGGAATTTTGAACAGAATCCTTTATTTCATCCACTGAAGTAGATTGTTCTAGTTCCATATTGCACGCCTCTTTCAGATATCTCAGTTTTAAGTTATTTGTAACTTAACTTTCTAAGTTTTTGTTTGCCCCAGCTGTGGCTAGGTATTCCAATCACCTAAAAAAATGCCAGAGCATACAATGGCTGAAATATCATGAATAAGACGACAAAGATGAGGACAACAGTCTGAACAATGTAAATAGAACTATTAGCAGTTATAACCTTTTCCAGTATTGATGGGGTTTCCCTTCCTAACCTTTTATTTGAAATAACGTGAAATGTCAATATTTTATTTTCTCTTCCAATTACATGTGATATCCATTTTAGCTGTTGCTGCTGTTGGAATTCTAAACGTCTAAAGTATCAAATTTATACACAAACCAAACCAAACAGAAAAATTATGATCAGAGAAAGTAAGATGAATTCTGAATTAAATAAATGCTAAAAAGGTGATTTTTAAGTCAGTTAATTGTCATACAAGATACACACTTGAGCAATCATGTCTTGAAAGAGACATGACTGAATAGGTAGATTTTCCCATAGTAGGTTGCCATTACTTTCTGCAGTAGACCAGTTGCCAACCAAGGTTATAAAACCCAATCTGTCTTGCTATTCAACTCATAGCTGGAGTGAAAAGGGATGGATTAGTACCTTTTCCAAGGGTATTTGTGCGTAAGTGAATGAAATGAATTCTGATCTCTTGTTCCAAGTCGATATCCACTGCACCACAACGCACTATCTTTTGGAGTATCAAACTTTTAAAAAAATCAGTAGCATTATATGTGTGTGCGTGTGTTCTCGTTTACGGCTACATCATGTTGAATACACCGGTTCCTTTCCGATCACCGAAGATAAGCAACATCGAGCCTGGTCAGTACTTAAATGGGTGACCATTTGGGAATACCAGGTGCTGTAAACGTAAGGACCAAGAATGGTCCACCGGTCCTCCAGGTTTGGGGGTTGGATGCAGGGCTAACAACCCTGCCCCGTAAAAATCAGTTTGTTACAGAAACAGCAACAAAAAGTTGCTGCCCTATACACAATCTGGGTGTGATGGATAAATGATGATGATGATGCGTGTGTTCTCAATATTCATGGCACCACAATCCATATGATAGACATTTTTAATGATATAAATAGAAAATAGAATGGAGTCAAATTCTATTTTTTTCTTGTTTCTATTTAAAAAAAAAAAAAAAGAAATTCTAATTTATCTAAAAAGCACAAAGCATATGACAGTCTGCAACTAATCTTCAAATAAACTTTGATCATAGTGCCACACACACATACACGCAGATAAACCAAGAGAAGCAGGGAGGGTGATGTAAAAGGGAAGGTGAATATATTCCCAAAGTAGATTCTATCAAGTAGGACTGATCACTTAACCCTGAGCTGTCCTAATGTCTTCCTCAGGTCAAGAAGCAGTCAACTAGTTTACAAGATCATTCTCACACCAGCAGCAAGTACTAAAGATGAGGAGAAGGAAAGTGGATATTTATTATCAAGGTTCTTGCAAGTTGTAAGCGTTTATTCTTACAACCAGCTGCATTTGGAGTTTTTGCAGACTGATGCAGTATTGAGTTATCTAGAAAGTTCTTGCTAATTTTTAAGGGAAATTGAAATGTAAAACAAATTAAAAACAAAATTATGCCAATAAATATTTATTCAACTAAATAGGAATCATTTTGTTGCACAACGTTTCTCCATTTTTTTCCTTCATATTAAAGATTCTGTCTTCCCAACATTTTGACAAAGAATTCATTAAGGTGGTGTTACTTATGTCATTCAAAGCCTTAACGTTTATGTGATTGAGATTATTTTGCAAGGAGCTGAATAAATGAAAATCTAAAAGATCAATACCTGGTGAATATGGTGTGTGGGTTAACACATGCCAGCTAAGCTGAAACAATTTTTGCTGGGTCATCAAAAAAACTTGAGATCTGATGGAAAACAGCACCTTTTCTGTTTGCCAAATCTGAGAGTTTTTCTTGAATTGCTGCATTAAATTCATCCAGTTGCAAGCAGGACTTTTTAGTATCAATTGACTGGTTACATGGCAGAAGCTCATAGTACAGGATTCCTTTCCAATAAAGGTACAGCATGATTTTCTTAGTATGAAGACCTACTTTTGGGGTGGCTAAGTGAACGAGAGATCAGGGTGCTGAGTTCGAATTCTAGTTGAATTCCTTGCATTCACTTATGCACAAATACCCTTGAGAAAGGTATTAATCCATCTCTTCCCTCCAGTTATGGGTTAAATAATATGACAGATGTGCTTCTCTGATTGGTCAGAGATAACATTCCAATGCTATCGAAAATTCGAATATTTAAAGTCTTTTAAAATACAAAGTTTTACTTGGAAATTTGAAAAAAGTGTCATGCATCCAATACTTTTGCATAGGGTAATTTTGAACTTTGATAAAAAAAATGGATTCAACCATGAGTTTTTAATTTTCCTTCTACATACAACTAAAACAACTTTATGAGATATTACTTACCAAATATCAGGCAAAATGGTGAAGATAAACTAGAGTTATAACAGAAAATAACATGTATCCAATACTTATGCATGTCACTGTACTTTGAAATCTCGTATGTATATCACATTAGTAGGAGAAATTCAGTTATAAGAAACAACAATATATATATATATATATATATATATATATATATATATATATATATATATGGCATGATGGATGAAATGTCATCTAAATTACACAAAAATGAAAATAACACTATAACTTATTTTAACAGCTATCAGTCAGTCAGATAAGTGCGATACATGATACACGCTTGGGTGATCATGTCTCGAATGAGTCATGACTGACTGGGCAGAAGATTATCCTACAATCTCTGGCAGAGTGAATTGCATTATGGTACTCAACAGATAGTGCCTAACTCACCCTACTATCCAAAACAAACAACAGCCAAAAGTAAAAATATAAAATAGCAATAATTTGCCCATTTCACTATATATATATATATATGTATATATAAATAATGTGTGTATTTAGGCAACAGATTTTCATTTTGATATATCAGATTAAATAAACAGCAAACATTGTGTCTGCTTATTTTTAATAAAATCCATTCATACACACAGATAATCTTTCATGCATTATAATTGAAAGATGTAAGGAATGAGCTGTAAATTGCTTAGCAACACAGTTTTATGTTTATTTTTTTCTTACCACAACTTACACTCCTGAAGATGATCTCGGAAGGAGATTGAAAGTACTTGGGAACATCGAAAAATGAATAATAAAATCAACAGTCAAAATTACAGCTCATTTCTTACATCTTTCAATTATAATACGCAAAAGATTATCTGTGAGTATGAACGGATTTTATTAAAAATAAGCAGACACAATGTTTGCAATTTATTTAATCTGACACACACATATGTAGTCATCTGCAGACAGATCTGTTTCGCTGTATCACAGCTCATCAGTACAGTTAGACAGCCGATTGCATTTTACCCAGGATTGAAACACGATTGAATTGACTTCAATTGGCGATTCTACCTCTGAGCTACGGGCGCTTGGTAGAAGGAAGCAGACTTTTTAGCGTGTATATTATCATTATACACACCCAATAGCTGAGAGTGTTCTAATTTATTGTTGAATGAACGATGCATAGATGCCAGAGTAGCTACTGTTTTTCAAAGTCTACCATTCTTCCAGAGTGCTCAATCAGGGTGTGAGAGCGTAAAATGTTAGATTGATAAATGTTTCATATATATATATATATATATATATGAAACATTTATCAATCTAACATGTTTCACTATATATAAACAGTATTTACACGGAAACCAATGTTGCTTGGTGACTGGTAGGGAGGACAGTTTGATGTCTTAATCAATCATTACACCACCTGGGGTGTGAAGCTGTCCGTCACTAAAGTGTTGATTTCTATGTCCACAAATGTAGATGTAAACTAGTAAGTAAAAAAGAAAGAAAATACTCCCTGGCATGATGAAAGGAACTGAAAATCTTAAAGATTGAAATGATTTAGATGATGGCAGTGTTGGAATCAGCAAAAAGAATTGATTGAGTTATTCAACGAAAACAAGTGAAAGAAAATAAGAGTTCATTTTTCACGGCTTCTGCTCCGATGAACTTAGATCACTGGTGCCCCCTAGGTATGAATTTGCACAATATACTAGATTAGCAACTAGGTCCCACCCTTTTACAGTGGAACAGATAAGATGTAACCGTAATTTCTACTCCAACAGCTTCTTTTCTCACATTTCCCACCTGTGCAATTCCCTTTCCATATACTTGCTTCTCCGACAGCTACAATCTCCAGGAGTTTAAATGTAAGGTCAATAGACACCTCCTAACACACTAACATGCATCCATTTTCTCAAACACTCTTCCCATCTACCCAAACCTCATCCTCGCTATCCTTACCTGTCTTCTGACACTTCCTATATCTAACCACTCTTTCTCATCACTTTCCCCTATGTAACCCCCTGCACAATAGTGGCAGTGGAATGCCTTGTTTGGGGTGAAATGATTAAAAAAAATGTCTTTTCAAAAGGCATCTGTGCGAAAGTGAAATTACACTTTATTAAATTTAATAGCAAACTATTTAGAAATTTGTTATGAGCAAATTTCTACCATTTTTTGCAGTTAAAATTTTCTATGATTTTGTTTGCTGAAATACCAATTTTGACTGTAAGAAGTAAGTGAATAACGCAGTCTCATTTTAGGGGTAACAATTAAAAAATAACTTGAGACAGCTACAAAAATGTGTAAGTTAGTGCTGTGTCATTAAACATTCCTGGCTTCAGTTCAGCTTTGACAACAAACCAAAACTCAATTAAAAAGTATGGATTGGAGAGAAAAGGATAGTGGGTGGGGGTAAATAATTATGGTGTGTGGATGGGGTGGAAAGAAGGATAGTCAGTGGGTGGGGGAAGAAATATTGTGGGTGAGGAAGAAAGTATTGTAGATGAGGGAAGAATTGTGGAAGGGAGGAGGAGGATTGGTTAAGGAAAATGATTGTGGGTAGGAGGAAAGAACAATTGTGGGTGGGGTGAAAAAAGACAATTGTTACTGACAAAGGAAAAAAGAATGATTACAGGGGGTGGTTAAAAGAAGGATTGTGGGTGGAGGAGAAGGATTGTTAGTGGGGGAAAAAATTGTATGTGGGGGGTAAAGAATGATTCTGGGTGGGGGAAAGAACCATTGTAGGTTGGGAGAAAATAACCATTGCAGGTGGGAGGGAAAGAACAATTGTGGGTGGCAGAGTGGAAAAGAATTATTGTGGTTGGGAGGAGAAAATGCAGGTGGGGAGTGAATATTTCCTGATACTCACTCACAGAAGAAAAGCAGTAAGAACTCCTGGCTTTAGTGTTAGCAGCAGAAGCACTGACTGGGAGAGAGAGAGAGAGAAAGAGAAAAAGAGAAAGAGAGAGAGAGAGAGAGAGAGCAAAAAAGAGTTTCACTGACAGCATCTGCTACCACTTGATAGTCTTCAACTTTATGGCTTAGAAGCAACTGTGGCGCCAAACCTACTGCTTCTACCAGACACTGCCTCCCTGTATTCCTCCTAGTCCTCCCACCCAAAGCAGGACACTAGCTGACAAACGACTTTGTGAAGGCCTTTCCCCAGAGATTAGTAACTTTACAGCCTGACAGCAGACCACCAGGATAAAAAAAAAAAAAAAAAAAAAAAAAAAAAAATGTACATTGCAACCCCCCCACCCCCACTCATAAATGAGGGCTGAAAAGAGGTGAGGTAGGGGAGATAATATGTTTAAATCCAGTGTTGCCATGGCAGCAGCAGTCATATTGGAATAGAGATATTCTCATTACGAAAATCAATACCATCTCCAATCAGAGAGAAAGACATATGCGTGAATGTGGGCACAAGCACTAGGCACGTAGATAGAACTAGAGTAATTACAAAAGAAAGATGAAACAAAAATAGAAATGTTGACACTGTGAGGGTGGGAGTATATGCATGTGTATTTGGGAAAAAGTATGCATAAAGACGGGCATTTGAAAAGAGAAACTGAAAAGAAAAAAAAAAAGTAAATCTTTATTTTACCAAATGCTCAACAAGAGGCAATGATCAAAATGGAAAACTCTCAAAGGAACCACTGTCTATTTTCTTAAGACGAGCAACAAAATATTAAAATTTTTTCAATGGATATACACACAAAAAAAAAAAAATTAGAAAAAAATAACCGTTTTATAATATATCTAACCGAACTTTTAATTTAGAGATAAAGTCCAACATAGGGAAAATATTTTTTTAATTACTTTATAAGCACTTCCATAAAAATAATGAATTGTACAAGCTATTAAAAAAAAAACAAAAAAACAGTTAAATTAATCTACAGCTGTACTTGTAATTTAGAAAATTATATAAAAAGACAAAAATACCAAGAATTTCAAAGAAAATGTGCAGCAAGCTATCGTTATTAAGGAAAAATGTAACTGCAGAGATAAAAGTAAATGTCCACTTGATGGAGTTTGTAAAACCGAAGAAGTTATTTAAAAAGCAGAAATACAAGATATAAAATGGACGTGGGATGTTCTGAAAGCAACTTTAAAAAGCGATGGTATAACCACAAATCATCATTTAAGCTAGAAAGGAACTGTACCAAACTGACCAAATATGGGTGGAAATGTTTTAAAAAAGTGACAAAAATCTTAATGTAAGCTAGAGTATATTAAGAAATGCAAGACCATGCAGCAATGGTGATATCTATGCATTGTGACACAAAGAAAGGTTGGCTAAAGTATCATTTATAGAATGAGAAAGGTTACTAAATGAAAAGGTCTGAAATAATGTTCAGATGTATACTCAAAAGAAAATCTATTTTGGATTCATACAAACCTGGATGAAAGTATGTGCAATACTATTTCACTAGCCTTGACTAACTGTGCTCCTTATTCTAAGCTTCTGACATCTGAGAATAGGATTTTGCACCTTGCCACACAAGCAGGAAAACCCAGTCATGGCTGTCAGACAATTTCTGCGATCACATCACCCCAGAAATATGACCACATTACTCCTCAAACTGCTACCCCTTTGATTATTTTGTGTGGGGCACAGTTTAGCAAGAGACCAACAAAACTCCAAGTAATACCAAAGACGAACTGAAGGCAAGGATTATAGCAGCATTCACTAACTTAAACACGGAAGCGTCCAGAAGATTTGCAGGAGATTCTGAAGTTGTAGTTGAAGCCAATGGTGATATTATTGAATAAATTTACTCTTTAGTATTTGATGATATTTTTGTGTAATGTTGGTAAATATATCTTTTGAAATGAGATGTCAGTGTTATTTTCATTTTTGTGTAATTTAGACAATAATTTATCCCTTGCACCCAGTATAAGTGTGTGTGCATGTTCCTTAATTTTCAAAGCCATAAATAAATTCTGTAGTACAAAATATTTGTGCGCGCGTGTGTGTGTGTATATATATATATATATATACTACCGGCCATGACAGTTTTTTGAAAGGAATGATGTATTTCATACTATTTTTAGTATTTATTGCCAAGTGGATAATTCTAAATGAAAATAGAATTGTTCTTTGTTAACATTTTGCAATAGAATGTGCATCAAATGAACTGTTCTGGTGTCCAGTTTTTGTGCTCTCTTCCCCATGTTAGTCTCTTCTTCTTATTGGCTGGCCGAAGCAAAGGCTTCCTGGCTGCCGCGTAAAATTTTGAAAGGTAATAATAACAAAAAAACATTCTATTTTCATTTAGAATTATCCACTTGGCAATAAATACTAAAAATAGTATGAAATAAATCATCTGTTTTTAAAAACAGGGGTGGCCTAATAATTATGGCCAGTAGTATGTATATGTATATGTGTGTGTGTGTGTGTATGCACATACACACATATCCACAGACAACCAAGATGTTAAAACTTGCATTGTCTGAAGAATTTATAACTATATTATTATAAAAAATAACAGAAGACATTTCATCATAAAGAGAAAATTTTTCAAAAATTTTGGCATAAAATTAAGCAATAATTGATACTGGACTTTTATCATTAATTTTTGAATTCATTTTAAACTTTAAAAATTTATTTAATCTTATTTGTCTTGCTTTTTACTTCTATGTGCCTTTCAGGGAATAGACAATCATGGCTCTCCACATTTCCCTATCACTTGTAGCTTTTAATACTTTTTTCTTGTTACACCTTCCAAATCCTGCTATGCCATTCATTTGCTCAAGCTCATCAAGTATGTCATGTGCTGTTTTCCCCTGTCTCTCTTTGTATCTATCTATCCTGTTACTATCAAATTTTTCCAAGCCCTCCTTCCTCATTACATGTCCCAGAAAATCATCTATCTTTTCCTGATGTTAAGTATCTGTTTTCTTTTCATTTCCATCTTCTCCAAAATATAATCATTGCTAACATGCTTGGTCCATGGTATCCTCAGCATCCTTCTGTAGAACCACATTTCTTCACCTTTGATGAAATTGTCCAGCATTCACTGCCATAATGAAGAACAAACATCACATAACAATCCAGTACACTCTTCTTTATACCCAGCGAAATTTTCCTGTCTCTCAGTACTCTACTCAGCTTTTGGAATGTGTCTTTGGCCATACCAACACACCTTTGGAACTCAATGTCACAAATTCTGTCCTCTGTTAGAACACTTCCCAGGTATTAATCAATTTTAGTATCCTTGACCTGTATTTGGCATTTTGGGCTCTTTTTTTTAGCATTCAGTTTCCTTTGTTTTTTATTTCTTTAGCTATCTTCTTTAGGGGGTCTTGTACTTTCCTTTTCGATTCTGATATCAGCACTGTATCATCTGCATGTCTTATATTGTTCAGATTGTGGCCGCCAATGACGAATCCTGGTAGGACTTCTAGTTCTCTCATATTTGCCTTTCT
The DNA here is from genome assembly GCA_037127315.1 of Ascarosepion bandense. Lineage (NCBI taxonomy): Eukaryota > Metazoa > Mollusca > Cephalopoda > Sepiida > Sepiidae > Ascarosepion > Ascarosepion bandense. The sequence goes on along the minus strand of JBBBDQ010000909.1, from coordinate 1,764,460 downwards.
GTCACTTCATCAGAATAGTCTGAAATCATCTGAATTTCTTAAGTGAAATATTCTCAATTATTATTCACTTTGATCTTATTACTCTTGCTTTTATATGAAATAATAATAGTTTTAAACTGTCCGAATTTCTTAGTTAATATCTCTGACCTGTCATTGGCATTGTGGGCTGTTCTTTTTTGCTGATTGCCATGCATTACAGAAGTGAAATAAAAAGATTAGCTGTATGGAACTTGAAGAGTAATCTTGGTTTAAACACCTTAAAGAGAAATAAGCTGGTGGTGGACTTTTGACTAGTATTTCATCTTATTTCTCTTGCTTTTATATATATATTTTTTTTTCATTTCACCCCAAGCAAGGCTGAAATGCCACTGATGTGCAGGGGGTTACATAAATGTAAAAAGATTAATTAGAAAAGAGTGAGGAGTACAAACTAGTTAGAAAGGAACAATAGAAAGCAGGTGCGATGACAGATACATAGGTGGAGAGAAAGGGAAGGTTATACATCGGTGGGGAGAAAGGGGAGGTTATACGGGGGAGGGGAGAAATGAATTAATAATAGTTTTAAGCTGTCCGAATTTCTTAGTTGAATAATAATTATTATTCATTTTTTTACCAGTATTTCTTTTATTTTTTTTTTTTCTTGTTATCTCTGTGAATAAATGTACTCCATTTTGGCCCTCCCCATTTTGAAAATTTGTGGAATATGATCTTCCTGACCTCTGTTTGGCATTGAGCTGGGTTAAGCTATGCTTGCTAAATACCAAGATGTACTGAGATAAATGAAACCTTGCCCTGCTCTTGGTATTTGGTATTTTGTACTAATCAGACATAACATTACATATGTATTGTAAACAACAAGTTTGACACCTGTCACTTCACTGGTGGCAAGATGATCAAATTTCAAATCTAAATTGCTTTTCCATTTAATTAGAAAATATATTCAGTTTAAATACAGAAGGTGTCATGAAAAGGACTTCAAAGGGATGTACATTTGAGCATATACCCTTTTTCAGTTATTCAAGGATTGTTGCCAGATGGAAATTAACCTTCATGATACAGATGTGATTTTATTTAAATGTTGTCATGAATATTTTAATTTAATGATAGAATTAAAAATATTTTTACAAAGTTTAAAACTTTAAAGAATAACTATTTATTATTGAATATTTTTACTAAAACAAGTTCAGTAAAATCTCATAATTATCTGATTTTTTAGGGTAAAAAAAAATATTTTTTTAATTTTCCTTCTTTTGTTTCCATCTTTATGATTTTACTAGCAGTATAGCCTGGCGTTGCTCAAGTGTAATGAAAGCTTTAAAACTAATCCATGGTCCTGGAGCTCAGACTATTTGGATGTTGGCATGAAAGACTAAAAAGCAATAGTTGTTTCCAGTTAAAGCGAAACCGTAGACTGAAAGAAAAATGAACGGATGTAAGTCAAATTTTGATTTCCTGGTATCGATATCAAATAAGCTTTTTTTGTCGTAAACTGAATTTTGAAGGCTAAATAAGTCCTCTGAGTAAATGGTATCATGGCTGAGACTAAGAACTACAATTATACCTACTGAGAGCCAAACCTGAAGCAAAAACTAAAATAAAAGGGCTGAAAAAAAAAACAAACATACAGGCAGATAAACAGACACACACACAAATATCTTGCCTTTTATATATATATATATATATATATATATATAATATCAATTTTCTACATTATTGTAAGAACTGCAACCTTGAAACTTCTGAAAATCATTTCTTATGTCTTTGTCTATGAGTGTATCAAATTTGATTAAAATCGGACCACTCCTTCTATAACCCGATTTTTTCGATTATTGATATTTATTGTGGGTACCTCAATACAAATCCTAGCTAAGAACACTCGCAGACGCTTATAGTACAACTGTGTAAATTTTCAAGAAAATCGGTTCAGCTGTTTCGGAGTCTATAAGGTAATGGACACACACACATACAGACAAAGTTCCATTTATAAATAAGTTTAGATTTAGATTGCTCAACCCAGGGTAGTTGCCCAAACTGAGTGGAAGGAAAATATAGCAATGTCCTATTTCTGACTGAGTCAGATTATGTGTGTGTGAGCATTAAATGACACAACCACATGTAAGTTACCCAAACATAACATACACATATACTATATATGCATGTACAAATTCACACACAAATACTGTGTGATGGACAGAGAATCAGCTCTTCTTTTATAATTCTCGACAAAATTCAAAGGAGAACCTGCAATGTAGTTGATCCTGACCTGACCTGATCAGTCTCTGTCTCACTGACAAGATGTGGATTCCCTTTGTCTTTTTTACAAATACTTTCACAGATTCTGTTCCAACCAGCTTAGCTACTTGGTGCCCCCCACCTGCGAATTTGCTCAAGCTACTAGACTAGGAACAAGGTCCCACCCTTTCACAGTGTTCAAGGGAGCATCCATACAGAAAAAAAAAAAGAAAAAACTGTCGAAATCAAACTTTCTTGTGACAACTGGGAGATGGGGGAAACGTGTATGTTTTGACTCCATGGAAATAGCATGGTGTGTCTTAAGCTACAGCCCTAAACTTAGCTTTAGACCTCATCCTCGAACTTAACCTCAACAAATATATATTTTCTGACTCATTATCTGTGCTAATGGCACAAAAAAAAAACAAAAATCTAAATAACCCTCTGATCATCAATCCCCTACAAAGAAATCAACCTCATCATCCAAAACAAAAACATTATTTTATGCTGGATTCCCAGACACATTGGTCTCAGAAGGAAACGATAAAGTAGACATAGTGGCTAAAAGATCATTAAACATCAACATTGGTGATATAAAAGTTCCCCACACAGATTACAAACCTCTAATCAACAAATTTATTATGACCAAATGGCAAGAGTTGTGGAACTCCTGCAAAAATAACAAACTCTACAAAATTAAACCCATCCTCAAAAAATGGATAAAAGTTAAAATTTCTAATAGGAACATGTCAAGAGAAGAAGTAGTAATGACTAGACTTCAAATAAGCCACACCACTGTCACCCATTCACAACTACTAAAAGGCAAGGAGAAACCAATTTGCATTCCATTTCAGGAGCTCTACACAGTGAAACATATACTAACAAGTTGCATAGATCTTGCGATTAAGATACTATCAAGAAAACAATCTGAAAGACATCTTCAACAAAGCTAACCCAAATGACCTTTTAGAACTTCTAAAAGCAACAAAATTATATAACAAAATATAGTTGCAAAAGAAGATAGCATATAACCATCACACATCAAATCACAATACCGTTACTTATATCTCAACAGCAATACTCACAAAAGACCAACAAGCAGTAAACAAAAACCAAACAAATTCTTCAACATTAAATGACCCAACAGGGTAGATATGCTGGTAAAACAAACAACTAACCTAAACTTAGCTTTAAAGATCTGAACTGGTAGACATTTCTGTCTGTGAGGAAAGAAGTTGTAGAATGGAAAATAACTCATCTTGTACAAGATTGCATAAATGATTTTGAACCCTATTGAGGCTAGAAAGTGATGATTAACAAGCCAAATATGGCAGCAATTCCCCACCATCTTTGGCCTAATCTGACTCTTGTAAATATGAATCGTGGAAGAAAGAATGAGCTGATCATTTACCACCATCTTTAGCAATGGATTGTATAAATCTTTTGCAATCAACTTCAATAATATGCATAAAATTTCATTCAATTTTAAAACACATCATCAATTAGTGGTTTTATTCCTTGCCTAAATTGGAGTAGATAGATCTATCTACCGCCGGGTTCACACTCCACCCACCTCTATTGAACAGGTTAAGAGGCTCATCCCTTGTTCCCTGTTTAGGATGTGGTTTCCGGCTTTCTCTTTTCCAATTTTCTCACTTTGTTTTTTTTTTCTTCTTTCAATTGGAGTAGATAGATCTATCTATTGCCCAGTTCACACTCCACCCACGTCTATTGAACAGGTTAAGAGGCTCATCCCTTGTTCCCTGTTTAGGATGTGGTTTCCGGCTTTCTCTTTTCCAATCTTTTCACTATTACGTAGCCCCCTGCACATCAGTGGCGTTACTGCCTTGCTTGGAGTGATACGATTAAAAAAAAAAAAAAAAAAAAAAAAAAAAAATTGAAATGATTAAAAAATATTGTAAGTTCCACTTTAGGTCAGGAGTGGAACTTAAATTCTAGTAGACATTTAAAGTATGAAGCCTTGTCTAGAAGGTAACAGTTTTTTTTTTTGTTCATTTTGATTTGAAAAAACTCAGGGTTTAATCAGTGATGATAAAATGGTATCTATAAGTCTATGTATATGAGGGTACATATTATCTATGACATGTCATATCTATGTCATATCTGTAGCTATAAAGATCTGAAACAGAATGAGGATCTATAGGCTTGTAATATTGTGTCTAAGGGGAAAGAGGCTGTAGAGTGTAAGATAAGTCATCCTGAACTAAACTGCGTAAATCAATAATTTTATATTTATAACATTCTAAAAACTAATACAGTTATATTAAAACTAACGCAATGCAATATTTATCATTTACCAGTTTATAAAGAAATTAAAATATTTATTCATAAGTTAATATACATTTACTAAATTATTAATAAATGTGAATCAATTATAATGAAATCCTTATTATTTATCATTTTATAAAGTTAAAATTGATTGGTAATTGGCCAGTGTCTTGCCAACCATTCCTATAAACAATCTAATAAATAGTATTTAATATTTTTGTTGGCAATTCTCAAAAACAAAGAAAATGTATAAATTCATTGTATATTCAATATGTTGGGATTTATTGAAGTTTTAATCATAACTTTTTCAAACAATAAATAAGGCCGAGGAGGAAAGTCAGAAAAATTGTCTTTTTGACACCCTGGCCTTTTGTGGGCACAAATGTCCAAATTTGCCCTCCCTCCATTGCTCCAGCCCACGAACAGAGTTGCACCATGCATTAGTCCCTAGGTGTCATGGCCAACCATTCTGGTCAGGTGACTGATATGAAAATCTGTGATACAGAATAGGATATTTGTTACAGTCCATCTTAATTCACAAAGAAAAAAAAAATCATATTAACACTAAATCAACTAAAATCAGAAACCATGAGAGCCATGCCTAGTAGAGCACAATGGTTTTTCATGATGATCATCACTAATAATAATAATAATAACAATAACAACAACTGTGTTTCCAAAGAGTAGGTTGAAAGAAGCAATTAAAAATATTCTACCACATTAAACTGAAACAGAAATACATAGATTAAAATCAGACTAAAACAGTTAGAATGGTTTATCTGTAAAACAGTCAAGAGAATTTGCTATTTCAAGGATAAGAAGCCTGTTCAAATATCAGGAAACACAGGAAGTGAAGCTTCAATCAAGTGGTGATATGAACAGACAACATCAATAAAATACTTTCTTAGTCTGGGAAAAATTACCCACAGTATTTAGAGGAAGTGAGATTCTCTCAATGACTCCCACCTCTAAGAATGGAAAAATGGAAGAAAGCCATAAGGACTGGGAAATCTTTTGTTGGAAATTGCAAATACGGTCATTCAGAGTGATACAAGAATGAGGTCCTGTAAACACAAGAGGTTTGATGCAAAAATAACCTTTCACTAAGGAGGGAAGAAAATGGAGAGAGCTTTAATGTATTAAGAATTCCTTTCAGATAAAATTTATTAACAGCAATGGCTGAATCTCAGGAGATTAGGAAAATAGGGTCTCCATTGTCTATAGCTTTGAGATCAGTCATTAATGTTCCTCCAAATTGTTTTCAGATATTTTAACTTTTTCTTCATGTTCTTGATGTTATAAATAGTGTTTCAGCTGATCTATTATTTAGCCTTCATCAGCTGTGTAATAAAGAAAAAAAAGTCCCTTTATATAAAAATAAAAACAAAAGAAAGATTATTAATATACACATAAGTGGGAGCATAGATGTATAAATTGAGTGCTCATGAATCGTATTTTCTTGAGGCAAAAGTTGGTTACTTTTTAAAGAACTTAAAAAATCATGGCTTTTGAAAACCTTAATTTTGTCCATAACCAATGTTAAAATTTCCTTTTTTTTTTTACATCCATATAATCTATCCATATATTGATGGATTCGTTTTCTACTCCTTATCAACCGTTTGCCAGTTATTTAAAGTCAGAAAATATGTTTAGATTGTAAGAAATTTTTTGTAGGGGAGATAATGGTTTCATGATGTAAGTTTTTTTTAATTAACCCATAGCGAGGAGGAGAAAGTAGGATTCATACCATTCTCAAAGAAATTTACATGTAAGTGAAAATAATGAACCTGACTGGAATTGGAACTCAGTTCTCTGATTCCTCAATCCAAGCTGCTATTCATTACTCTATTCTGCTGTCAAATTCAGTTCCAATTTTGAGCTGTTATCCATAGCGCCACCTGTACATTCAAGCTTAAAATCACCTGGTATTCCAGGCAGTCACCCATCTAGGTACTAACCAGGCTTGAAGTTGCTTAATTTCAGTGTTCACATGGGAACTGGTGTTTCGATGTGATGTTACCGTAAACCATTCCCAGTCACACATCCAAGCTCATGGCACCTAATATATCCCAGGCGGCCACTCATCTAGGTACTAACCAGGCTTGAAGTTGCTTAATTTTAATGATCACACGAGAACTGATGTTTCAATGTGATGCCGTAAGCCATTTCCACTCACACATCTAAGCTCACAGCACCTGATATTTCAGGCGGCCACCCATCTAGGTACTAACCAGGCTTGAAGTTGCTCAACTTTAGTGATCACACGGGAACTGGTGTTTCAATGTGATGTTGCTGTAACCCATTTCCAATCACACATCCAAGCTTATAACACCTGATATTACGGGTGTTCACCCATCTAGGTACTGACCAGGCTTGACATTGCTTAACTTTGGTGATCTTATGGGAACCTGTGTTTCAACATGATAGGGGTGTAAATCTGGGTGGCAATATAATTTTGTTCTTCTTCTATGTGCTTCATCTCTTCAGGACATGAGCTATGATGGCTCTCCAAAAGCCCCTCCCCCAATTTTTGACAGCTAGGTTGTTCAATGCCTCCTATCTCTCTTCCCCACAATATGTCCCTTGTTGTTGTACTTAAAAAATAAAGAAAATTCCACATTGTGTAAAAAATATAATGTCAGTATTAAGCAGTTACCAACGACATAGGTACGATGTCAAACTTGATGCTTGGTTTGGTTAGTTTAACAGCATATCAACTCCTCATGAGCCATTTAATGCTAAAATTTTATTTTCTCATGATCTTTGGTGACCCCTTGCCCATAATGCATTGCTAGTTTTTTTTTTTTATCATATCACCCTGAGCAAGGCGGTAATGCCACTGATGTGCACGGGGCTATGTAAGAGTGAAAAGATTGGAAAAGAGAAAGCTGGAAACCACATCCTAAACAGGGAACAAGGGATGAGCCTCTTCACCTGTTCAATAGACGAGGGTGGAGTGTGAACCGGGCGATAGTTTAGTAACTTTTTATTTTTCATACTATGAAAATATATTGCTGATAATTGTTTCTAATGTATTTTTACTTTCATAGTGTTTTGACCCCAATTTGGGGAGTTCACTATTTATCCATATCTGGGACCCAAACAAGTGGTACCACCCTTAGTTAGGGTTCATCTAGGAACAACAGCAATTAAGTTGTGGTTTCATGCTCCTAAAAATCTCTCAATTATAGGCCCTGCTGCCAGATATAGTTTACATACCCAGGATGAATGAAATTTGGAAATAAAAATGTAGTACATATAAACCTAAAAAATGTCAGGGATTGATTTGACACCATATTTATATTACAAAATGGACACCCACTTTTAAAACGATGAAAAAATATCAATATTTTTTTCATTCTAGGAAAGGTCTAATGAATGCTAATCTACAAAATTTTTTATAAAAGAATATTTTTTCCTGATGTTTTTTTTTTTATAATCGTGTCGCCCCAAGTAAGGGGTTACATAGGAAGGAATGTTATGAGAAAGAGTGTCAGCTTACAGAGGGTGTCAGGAAGAGGGTAAGAGAAGGATGGAGAATACTGATGAGAGTGGAGTGGATGAAGAAAACAGCATGAGAGAGAGAGGATGCAAGTTAGTGTGATAGGAGATAACTATTGATTTTACATTTGAATTCCTGGAGATTGTAGCTGTCGGGAAAGCAAGTAAACAAAAGGGAATTTCACAGGCGGTAAGTGCGAGAAAAGAAGCTGTTGGAGTAGAATTTGCATTTACAATTTAAAAGGGTGGGACCTATCTGCTAATCTTGTGGTTTGAGTAAATTCATATATAGGGGGCACCAGTGAGCTAAGTTCATCGGAGCAGAAGCAGTGAAAGTATTTGTACAAGAGACACAGGGAAGCCACACTGCATCAGTGAGAAAGTAACTGTATCTTAGCTGCCAATTCAGGATCTATCACATTACAGATTCTCCATTGGATTTTGTCAAGGACACTTAGGTGGATAGCAGGAGCACTCGACCAGATATAGCAGCAGTATTCAATGCACAGGCAGATAGTAGATTTATATATGTGCAGGACTGTTTCAGACAGGAAAACTTCCTGGCACTACACAGAGAACTGACTTTCTTAGCAGCGGATTTAGCTACGGATTCTATACAGTCAGTCTATTTGAGGTCTGTTGTGAGAGTTAACCCGAGTAGACGCAGTGTTTTGCTTTCAGGGAGACTAGCCTGATCCATGCTAATAAGTGTATCAGTTTTTTTTTTAATCAATTCATGTCAAGCAAGATGATAATGTCTCTAAAATGCAAGAGAAAGAAAGACGAAAGAGAAAGATACTGAAAACTTTAGAAGGAAATGGTAACCTAATGCTAAACAGCAAGCAAGGGAATTAACCTCAAGTAGCGCTATAAACCATTATGCCATATAAAAAATGACAACAATGATGGTTACTTTAAAAAATGATGTTTAATATGTAATTGAATAAGAGGATGCAGAAAGAAAGATGGTCAATAATATATATGATGAGTGCTTTTATAATTATGCCGTGTCCTTAAAAACTTTCTTCAATTATTATTATATACAATCAGTCAGTTAAGTGCCATACATGAGACATGCTTTGGGCGATCATGTCTAGAAAGAGACATGACTGACTGGGCAGAAGATCATCCCACAGTAGGATGCCATTACTTTTTGGGTTAACTGGTTGCCAGCCAAGGCTATAGAACCCAATCTATCCTGTTATTTCACTCATAGCTAAAGGGAGAAAAGATGTATTAGATTATATTATTAAATAGTAATTGCTGGGGGATCAGTTTATTGCTTCATAACAATAGAGAAACGATCCCCTACTTTATGCCCAGTATCAGCTTTAAGTATGTTTCTAACTATTACATTCAGTCAGTCAGTTAAGTGCCATATGTGATACACGCTTGCGCGATCATGTCTCAAAAGAGACATGACTGACTGGGCAGAAGATTATCCCGCAGTAGGTTGCCATTACTTTTTGCGGTAGACTGGTTGCCAGCCAGGGCTATAGAACCCAGTCTGTCCTATCATTTAACCCATAATTGGAGGGATGAGATGGATTAATACCTTTTCCAAGCGTAAGTGAATGTGAGGAATTCAACTGGAATTCGAACTCGGCTCCCTGATTTGTCGTTCTGAGTCGAACATCCACTGCACCACAACGCACATCAATTCTATGTACCATGTCATTAGATATCTCAGTTTTAGTTAGTTGGCTCTCCAAGAGGTATCAGTCAGTTAAGTGCTATACGTGATACTCGCTTTGGGTGATCATGTCTCGAAAGAGACATGACTGACTGGGCAGAAGATTATCCCGCAGTAGGTTGCCATTGCTTTCTGCGGTAGGTTGGTTGCCGACCAAGGCTATAGAACCCAATCTGGAGGGAAAAGACAGATTAATACCTTTCCTAAGGGTATTTGTGTGTAAGTGAATGCAAGGAATTCAACTGGAATTTGAACTCGGCACCCCTGATTTGTCGTTCCGAGAATGAGTTTAAGAAACTTATCTTTTATTCCATCATGTATATATTCGCATTACCATTCTAAAATTAAAGTATGTTAGTGTATAATTATTCGGCTATTTATTGAAAGTAATTATTTTTCCTAACCCTTACCTGACAGTTATAATACTTTCGTATAATACACTTTTTAAGGTAGGCCACACACTATACCAGTGACAGAATTTCATGGACCACATTCAAAAGGTACATCACATACTATATTTAACTTTTCTTTTTCTTTAAGGCAGTAAATTAATGTTCTCAGTCAGTTAAGTGCTATACGTGAGACTCGCTTTGGGCAATCATGTCTCGAAAGAGACATAAGAGACATGACTGACTGGGCAGAAGATTATCTCGCAGTAGGTTGCCATTGCTTTTTGCGAGCTGATATCCACTGCACCAAAATGAGAACAATCTACCCTATATATTAAATAAAGAGTTTAGTCTAAAATTCCCTAAAAGTTATTCAGATTGACAGACACTTAAAGACTGCAGGGCATAATGGCTAAAACATTGTGAGGGTAACAATAAAGATGATGATGATGATGATGATAATTTGACTGCAAATGATGCAAATAATGATAATCAAAGAAATTATAACAGAAACGGTTTGCCTTTTTTTTGTGGCTGATGGCCATATCACTTTGAATACACCGGTTCTTGCTCGATCACCGAAGTTAAGCAACGTTGAGCTTGGTCAGTACTTAGATGAGTGACTGCTTGGGAATACCAGGTGCTGTAAGTGTTTAGTGACGGATGTGCGTCGTGGTGCAGTGGATATCAGCTCGGAAAAAACAGGAGAAGAGCCACTAGGAATAAGGAAATGTGGAGGGCCATGATCACGGCACATAAAATAAGAAAGTCTGTCAGTGAACAAAGCATGTCGGCTAAAACTAAATACCCCGCATTCACTTAAGCACTGGTACCCTTGGGAAAGGTATTAATCCATCTCTTCCCTCCAGTTATGGGTTAAATAACAAGGGTAGGACTTGGGGACCCTGTCCTTAAAAACAAATCCCAATGAATCTTGAGACTCAAAAAAGAAAAAAGTATTACTAGACACAAAACTTAATATAAAAACAACAATAAATTGTTGAAAAGAAAAATAAAGGTATGACCAGCAATAAATAAATAAAAAATTTAGTTGGCAATAAATGACCCGCCGAGGTTGATATGCCATAAAAACAAAACAACCAACCAACCTTTTTTTGTCATCTATTCACACAAACCCACTATGTACATTATTTGCTGTTTTCTCTACTTGCTTTCAACATAGTCTATAAGTGTTCAATTCTTTGTCTTCTTTCTTTATCTCTTCCAGAAATTTCCGCTGTCTCTTATTTGGCTGATTTTATTTAATGGAACTTAAAAAATCTTTATGGGTTATTTAAAGCTGAAATTTAAATATTTGGCATACACATTTTGTTTTGGAAATAATAATGGTTTTAGAGATACAAGTCTTACTAATTAACCCATAGTTAGAGGGGGAAGAGGTGAATTCATACCCATCCCAAGGGTTTTTGCACTTGAGTGAATATAATGAGCCCAATTTGAATTGGAACTCCGGTCTCTGATTAACAATTCCAGGTCATTATACTACTGCACATTCCAAGCTTATAGAACCTGGTTTTTCCAAGTGGTTGTTACCCATCTAGGCTTGACGTTGCTTAACTTTGATGATCATACAGGAAAGTGGTGCTTTAATATGATGTGAACGTAAACCTATTTCTCCGATGAAAATCAATTACACTGAACATGTTTAAGGAGCAATATTTACGAGAAACAGTTTTTGAATTGCAAACTGAAAACCCCTAAAATCTATTAAAATTTTGAAAAAATCTAAATTGTTTTTCTAAATTAAATCTTGCACATATCCTAAATCTGAGAATGTTCAAAACAGTTAACGAGTTAAATTAAAAAAAAATCAAATCAAATCAATAAATAAATAATGAAAGGTGTGCCTTAAACAAAAGGCCTCGGAAATAGGACAGTAATTTTTGTCTGGAAAATCCTCTAACATCTGCTGTGCAATTTTGTTTTAATTAAAAGTAATTTGATATCAGCCTCTTGAAACAGGGGAGGATAATGAGAGTTTAGAGAGGCTTGCATCGAAATGGGATGCTGCACTAGTGCTGCTGCTGTGCATGAAACAAGAAAACTGACAGGGACTAGAACGTCCGTAGGTCTGAAGGGGACTCGGTGGTAAACAGTAGCAAGGAGGATAAAGGTTTTCCATACAGCAGTCATGACCCCAATGAACTGTGCCATTCACCCTCAGTTCTAAGCCATCCTCACCGCTCTCTTGGGGAAACTCAAAAAAGTGGGTTGGTTGAACAGGCAATGGAATGGACATTTTCTAGGTTTTCCTCTTCCTGTAAATTCTCTCTCTTTCACACGAATACAGAGGCACATCGCTTTTCTGCAAGTAATTCACAGCTGCAGAGAACAAGAGAGAATATGGAGTAGAAGAGAAGCCTGTTGTGGTCAGGAGAAAGAGCAAGGGAGAAGCCACTGTGTGTGTTTGCATGCTTCCATGCATGTGCAGCTGCATGCACTGGTGCATATGTATCCATTTGTGTGTGCAGGTGCTCACGTGTCTGTGTGTGGGCTCATGCATATGTGTGTTTGTGTGCATGCTTGTGTGCGCTCATATGAGTGCGTTCTGAATTAGATTGGGTGTGAGTAGAGATTAAGAGTTGAGTGAGAAACAGGAAGTCAGTTGGGGGCGGGGCAAAAAGGATGCGAAGAAAAAAGTGTGCAGGTGGTGATGGCGGTGGTGGTGGTGGGGGAGTGAAACTGATGATTGATGCAGACTTGTCATGGAGGAGGCAAGAAAAGAAGAGATCAGTGATTGTAGAGCGAGCCCCCAGGTGCCAACAAAGTGTAGCCAAAAGGAGCGAGATTAAGAAGTGCATTTCCTCACTCTCTCCTCTTGGCGGGTGGTTGGGGAGCGGAGGGAGATATATCGGAGGGAAGCGATGTGGTATGGATAAGCAAAGGGCTGAAGAAGGAGGAATAGTTAGAATCATCTGTGTCCACAAAAAAAAGGATACAAAAAGAAATGAATGGTCATCTCATTTGAAGCTATTACACATACGCGCCTTCCTTTTTATCACTGATCATAGCAATTGTCGAAGGAAACGGACAAAAATTCTCTAAAGTGTTTCATCAAATGTTAAAGATTACAAAACTGCTCATTTATTGGAACACTGAAAATAATAAATTTGTGTCTAATTTTGGTATCACTCTTCCAATTGAATTCATTGCATTCACTTACGCACAAATACCCTTGGGAAAGGTATTACTCCCTCTCTTCCTTCCAGTTATGGGTTAAATAACAGGACAGATTGGGTTCTATAAACCTTGGCTGGCAACCAGTCTACTGCAGAAAGCAATGGCAACCTACTGTGGGATAATTTTCTGCCCAGTAATTCATGTCTCTTTCAAGACATGATCACCCAAAGTGTGTATCATGGATGGCACTTAACTGGCTCTAATGAATGTAATAGTTAGAAATATACTTAAAGCTGATACTGGGCATAAAGTGGGGATCGGTTTTCTATTGTTATGAAGTAACAAACTGATCCCCCACTAATTACTACTTAATAATATAATCTAAAACATTTTTCTCCCTTTAGTTATGAGTGAAATAACAGGACAGATTGGGTTCTATAGCCTTGGCTGGCAACCAGTCTACCGCAGAAAGCAATGGCAACCTACTACGGGATAATCTTCTGTCCAGTAATTCATGTCTCGAAAGATCGCCCAAGTGGGTTTCACATATGGCACTTAACTGACTGACTGTCATCTTTAATTACAAAACAACTAATGAAGATTTATGATACGCATAGCCACAGGTCAGTGTTAAAGCTTTGGGCAATTGATTTCAGAGATTTGTTCTTGACCAGTGAATAATTACTGTACAACCTGAGATTTCTGACCATTTAACAACCCATAAGAATAAGTAGAAAAGACTGGTCTCTTAAAAACATCTATGAGGCAGAACTTTTGCACTGCACTAAAAGGAAGAGAGTCAAAGGCACACCCTGATGTCTGCAACTGAAGCTGATAAAATTTCAATAAATGATTGGTCCACATGGTTCCTCCACTATATGCATATATAAATTTCCATTGAATTCTTTCTTCCTGGCTTCCATTTCTCTTACATTGTTTCCTAAACTCTACTATTTTAAAAATGACATGTAAAAGTATAAATATTATTTTCAAAAACTTGGGAGCTTGTAGTTAGGATTTCTGGCCATTTAATAACTTATAAGAATAAACAGAAAAAAAAACTGGTTCCTTAAAAACATCTGCTAGGCAGAACTTCTGCACTGCACTAAAAGAAAGTTAAAGGCACACCCTGATGTCTACAACAGAAGCTGATGAAAATGGTGTATCAGCCTGCTATATCTAAATCTAAATCAAATCTAATCTAAACTTATTTATAAATGGAACTTTGTCTGTGTGTGTGTGTATCCATTACCTATAGACTCCGAAATGGCTGAACCGATTTTCTTGAAAATTTACACAGTTGTACTATAAGAGTCTTCAAGTGTTCTTAGCTAGGTATTGTATTGAGGTACCCCCGATAAATATTGAAAATCGATAATCGAAAAAATTGGGTTATAGAAGGAGTGGTCCGATTTTAATCAAATTTGATACACTCATAGACAAAGACATAAGAAACGATATTCAGAAGTTTCAAGGTTGCGTTTCTTATATATATAAAAGTTTTCATTACACTCGAGCAACGCCGGGCTATACTGCTAGTTAATAAAATGTCATGTCCTATTTCGCTTTTGTAGAATCACAAATACTCAGTCTATCAAGGAGTATGAGACCATAGCTGTTAATAAACTAGCTATAGTTTAATATGGATATAAGAGAAACCTGGATATAAGAGAGATTTTCTCTGGCCCCAAATTAGAGTCTGCGGTAATGTATATAAAATATACCAAACCCGGATATAAGATAAACTCAAATATAAGAGAGCTCTTATCCGATCCCGGCAACTCTCTTATATCAGGGTTACACTTAGCAAGCACATTTTTTATTAGATAAAGTTATTCGCTACATGCTTAAGAAGGCACAAACAGAGCCTCTTGAATTTATTTCAAATAAAGATTTTAATGTTTCTGTTAACAAATGCTTCTAACATAGAAAATAAATATCTCTGTAGCAATAACTAAAATCATAAAAATCTGCCGTCTCATCAGCAATCAGTGCTATTTCACCTTTAACATAGATTTTATAAACAAAATCTTTGAATCCTGCTAGAGGACACATATTTTCCTCACAAGATTTATTCAAGCCAGTAGATGTAAATAAATATACTATTTAATCATAGAAACAAACTATCTAATCAAATATAAGTATTCATTAAAAATAATGCTTAAAGAAATAAATAAAAAATATATCAAAGTTACTCCATTTTGTAATGGATTTCATATATATATATATATATATATATATATATATATATATATATATATATTAGGTTCATACAACCATGGATAAAAACGTTATAATTTCTTGTAATTTAAAAAATTGCGCGCTCAAAAATTCCCTGTCAGAAAAGAAAAAAACCTCTGTTACATGAACATCCTAAAAAAAAAAAAGAAAAAAAAGGAAAATGGTAAAATCAGTTATTGTAAATCGCCTGAAGACACCACATGGTAGAAACCTAGGTTGCATAATAACTCATTTATAAATGGAAAATATTCAAAAGTTCTACAATATAATTATATTATTATTTTTAATACAAATGTGCACTGGTCTAACTTTATTATTATAAACAATCAATCAATATATATATATATATATATATATATATATATATATATATATATTGTCATCCGCAGACAGATCTGTTTCGCCGTATCAGAGCTCATCAGTACGGTTAGACTCTGATTGCTTTTTTACCCAGGACTGAAACCTGACCGAAATGGCGTCAGTCAGTGACTCTACCCCTGGGCTATGGGCGTTCGGTGGAAGTAGGCAGACTTTTTAGCGCATGTCATAATACGCGCCCAATAGCTAGATAGCTAAATGAAAGAGACAAGAAGAAAACTATTTAGTTTTAGTCAATGCACTTCATCTACTTTTACTAAAAGCAAGAGATACTAAAATCAAGCAGGTACAGAAATTTAAGTACCTTGGAAGTGTTCTAACAGAAGACAGAAGATGCGACACTGAGATCTGAAGGCGTATTGGCATGGCCAAGGATGCATTCCGGAAGTTGAGTAGAGTATTGAGAGACAGGAAAATTTCGCTGGAATACTGGATTGTTATGTGATGTTTGTTCTTCAGTATGATAGTGAATGCTAGACAATCTTCTTAAAGATGAAAGAGAGACTTGAAGCGACCGAAATGTTGTGCAGAAGGATGATGAGAATACATGAACTGATTATGTCAGCAATGAAGAAATAGGTTTTGAAGAGGATGAAAATGAAAAAGAAACTAATACTAAATATCAGGAAAAAGTAACTAAAGTTCCATTCCTCTTCCTTCCTTTCTTACATCGGTTATGGGTTAAATAGCAGGACAAACTGGGTTTTATAGTTTTAGCTGACAACCATTATAAAATATAATCATTAAGAGAGCAACAAGAAAACACGCCAATACCTTTTCCATGAAAAGACAGGATAGTTTACAAATATTAAAGAAAAGACAGTTGTAGTGAGCCAGGATCACATATGTTCTAAATAAGCATAAAAATGTTAAATGTAAACAAATCTTTAAAGAATGGAAGCTGTGGTGAGCCATGATTACACATGTTCTAAATAGGCATAAAATGCTTAAATTTTTAAAAAAAATCTTTAATTGTTGCTCAAAATAAATGAATTTAAATTAATGTCACATACTGCGTTAGTTGATATTGCCTCTATCATAGTTTTAATAAAATCTTGAGAAAAAAAAAAAAAGATATAATTCAAATATCATACAAGGGAGCAATTAAGTGATGCTTATATCTGGCTTTGTCCAAATGTCCAAGAGGCTCACCTCAGCAAGAGTTATGTTGCTTGGTTGGTTGTTTTGTTTTTATGGCATATCAACCTCCGCGGGTCATTTATTGCCAACTAAATTTTTATTTATTGCTGGAAATACCTTTTTCTTTCAACAATTTATTGTTGTTTTTATAAGTTTTGTGTCTAGTAATACTTTTTTCTTTTTTGAGTATCAAGATTCATTGGGATTTGTTTTTTTAAGGGCAGGGTCCCCAAGTCCTACTCTATTATTTAACCCATAACTGGAGGGAAGGGATGGATTAATACCTTTCCCAAGGGTACCAGTGCTTAAGTGAATGTAGGGTTATTCAACTGGAATTCGAACTCGGCTCACTGATTTCTCTTTCCGAGCCGATATCCACCGCACCACAACGCACAGCCGTCACCCATCTAAGTACTGACCAGGCTCAACGTTGCTTAACTTTGGTGATCGAGCGAGAACTGTTGTATTCAACGTGATAGGCCATAAGCTAATAAACACTTACAGCACCTGGTATTCCCAAGTGGTCACCCATCTAAGTACTGACCAGGCTCAACGTTGCTTAACTTCGGTGATCGAGCGAGAACCGGTGTATTCAACGTGATATGGCCATAAGCCAAGTATTATGTAATAGATAGCAACAAGCTAAAGATAGCCTTCTGTTTCTGGTGAGGCAGGAGGAATGGATATACAAATGACCTTCACTTGATGACCATCAGGAAGTGTTTTTGACAAGTCTGTTTGCTCAATTTCACTTGCTCATCACTTGATTGTATTGCAGTGAATTCAACATTATTGGCAACCGTTCTCAACTTGCCGACCGAGGGCAACTATTTTTCATGCCAGACGCTACAAACCAAGCAGACAAGTGTTTATCATATTGTCTTGCCAATTAAAGAGATTCATTCAGGTTGAATGTAGTAAAATTTGGCTCGAGCTTTCTATATGTACCTCCTTACACTTCATCACACAACTGTCAGTATCCACATCACTGTCTGCTTCTCTCACATTTCAAGTGCCTTTTCACTTTTATATAGCTTTCTACTTTTGTTCAAACTCAGAGGGGAAAAAAAAATTAGCAGCAATTCGCAAAAAATCTAAATTGTTCTCTCTCTTACAAAAGGGTGAAATACCTTAAAATCTATTTTTAATAACTATATTCTACATACCTGGATATTTTTAAAATAGTAGAGTTTTGGAAATGATCAAGCAAAAGAAATGGAATTCCATTTGCGAGGTGTAAGTTCAATTCGATTGACTTTTTCCTATGAATTGCTACTTTGCAAAACAACTCCAAGGTGATGCTTCTTTGATTACTAAAATCTTAACCTGTTCAAGTCTAGGGTTAACCTTTATCATCCACAACTTTCCCCAGAAACACCGTCTCTTTGCAACACTCTACCTTGTGTTGCTTTTGGGCACCGTCTCTTTGCAACACTCTACCTTGCGTTGCTTTTGGGCACTGTCTCTTTGTAACACTCTACCTTGTGTTGCTTTTGGGCACCTGTCTCTTTGTAACACTCTACCTTGTGTTGCTTTTGGGCACCGTCTCTTTCAACAACTCTACCTTCCTTGTTTTGGGACCTTGTGTTAACACCGCGTTTTGGGCTTTTGGGCACCGTCTCTTTGTAACACTCTACCTTGCGTTGCTTTTGGGAACTCTGAACACTCTCCTTGTTTGTTTTCAACCGCTGTAACACTCTACCTTGCGTTGCTTTTGGGCACTGTCTCTTTGTAACACTCTACCTTGTGTTGCTTTTTGGGCATTGTGACGCAGGTGGATGTCGGCTCGAAACAAGAAATCGGGGAGCCGAGTTCGAATTCCAGTTGAATTCATTGCATTCACTTACGTGCAATTACCCTTGGGAAAGGTATTAATCCGTCTATTCCCTCCAGTTAAGGATTAAATAATAGTACAGATTGGGTTCTATAGCCTTGGTCGGCAACCAGTCTACCGCAGAAAGCAATGGCAACCTACTGTGGGAAAATCTTCTACCCAGTCAGTCATGTCTCTTTTGAGACATGATCGCCCAAGCGTGTATCACGGATGGTGCTTAACTGACTGACAGAGTGAACATTATTGTAAAAAAAAAAAAAATGAAATAAATTAAAGAAATACTGTTTGATCCAATGGGGTTTACCACTTGACTACAGAGAGTCAAGGTTTAGCCAGGTTATATTTTTCCATTTCTAGGAAGCTCACATCCTTATTCAGAAAATGTGAACATTATTGTAAAAAAAAAAAAAAAATTAAATAAATTTTTTTAAAAAAAATACTGTTTGATCCAATGTGCTTTGACCCTTTGGCTACAGAGAGTCACAGTTCAGCCAGATTATATTGTTCCTTTTCAAGGAAGCACACATCCTTATTCAGAAAATGAGAACATTATTGTAAAAAAAAAAATAAAAATAAATAAATTTTCTTAAAAATACTGTTTGATCCAATGTGCTTTACCACTTGGCTACAGAGAGTTACAGTTCAGCCAGGTTATATTTTTCTTTTTTCAGGGAAGCACACATCCTTATTTAGAAAATGTGCTATACTTAAAAGCCGTTGTAAGGGTGTAATGGAAAGGCATGTCTGTGTGTAGACGGGGGGGCATAAGGACCAAGCTTTGATTTTAAGAAGCACTAGCATAATAAAATGGACAATAGAAGCTGTTTAAAACAAAAACAGTCCAAGTAAGCAGTGCTATTTCTAATACTAACATCTGCTGGAGACAGATAACATGCTTTTGCATGCACATATCCAGTAACAACAACAAAAATTGCAGCTATTGATTGCGACTGATGGCAGAATAGTATTGTGGCACAACAGATGAAGGGTCAGACATTCACTACTTTGTGTGTACATCTGAAAAGAGAATGACAATGATGAAAAGCCGAGATACACCCCAGCCGCGCATCCAGACTTCTAAAACAAGCTGATATATACAGAATTCCATTTGCTGATTCTCTGTCCAAACAGTTGGCCGAGACATTTGGATGCCACACAAAGAGGACAAAAAAGATGATGACGATGACGACAGTGAAGATGATAAAACCGTCCTCAGCCAAGCCATTTGCTGGATTGGCATGAAAATTTGAAAGTGCATGTTCAGTTGAGAAATGAAAAGATGTCTGTTTATTTGGGAATCTGTGACAAGAGAAAATAAAATACAAAAGATGCGGATGTGCTTTTAAGCGACATTATAGTTTACTCCTGAAGGGAAGAGAAAGAATAAATCAAAAGTAAAAAAGAAAAAAAAAAAATTGAAAGAAAGAAAACAGGAATAGAAAAAAAAGAAAAAAAAAGAAAAAAGAGATTAGTTTTTAGTTGTTGTGGTGCAATGGATATCAACTCAGAACGACAAATCGGGGAGCCGAGTTCGAATTCCAGTTGAATTCCTTGCATTCACTTACGCACAAACACCCTTGGGAAAGGTATTAATCCATCTCTTCCCTCCAGTTATGGGTTAAATAGCAAAACAGATTAGGTTCTATAGTCTTGGCTGGCAACCAGTCTACTGCAGAAAGCAATGGCAACCTATTGTGGAATTATCTTCTGCCCAGTCAGTCATGTCTCTTTTGAGACATGATTGCCCAAAGTGTGTATCACATATGGCACTTAATTGACTGACTAATCAAAGTGGTGGTGATGGTGGTGGGTGAGTGTGTTTCAAGTCTTAATACATTCTTTAGTTTTGCACCTTTAAATTGTTTACATTTTACAGAACAAGGGTAAAATAACAGATTTTAAAAGACCATTCAAAAAAAAAAAAATTATTTGACAAATTCAGACCATTATACCTGAAATAAGACATAGTTTCAAAAGGACAGTTTTTCCCTTGATACTGCTATCATTTTAACTACCTTCCCTCCTCAAAAATACTTATTGTTTTAAAAAGTGATGATTAGAATTGTAATAAAACCTAATAATAAATCTACATATTTTCTGTATTTGTCTATATTTCTGAGATGGGGTATTTACATTTTTTAGACTGTTGTCCTTATCTTTATTGTCATATTTACAATGTTTCGGCCATTGTACACTTCGGTCTTCTTCAGGTGACTGGAATTTTGAACCAAACTCTTTTTTTCAATTACTATGGTAAATTGTTTTTGTTCCATAAGTCATGCCACTTCCAGATGTCTTAGTTATCTCTATTTAACATGGCCAAGTAACTTGACCCAAAGAGCTGGCGACAATAGTAGTGAACAAAAACTTAAAGAGTTGAGTTAAAGGGAAATAACTAAGACATCCAAAAGTGGCATGATTCATGGAACAAGAACAATCTACTCCAATGATCAAAATAAAAGCTTTGGTTCAAAAAATTTCAGTCACCTGAACAAGGTCAGTGTGTACACCAGCCAAACTGTTGTGAATATGACAAAAATGAGGAGAACAGTCAAATGGTACAGCACACCTCACAGGTACAGCGGAAAAGGATAGCAGGTGAGGTGCAAGCAAATTTTTTGTGTACAACAGTCAAACTATTGTGAATATGACAATAAAAATGAGGACAACAGTCTGAACAATGTAAATAATATTTTCTGTGTTCTTGAAAATTTACAAACATCAAAATTTCTTTTTTGCATGGCTACAGAGAGTGTCAAAGTTTTGCTAGGTGTTCTGTCTCTTTTTAAAGAAAGCACACTTCCTCATACAGAAAATGGGCTCTCCTCAATGGGGAAAAAAAAGGGCCTTGCTGAATTATGATGCTATCTGTAGCTGAGTAGAGAAGCACACCAATGACACAGGTGTGATCACTGCTCAAGAGAAGATATATTTTTGAGATTTCTCGAGTGTGCAGGCTGCTAGACATAATACACACTGTCTAAAGTAAATATAAGAAAATGGGCCACCTATTTCAAATATGAGTATTTACTAATTATAACATTTAAAGTAACAAAAGGTATTCTATAATGAACAAAATATCTAAAACATCTTTCAATATTTTAAAAGGCAACAATCTTCCTTGGCACAAAATTTGCTATAATAAGAAAAGAAGAATCATAAATACAAATAAGAGTTTTAATTTTATAAACTTTAGCAAAAGCAGATAGATGGAGTCAGTCACGGAGGCCATTGGTGTTTGTTATCATCAAGTCGAACTGCTGCTTTTAGTCATAATGACTAACACAGGCAGACGCAGCAATTAGAGACGTTTATCTTTTAGAAATTTGCATAGCGCCAAGTGGAGAAATGAGCAACTCAAATTCATTAGCCTATTTTTATTCCACTTACTTTATGATGATTATCAGATGGCTAAGAGAGGAAATGGAAGATGGCAATCAGACGATGGCGACATTATTTACACACCAATAAACATTATTTACCCTCATTTGCACGATTCTTCTTTTCTCCATTACTTGGTATCAGATTGACAAAGGGGAAGGAGGCCAAAATATGAGATGTCAGAATTAAGAAAAAGAAGAAAAATCTTTTATGAGGAACATTTCCAGAGACATCCAGTTTATCTAAACTTATGTATAAAGGGAACTTTGTGTGTGTGTGTGTGTGTGTGTGTATCCATTACACACAGACACACACAAATCTGAAATGGCTAAACAGATTTTCTTGAAAATTTACACAGTTGTACTATAAGCGTCTGTGAGAATTCTTAGCTAGGTTTTGTATTGAGGTATCCCTGATAAATATCGAAAATCGATAATCCAAAAAAATCGGGTTATAGAAGGAGTGGTTCGATTTTAATCAAATTTGATACACTCATAGACAAAGACATAAGAAACGATATTCAGAAGTTTCAAGGTTGCAGTTCTTACAATAGTGCAGAAAATTTGATATCGATAACAGGAAATCAAAATTTGACTTACATCCATTCATTTTTCTTTCAGTCTACGGTTTCGCTTTAACTGGAAACAACTATTGCTTTTTAGTCTTTCGTGCCAAAGTACAAAGAGTTTGAGCTCCAGGACCATGGATTAGTTTTAAAGCTTTCATTATACCCGAGCAACACCGGGCTATACTGCTAGTAGAATAATAAATTAAAACCAAGAGAAAAAGATTCTTTTTGACGTTTGCTGTCTTCTGATAGGTAATATAGCAAAGAGTGTTAATAAATTATTATTAACCCTCTAGGGCCATTCGTATCATATTTGATACAGTATTTCCCTATAAGGAAACATTTGGTATTTTCCCTATAAGGAAACATTTGGTATTCATTGACTGAGCAGTCAGTACTGCTTTCATTTGAAATTTATAAAATATTTCTCTTAAAAAATTTTTCAGGAAAATATTTCTTTCAAGGCTTGTTTTCATACTGTATCAAATATGATACGAATGGCCCTAGAGGATTAATTTTTAATTAGTGATTCTTTGATTTTATTTTTGTTGCTTTACAACTAGTAGTAGTAGTAGTAGTACAACTACTAAATATAAGTTTAAATAGTCCAAAATGTTTTGATGATATATTAGCATTATTATGATTTTATAATTTTTCATTCGCCATTCTTTGATGTCGTTTTTGTTGTTTTGCACCTACTGGCTGTAGTTGATATAACAGTTTACAGCAGCACCAAATGTTTTCTATCAGCGGTTCTCAAATGGTGCGGCACGTCTCATAGGTACAGCGGAAAAGGATAGCAGGTGAGGTGGAATGATTGAAAGACAATGAAAGATTTAGAAACAATTTCAAAAACTTCATATATCAACAATAAATATGATTTCGAAATGTAAAATATTATGGATTACTTGCAATTGCATGTATGAGTACCAGTATAAATAGTTATTGACCAATTTTATCACTATGAAATTTAAATAACTAGGAAGTGTTCTAACAGAAGACGGAAAGTGCGACACTGAGATCCGAGGGTGAATAGGCATGGCGAAAGAAGCATTCCAGAAGTTGAGTAAAGAAACAGGACAATTTCACTTGAAACAAAGAGGAGAGTACTGGATTGCTATGTGATACTGGTTCTTCAATATGGCAGTGAATGTTGGACAATATTTTTGAAGATGAAGGAAAAACTTGAAGCAACTGAAATGTGCTTCTATAGAAGCATGCTGGATATAAAGTGGGGAATCAATTCCATATTACAATCAATATATAAACTAACCCCTTCACTTTGTAGTCACAGCAGTTTTTATACATTTATATTCCTGAGATCCAAAAGCACAAGAATGCATTTCAAGAGCTGAGTAGAGTATTAATAAGCAGGACAATTTCACTAGAAACAAAGAAGAGAGTACTGGATTGCTATGTGATGTCAGTTCTTCAATATGGCAGTGAATGTTGGACAATATCTTTGATGATGAAGGAAAAACTTGAAATGTGGTTCTACAGAAGGAAGCTGTAGATATAATGGACAGAGCATGTGAGCAATGACAAGGTTTTAGAAAGGATGGAGACGAAAAGGAAGAGACAACTAAAGTTCCTGGGCCATGCAATGAGGGAGGAGGGCTTAGAGAACCTGGTATTAACAGGCCAGATAGAGGGAAAAAGAGACAGCGGAAAGCAGCGGATAACATTATTTGAAGGGCCTGATCAGGTGGATGACGGAACGAGGGTTGCATGGTGCAACAGGAGAAAGCGTGCTAAGAGCCACCAGGGGCAGGGAGATGTGGAAAGCCATGATTGCCTACGTCCTGAAAGGGCATTGCACATAAAACAAGAATAATCTGCAGATATATCTCTTTAACTCTCTGTTTTTTATTCTTGAATGTACTTTTTATCACATAAAATTTGGTGAGGTGCGAGCAAATTTTTTATTCTGAAAATGCTGTCCAGAGAAAAAAAAAAATTTGGGAACTACCATTATAGATGATATATTACATTATTGTTACTAAAAATTTTTGATCAGTTATTTTTTTCTCAGAAGAAACTGGAGGTGATAGAAATGGGATTCTTTAGAAGACATTCTGAGAATATCATGGACTAAACACGTAAGGTTTTCGAGAAATTGTAAACAAAAAGAACACTTATACTTGGCTTCAGTAAGAGACAGTTGAAATATCTAGGTAAAATAATAGGGAAACAAGGCTTAGAAACTTTGATACTAACAGGGCAGATTAATGGCAAGTGGGAGAAAGGAAAACAATGCATAACCTAGCTACTGAGCTGGAGTAAATGGCTGGCAAAATTGGGTTTATTTTAATAAAAATACAAGATTTAACCCTCTAGGGCCATTTGTATCATATTTGATACAGTATTTCCCTATAAGGAAACATTTGGTATTTCCCTATAAGGAAACATTTGGTATTCATTGACTGAGCAGTCAGTACTGCTTTCATTTGAAATTTATAAAATATTTCTCTTAAAAAATTTTTCAGGAAAATATTTCTTTCAAGGCTTGTTTTCATACTGTATCAAATATGATACGAATGGCCCTAGAGGGTTAATAAAAACTACAAAAGACAGGAAACTGTAGAGAGCCATGATTGTCAATATACCAAAAAGACAAAAAGAAGATTCTTTCATCTTATTTTTGTTGCTTTATACCTAGTAGTAGTAGTAGTAGTAACAGTTTTAAACCAGGGGTTGAACTCACAATTACTAAGTTGCCTAATTAATGAATCAATGCTTTAGTCCATAGGCTATTGTTCCTACGAGACAATAACCTAGCCCGGGGGTCAGCAAACTATGGCAAACTATTGCCAAACAATTTCCAATGGCACGATTTGTTGAACTAAGAAAGTCTCTGGAAGATGAAAATTTGAAAAAGTTTGCTGCTATTCTCAACTGTTGGAAATCCCTCCCGAGATCTTTCATCTGTTTGAAGAAAATTACTTTTGCTCTTCTTTCGGCTTTTAGTTCAACTTATTCTTGTGAGAAAATTTTATCTCACATAGAAGCAGTGTTACATCCACAACGTAGTTGCCTAACACCTGAACATTTAGAAAACTATGTAAAACTCAAAGTAACAAAGCATGTTGCCGATACTGAGCTAGTGGTTAAGACCATGCAAAGGCAAAGCTCCCATTAATAATAAAAACTTTAAAATTTCTATTAATGTGGTTTACATATTATTGTATATATTGCTGTATAAAATATATTGTAGAACACGTATACTGACCTTGACTTGTATAAAAATACGTATTTGTCTATATTTTAGAGATGAGGTAGTATTTACAGTATTTACATTATTCAGACTATTGTCCTAAACTTTGTTGCCATTTGTATGACGTTTAATAATAGATCATTCTATTTGAGTACATTTCTGAAATGAGGGAGTATTTTTCATATTAAGTTTATTCAAGATTTATTTTAATTTATTTTTCATGTTGTGTTACATCAGGACGTAGACCAAGGATTGGCAACCTTCGGCATGCGTGCCACACCTAGTAAGGCAAGCAATTTCCAATGTTACGATTTGTTGAACTAAGGAAGTCTTTGGAAGATGAAAATTTAGAAAAGTCTGCTACTATTCTCAACTGTTGGAAATCCCTCCCGAGATCTTTCATCAGTTTGAAGAAAATTACTTTTGCTCTTCTTTTGGCTTTTGGTTCAACTTATTCTTGTGAGCAAATTTTATAAATTGTATAAAACTCAAAGTGACAAAGCATGTTGTGGATACTGAGCAATAGACTAAGACCATGCAAGGGCAAGACTCCCATTAATAATAAAAACTAAAAAAAAAGAAAAAAAAACAACTTTTAAAACTTATTTCTGTTAATGTGGTTTATATATTATTGTCTATCTAATCTAAATCTAAACTTATTTATAAATGGAACTTCATCTGTGTCTGTGTGTCTGTTACCTATAGGCTCCGAAATGGCTGAACCGATTTTCTTGAAAATTTACACAATTGTACTATAAGCGTCTGTGAGTGTTCTTAGCTATGTATTGTGTCATGGTACCCCCGATAAATATCGAAAATCGATAAAATTGAGTTATAGAAGGAGTGGTCCGATTTTAATCAAATTTGATACACTCATAGACAAAGGACATAAGAAATGATATTCAGAAGTTGCAGTTCTTACAATAGTGCAGAAAATTGATAATATATATATATATATAAGGCAAGATGTTTGTGTGTGTGTCTGTTTATCTGTTTGCATGTCCTTTATACAAATCCACAATTTTTATCCGATTCTCACCAAACTTCACACAAATATTCTTTAGGCTGAGTTTGAGCTCCAAAACTATGGATTAGTTTTAAAGCTTTCATTACACCTGAGCAACGCCAGGCTATACTGCTAGTATTACTATATAAAATATGTTGTTGAACAGATATGTTGACTTTGACTTGTATGAAAATATGTATATTGTTATCACACTGAATGGTTTTAAAATCCTAAGTTGACACATAGTTAGCAAAAGGATGCCAGCCCCCACATTAGGCTATTGTTTCTATGAGATGATAGCCTAACCTACTGGGCCAGATAGTGTAGACTTAGACTCAAGGGAAACAGGTGGAGCAATAACTTGAGCAGTACTAATTAAGAACAAGATGAAAGATCCCTCAACATGGCTAGTAGAACAAAAACAACTCCATTGATTAAAAAAGGGTACAGTTTTGAATTCTCTGAAGGTTACTGGGATAAAGTTTAATCTCAAAAAGTCAAGGTACCATATAAAAGTCTAGTCTCAGAAGTCTAGTGAACACAAGGACCTTTCATTGATCATTGAAAATCATATTTTTTTTAATTGAAAATCAGTATTAAGTTAACCATTCTTAAAACACTATAGTAGTAGGTAAAACATAATCCCTACCTGCAAAAAACACCTCTCGGCCTACCTTCATTAACATTAGTGTTTACAGGGCATGAAATCTGGCAAATGTCTACTGTAACAACTTATAGAGGAAAAATAAAACATTCCTTGAAGCATGTCAGTTGAGTGCCATACATGAAACACGCTTGGGCAATCATGTCTCGAAACAGACAGGACTGACTGAGTAGAAGATTATCCTGCAGTAGGTTGCCATTGCTTTCTGCAATGTAGACTGGTTGCCAACCAAGGCTATAGAACCCAATCTGTCCTGTTATTTCACTCATAGCTAAAGGGAGAAAAGATGTATTAGATTATATTATTAAGTAGTAATTAGTGGGGGATCAGTTTATTACTTCATAACAATAGAAAACCGATCCCCCACTTTATGCCCATTATCAGCTTTAAGTATGTTTCTAATTATTACATTCAGTCAGTCAGTTGAGTGCCATACGTGAAACACGCTTGGGCGATCATGTCTCGAAAGGGACATGACTGACTGGGCAGAAGATTATCCCTCAGTGGGTTGCCATTGCTTTCTGCATTAGACTGGTTGCCTGCCAAGGCTATAGAACCCAATCTCTCCTGTTATTTAACCCATAACTGGGGGGAAGAGACGGATTAATACCTTTCCCAAGGGTATTTGCGCATAAGTGAATGCAATGAATTCAACTGGAATTTGAACTCGGCTCCCCGATTTCTCGTTCCGAGCCGATATCCACTGTACCACAACGCACATCCAATTGAAGCATGTACTAATCTCTATTTGCCAGTACCTGACACTAGCAGACATCTTCGAGATAATTTAGTGGTTGACGGTAATCAGAGTTAATCTTGAGGCATAATTTTATCATACAGCATTCTTTTGATTGAACTTTAAGCCTGAACATTGAAGCAAGCTTCATTTTATCACTTGACATGTAACAAACTGTACCTAATATCACAATGAGATGTGTGCCTTTTGCAAATATTAGGTTGTATCAAACCTAAATCAAATCAGACAGCTGTAAGAAGGATGGAAATGTCTAGAGATCTCGTTCGGGGATGTTTGCTTTACAACTTCAAATTGGGCTTATCACCACCTGCATCAAGTTGCCACATATGTCAAGCGTTTGGGGATAGTGCTGTGGATGAACATACTGCAAGGTGTTGGTTTATAACCAAGTTTCGTTAATCTTCATTAATTTCCGTAATATAAAACAGAATATCTACTTAAATACGAGCATCGATCAAAAATAATGTTCAAACAAAACATTTCAAATTGTCGGTTGTTTATAACCAAGTTTCGTTAATCTTCATTAATTTCCGTAATATAAAACAGAATATCTACTTAAATACGAGCATTGATCAAAAATAATGTTCAAACAAATCATTTCAAATTATCGGTTGTTTATAACCAGTTTTGTTAATCTTCATTAATTTCCATAACATGTTTACATTTGTTGATATTATGATACATTTCTGAGCAGATATGGTTATTACGATGAATTGAAAATTGTGTTATAGACTTAATTTGACTTTGTTTAGACTGGTTGTCATTCGTGATCGAGAGGTCAAGACGCACCAGATCAAATGATGGCTTCTACTATGTGGATAGGTGTCGCAGGTTGGAAACCTGCTGAATTATTGCAAATAATCAGGCCAGTAGAAATAAAATATATAATACTGTTTGATTATAAACAGAATATCTGCATAAATACGAGTATTGATCAAAAATAATGTTCAAAGAAATCATTTCATATATATATATATATATATATATATATATATATATATATATATATTGTGTGTATTTTGGCAGCATTTTTTCGTTAATGCAGGTTTCATTGAATAATATAGACAAGTTTTGTCTATTAATTTTGTGTAGGATCCGTTCATACCGTCTGATATACTTGATGGTGATGTCGTTAAAAGACAACAAAAAATCACAGTATTTGTTGAATTTTTTATCAGGTCTAAGCTTTCGGCTCACATAAGCCATTATCAAAGAGTAAATAATAACACACAGTAAACATAGAACATTTAAGCTATTAACAATAAAGATAATTGAATTGAAAATATAAGTCCATCCCTACCGTGGCGGATGGCCGAAGACAGTGACAAAATAGTGGTGTTGTGGTCCCTGGTCTGATTACAGACATTTGAGTACGTTGTTGGAAATATCGAAATTGATTGTATTCAAACCAGGTTTAAACTGTTTAATGTAGAGTGCTTCGAGGATTTTTAGTTTCTGCTTATTATTTTCTTGTTTGAGTATGTACGTGTTATCAACAAGCGTTTTTCTCAGAAGTGTGCGTTGATAACCGTGTTGTTCTAAATGACGGAATATATTTGAATAAATAAAATAATAGTGATGTTCAAAACTGAGAGATTTCACATCTCATCAGCAACTACCACATTTTCAAAATGAAATAAAAAAGAAATTAAAAAAATTTTAAGGTTAAAAATTCACCAACAGAAGTAAAAGATTTACGTCACAAAAAAAAATTTGGTTAGCAATCAATGTCTGTTTTTAGCCATTAGACAATTTTCCTTTTAGATTGATTTGTTTTTGGTCTAAAAATCTACTTAAAATGTCTGAAATATATATTTCTACTAGATCCGTGGCAGATCTAGTAGGAATATATATTTTAGACGTTTTAAGTAGATTTTTAGACCAAAAACAAAAATTTTAACCTTCCAATTTTTTTATTTCTTTTTTATTTCATTTTGAAAATGTGGTAGTTGCCGATGAGATGTGAAATCTCTCTTAGGGATTTCCCTTTTGAAATGATCATTCAACAGTTTTGAACATTGAAATTATTTTATTTTATAATTGGCTCTGTAATTTTAATTACATTGAGCTCTTCACCTGTATCATTTTTTTAATATTAAAATATTAATGTTAAGTAGGATTGGGTCTTTGGAATTTACCTTCCTGCTTTTCCTTTTGGATTAAAGTTATTCTAAAAATAAATAAATATATATACATATAGGTAGGCCTCATTTATGGGTTAAAGTGCTCAATATCAGGGATAGAGCATATATAAATATGAAAGTGGATGAACACCCAGCAGTGACCAGTCTGTTTCATGCTTAAATGCAATCTTCAGGAGACTGTGTTTAAGCATGAAGCAGACTAACAACTGGGTGTTGACCTAAATGTCAGTTCTTTTTATACATATAATGTAATAATAATTGTTAGCCACTTGTATTTGAGGATACCCGTCTGCCAAGGAAGGTAGCTAATCTCCATTGCAGATTCTTGTTCAGGCACACCACTTGTGTTTGTTCAACACCCACAGAGCCCACCTGTGGTTTATACTGTAACTATGCTGAGTGGACCTTAGTTACAGTTTCTGGGAAAGAGAGCATGTTATCCAGTCTGAACAAAGCCAGAGTGCTCAAACCCTTGGTCATGATGACTTGTGACTTCAAACTAGCACAATCATTGACAGCAATTCAAAGGAAGTTGTTTACCTAGATTCACTCCCAAGGCTTGGGTCAACCTGTGGTATGGTTTTCAGGCACTTTTCCAAAGGTGCCACATGTTGGGATTTCCTTTTCCAGATAACATCAAGAAGTCACCTTCCTGACAAATCGAACCCAAGCTTCATGATCAGAAAGCGAATGTTCTAATCACTCGACCATATATATTTTTAATCATTTCCCCGCAAGCAAGGCAGAAATGTTACAAGTGTGCAGGCGGTTACAGTGAGTAAAAACAATGGATACATGGGGTATTGAGGAAAGTATAAAAGATGAATAAGATTCAAGAAAATAGAAGATGACAATTGACATTGCATTTAAAGTTTTGGAAATTGCAAGTAAATGGAAGGGAGTTCCACAGGTGGGAATTGCAAGAAATGAAAGTAGAGTAGAAAAGAAAGTGGAGTAGAAATGGGAGTTACATCTGACTATTCCAACAGTAAAAGTGTGGGACCTAGATGCCAACCTAGTAGTGCGCTGAAATTCATGTGGTTGGGGCACCAGGGAGAAAGCTTGTCAGAGCAATTGCAATGAAAATATTTGTCATGTTGGTGAAAAAGTGACTAAGTCAAGATGCCAGGTCAGGACATTGCAGATCCTTTTTGGGTTTTGTCCAGAGAATAACAAAGATTGTACTTTGGTAAAATACAGTTGATCAGGGTATTTCTGGTAGAAAATGTTTTTTTAAGGCAAGCAAAGTTTTTGCAAATATAATGCTTAATATCAAGATAAAGATTGCATTGTACCAGATTAGTCCTGGTCTTGCCTTAATAAAAAATTAAAAAAAAAAAAACAATCAAAGAAAAATGGGTAAGTTTTATTTTTTTCAAAGTCCAAGCAAGGCAATAAAGCCACTACGATACAAGAGGTTATACTGGGCATGAGAAAATATGAAAAAAAAGAAAACATTATCATAACCTATAGTTTGATTTGTATGCCTCCTCAGCTTTTTGAAAAAGAGTAGGGGTTTATTTTTTGTATCCTGTTTGGGATTGTGTTCTTCATTCCTTTTGAAGTTTTCTCATTCTCTCTCACTCCTAATAGTGCGTTACTTGATTTGAATTGATTAAAAGAAATATTAAGGAGAGCTGTTGAATTATGAATGCCACCAGGATTGAACTCAGGAACTCAATTTCATTTAATTCATTTCACCACATGTAAGGCAACTAAGATGTAAGAAATATTTACTATGCAATTTTCCACTGTATAGTAAATAGTCAAAAGCATACCAAAATGAGCATGAGAAAATAAAAGAAAAAAGAATTTATCACAGCCTATTGTCTGGTTCATACATTTCCCCAGGCTTTTGAACAAGAGTAGAGGAATGAATTTAATTGTGTGTAATATTTTATGGGAAGCTGACTCACCTAATAATTAAAATGAGCACTTCCAGGTTAATTAAAAAAAAAAAAAAAAAAAAAAAAAAAACTCTCGATATTCTTTTGGTTTGGGAGAATTTTAGCGGACTTACTGAATCTCTGTCTGTAAACCTTAACGTGTTCAGTAGAGTGGTAGTTCTTAGGGAAGAGTTGTCTGATTGGATTTTTTTCTTTTTACATTGGGATGACAGAGTTTGACTCCGTGAAAGTAATATCGAATCTTTTCTCTAACCTCATAACAAACATCATCGATGCAAGACTAAGATTCAGGAAACAACTGTGGTAATTGCAACTAAGATGATCCGTGCGTATATTTGCGTGTGGAAGGATTTGACAGAGAGAAAGTGGAAAAGAAGAAACTTTATAAATCTCGGATCGTTTTGATCAACTTGTCTGATAAGATCTAAAATCAAGAGAATCCTTTCAAAAATTGTTCTCATCAAAGTCTTAAAACCAAAAAACAATAAAATTCCATCTTAATTCCTTCTTTCTTATTTGATTGACCTCATTTGAGCTGTAAAGTCAAAAGCAAAGATGACATTTCTGTGTTGCTAAGCAACAACACAATTCAAATTAGATGCTGCATCGAGATCTTGTGAGCCTGAATTTCATTGAAAAGGAAATCTGATATAGAGTTTAGAAACACACAAAAATAGATTATGTATTCACATAGAGTTGATGAGTTCGTGATGCTCATTGCTATACAGATGAATGTTTGTCAAGAGCTTTTAGATCAGAGGTTCCTAACATTTTCTGTGTTATTGCCTACTTTCACATGGAAAAATTTTCCACTGTATTACTATATTCAAAAGCATACCAAAATTGTTTGGTAAAAGTTTGTTACTGGTTTGTAAACCGAAGTAGTAAAAAAACAAAAAAGAGGTAACAAATAATGACTTGTATGGCAACTGCTGATGCTGTTACCATATTAAAGAACAAACGAAAACAAACTTGACCATTGAAAACTATGTATATATAATTTAGTTTCATGGTCAAGGTTAAATGTTGACAAAAATTAAATTATGTTTGTTCGTAATAAAACGAATATACATTATTAGCAACTAAAAAAAAAATATCAGCAAATATTTTTTGCTTTTCTCTTATCTGATTTATATCCTTTCACCACTTAAAAATTATTTTATTTGAAGAACTATTTGAATGTTAATGAGTCTTCTTAAAACTATAGAAAATACCAAAATATCTGTTGTTTGCAAGAATATTTAGATCTTATCTGAGAACATGATGCAGTCATTCTCATTTAGCATAATCTACCAGCTTCTTTTCTTGCACTTCTCGCCTGTGGAACTCTCTTCCATATTCTTGCTTTCCTCACAGCTACAACCTCCAGAAATTTAAATGCAATGTCAATACCCATCACAAATTTTTAATCATTTCACCTCAAGCAAGTCAGTAATGCCACTGATGCATCAGTGGCATTACTGACTTGCTTGGGGTGAAATGATTAAAAAAAGAAAAGAAAAAATGTTGTTGTTTTTTGTTTTTGTTTATACAGGTTCTTTGCATATCACCTTTGAATATTGTTTTTATACAGGTTCTTTGCATATCTCCTTTGAATGCATTTTTTATACAGGTTCTTTGCATATCATCTTTGAATGCTTTTTTTTTTTACAGGTTCTGTGCATATCTCCTTTGAATGGTGTTTTTTTATACAGGTTCTTTGCATATCTCCTTTGAATGCATTTTTATACAGGTTCTTTGCATATCTTCTTTAAATGCTTTTTTTTTATACAGGCTCTTTGCATATCTCCTTTGAATGCATTTTTTATACAGGTTCTTTGCATATCTTCTTTAAATGCTTTTTTTTTATACAGGCTCTTTGCATATCTCCTTTGAATGCATTTTTTATACAGGTTCTTTGCATATCTTCTTTAAATCCTTTTTTTTTATACAGGTTCTTTGCATATCTTCTTTGAATGATGTTTTTTATACAGGTTCTTTGCATATCTTCTTTGAATGCATTTTTTTTTATATAGGTTCTTTGCATATCTCCTTTGAATGCATTTTTTATACAGGTTCTTTGCATATCATCTTTGGATGCATTTTTTATACAGGTTCTTTGTATATCTTTGAATATTTTTTTATACAGGTTCTTTTCAAATCGCCTTTGAATATTTTTATACAGGTTCTTTGCGTATCTCATTAAAATATTTTACAAGTGGCATATTGAAATATGTTTGTAATACTAAAAATTCTTTATTGCCCATCTAAATTTCCAATAACCCATCATTTTTTGTTCAGTTGCTCATTGTCCATCCAACAGTTGGAATCACCCACTGGTGGGTAATATTGCCCATGTAAGGAAACCCTCATGGCATCTCTCAGGATTATGAGAGTTACATAACTGTGTTCATCCTCTGCGTTTTCTATGTAACATTTCTACAGGGTTATGTGATACCAACAGCAAAGTATAATCCTTGATTTAACCTATTCATGAATAACAAAAACGAGCTGCCTTATAAGATGAAAAGTTTCCCTGTCTTACCTCCATCAGTATGACAAAGAACAATAATTAAAAAATGTTTTAAGAAATTTCAACCAATAATAACACTGTTGACTGGTCAATGAATGCTGAATATTTCCTGCAGATTTAATTTTTAGCCATCTTTTTATTCTTCTATGTTCCATGTCCCTTCAGAACGTAAGCGATCATGGACCTCCATGTCTTTCTATCCCTCGTGGCTCTTACACCTGTTTCTCCTGTTACACCATGCAACCCTTGTTCTGTCATCCACTAGCTGAAGTCCATAAATCTAGAATATAAATGTATAGAAACTAACATGGCCACAAAATGAGGGATCAGTTTATATATTGATTATAATACAGATTTGATCCCCCACTTTATATCCACATTATAATTTCTTTTAAACAGTTGGTATATATCTTCTTCTATGTGTCCTGTCCCTTCAGGACGTAGGCGATCATGGCCCTCCACGTCTTCCTATCCCTGGTGGCTTTTAGCATGCTTTCTCCTGTTACCCCTATCCAAACCCTGCTGTAACATCCACTTGCTCAGGCTTGTCAAGTATGTTATCTGCTGCTTTCCCCTGTCTCTCTTTTCATCTATCAGACCCATGAGCACCAAATTCTCCAGACCTCCTTATAATGGTTCATGCTTTTTTTCAAATGCAAGGTAAATACATTATCCTAGACTGAGTTTGAATTCAGTCTGCCAATTCCATTAACTGTACTGTTAATCATTACAGGCTCCAAAGGATAATCAGTAATGTGATAGGTACTGACTTGGCGGCTCGACTACAGCCACTTCCCCACCGACGAAATGTGGCCTCCCTTTGTCTGTTCTATAAATACTTCCATGGCTTCTGCTCGAACGAACTTAAGTCACTGCTGTCTCCTCAACAGGTGTTTACTCGTGCAACCAGATTGGCAACTGGGTCCCACCCATTCACAGTTAGGTTAGCTAAATGCAGACGACAATTGTACTCCTTCCTGCAGCTTCCTCTCTCGTACTTCCCGCCTGTGGAACTTGCTCCCATATTCTTGCTTTTCTGACGGCTTCAACCTCCAGGAATTTAAATGCAAGCTCAATACTTATCTATTAACCACTTGACTCTAGTTCTTTCCCCACCCCGTATATCCTTTCCTTTCTCTCCACCTTTGAAACTGTCATCACACCTGCATTCTCATCTTTGTATTGCTCCTTTCTATTGCTTCTATTGCTTCCTTTCTAACTGGTTCGTCTTCCTCTCCACTTTCTTCTAATTAATCTTTTTACACTTATGTAGCCCCCTGCACATCAGTGGCATTACCGCCTTGCTCGAGGTGATATGATTAAAAAAAAAAACAACTATTCTCTATCTCCTTTATGAGAAGTTGGTTGAGGATTATGTCACAGCATTACTGGGTAGAGGGTTTCCTTGATGGAATTAATAGCCAAGTGTCACTGGCCAAAGTAAGGCCTTCAATTTGGAGGACGTTGGGTGTGGTTTGACCTGGAGTGGGATGGTCACTGCTGCTTACTTCCCTAAGACATGTAGCACATGAATGAAAACCTCTCTGGCTTTCACCCCAGATATATTAAAGCAACAGGTCCAGAGGTTGATTTTTCACTTTTTTTTAAGAAAATCAAAGTTGCACTTGTGAAAGCTGAGGTTTAATGCAAATAATTAGATTCATAATTTCCATCAATTTTTGAGTGTTTAATTTTAAAGATCATCTGAAAAATATCGAGAAATACCTAATTCCCACAAGATTTTGCTTACAAACTGACTTCAAAATCTTAGCATTCCAAGAATAAATCCAAACAGGGTTGATATTTTTTTGTATTAGATACATTGAATTAGAAATATATTAAAACCAAAATTCTAATTATGAATCACCACAAGCAAAATACATATTTTTTTTACAGTATTTGATAAGTAGAAACCGTATAAAAATTATAAAAGATTACAAAAAGAAAAAAAGTGAAAAAAAGCTAATCAAAAAAATTAATCACATAGATTGACGTGTGTGTTGTGGTGCGGTTGATATTAGCTCAGAACAAGAAATTAGAGAGCTGAGTTCAAATACCAGTTGAATTTGTTGCATTCACTTATGCGCAAATACTCTTGGGAAAGGTATTAATCCATCACTTCTCCCTCCCTGAGGGTTAAATAACAGAGACAGGGCTTCTATAGCCTTGGTTGGTAATCAGTCTACCGCAGAAAGTAACGACAAGCTACTGCAGAAAAAATCTTCTGCCCAGCTGGTCATGTCTCTTTTATATGATCGTCCAAGTGGCACTTAACTGACGAATATTTATGTGAGCTAATAAAAATAAATGTTTACTTATAAAATGGACAAATGTTTTTTTTATAGGCTCTTCCTTCACCTTCAATTTATCAAAATGAAAGCATTCTTGAATGAGAAATTGGGGAGCTAAGTTCGAATTCCAATTGAATTCTTTGCATTTACTTACACGCAAATACCCTTGGGAAAGGTACTAATCTGTCTCTTCCCTCTAATTATAGGTTAAATAACAGGACAGATTGGGTTCTATAGCCTTGGTCAGCAACCAGTATACCGCAAAAAGTATGTGCGTTGTGGTACAGTGGATATCGGCTCAGAACGAGAAGCCGGGGAGCCGAGTTCGAATTCCAGTTGAATCCGTTGTATTCACTTACACGCAAATACCCTTGGGAAAGGTATTAATCCGTCTCTTCCTTCCAGTTATGGGTTAAATAACAGGACAGATTGGGTTCTATAGCCTTGGTCGGCAACCAGTCTACCGCAGAAAGCAATGGCAACCTACTGCGGGATAATCTTCTGCCCAGTCAATCATGTCTCTTTCGAGTCATGATCGCCCAAGTGTGTATCACGTATGGCACTTAACTGACTGACTGCTCATGTCTCTTTTGAGACATGATCGCCCAAGCGTGTATCATGTATGGTACTTAACTGACTGACTGTAGGATAATCTTCTGCCCAGTCAGTCATGTCTCGAAAGAGACATGATTGCCCAAGCGTGTATCACGTATGGCACTTAACTGACTGACTGCAGGATAATCTTCTGCCCAGTCAGTCATGTCTCGAAAGATACATGATCACCCAAGCGTGTATCACGTATGGCACTTAACTGACTGACTGCAGGATAATCTTCTGCCCAGTCAGTCATGTCTCGAAAGAGACATGATCGCCCAAGCGTGTATCACGTATGGCACTTAACTGACTCGAAGTATTATGCTGTAAATTTTTAACGCATTTCATATTTTGGATCAACTGTTGTTTTATTCTCTGGATTATGTTGAAAATATAAATTTTGCTTTGTGGAATTTATTATCCTTTTTAATTTCAAACCAACTGTCTATATTTTAATTATAAATTTTATAAGGCCGTGTTATACGGCTTTCACTGATCACTAGAATGAAATTCCAATGATCCGATTTTGAACCTAAGCATAATCATTAAAATCATTTCCTCAAAAAAAAAACCGTAAGGATTTAAAAAAAAAAATTGGATCATTATTTATCATGTCAAACCTGAACTTTCAAATTGAGTACCATACCACAATCCCAAATTTAACCTGCAGTCACCTATAACCCCACCCATTCATAGAATTGATAATAATGATGATGAAAGGGTTAATATAAGATGCTACTTGACAGGAATTGAGGTATCAGTTTTATATTAACTAACAAACTAATCTACTGAAAATAACTGCATCTTGATATAAAAATGCAAAACATATATTTACAAGAGAATCCATGAAATAACCTAATAATATTAAGAAAATATGACATAATTTTTAATGATATTAATATAAAAAAACTAATGGAAACAAAGTGGGGGGTCAATATTTTATTTATATTTAACAAGTAATAAATTTATCCTCCTTAGAATGACTACACATTAATATATTAACTGAAAAAGTATATTTAGAACTCACCTAATAATAATGACATAAAATATATAATTTTTTTATGAGTATTGGTAAACTGGTATAAATTGGAGGATCGGTTTTCTATTGTCATTAAGTAACATGGGTAAACTAGTATTAATATAAAATTCTATTGGACATAAAATGGGGGATTAGTTTTCTATTGTTATTAAGTAATAAACTGATCCCTACATTGAATTACTATATAACTAGTATGACATAGGTAAACTAGCATTGATATAAGATCATATTGGACTTAAAGTGGGGGATCAGTTTTATATTGCTAATAAGTAATAGACCAATCTTCCTCAGAATTAGCAGATATTAATAATGTGAAAATATATATTTAAAGACAATGTTTGCAATAGTCATTTAATAATAGTTAAAAATTTAACAAAATATGCCGTTCTTTTTTTAATGGCATCAGTTAAAACAATATCAACATGGGTGTTGATTATAACTGAATGGTAAATGAAAAATTGGACTGATTGTCAGAACGTGAAATGTTCAACTCCTTCAGTGAGAACGAAAGAAAAGCAACAAGTGCAAAGATTCTGGAAATAAAAAATAAAAAAATAAATGTAAAAAAAAAGTAAAAAACAAAAAACACAAAAAATGATCATTACCATAAAAGAAACGTTTTTGGCAAGTGTGAGTGAAAAAAAGAAAAATATTGCAATAAAATCTGGAATATACTCCATTGATGTTTACAAAAATATTCTTCATAAGAGCCACCCACCTTCCTCCTCACATCACAGTAATGAGAAGTAGAAGATGTTCCCTCCCCTCCCTGGAGAGGGCTTACTGTAGGTAGCACTTCTCCCATTGCACTTAAAGCGGGAGGGTCAGGCTCAATCCCTGATGCTTGAGGCATCCCAAAAGGGAAATGCTGAAGGAGAGCAAGTAGTTTGTGTCCTTACCTCCATGTACTTGGGGGTGGAGGAGGAGGGGTGTTACACATGAGACTGGAACTTGTGTTAAAGAAGAGGCAGTAAAACATTTTTTTTTTAGATTTTTAAAAGGTAAATGCATTTGTCTGTCTCAGTCAGCCTGTCTACATGCCTGTCATTATATCTCACTTCGTCTATCTATCTATCTATGTGCCTCTTCATATCTATCTATCCATCTATGTGTCTCTTCATATCTATCTATCCATCTATGTGTCTCTTCATATCTATCTATCTATCTCTACATATCTATCTATCTATCTCTACATATCTATCTTTCTATCTCTACATATCT
This sequence comes from Ascarosepion bandense, assembly GCA_037127315.1. Taxonomy (NCBI): domain Eukaryota; kingdom Metazoa; phylum Mollusca; class Cephalopoda; order Sepiida; family Sepiidae; genus Ascarosepion; species Ascarosepion bandense. Next base: position 1,724,324 of record JBBBDQ010000909.1, on the reverse strand, counting down.
ATCTTTCTATCTATCTATCGCTACATATCTATCTATCTATCTATCTCTACATATCTATCTATCTATCTATACATATCTATCTATCTATACATATCTATCTATCTATCTATCTATCTATCTATCTATCTATCTATCTATGTATTTACATATCTATCTATCTATCTATCTCTACATATCTATCTATCTATCTATACATATCTATCTATCTATACATATCTATCATCTATCTATCTATCTATCTATCTATCTATCTATCTACATGACTCTACATATCTATCTATCTCAGCCCATCCATATATATTTATCTATACACACATAGATTATCCTCAATGATACATAACACGGTGAACAATATTTTATCCAAGAAATAGTTATTTTCCGATAATCTTTTTTGTCAATGCACTTATTCCATTGAGCTCTATTGATCACAAAAGTTGAAAATTATAGAGTGAAAACTTCGAATCAACTCATAACTGCATCACACTATGGACGTTGATTCTCCCTTATAAATAGAACACACAGATGAGGGGACACGAAAAATTAATCTGCCAACCAACTTCCTAAATTTCATGAAACATCATTTTTTTTTAAAGATCTTTATGGGCAGCAAATTTTTATTTTGCTTTTTGCTGAAAAGCTCTACTATCTTTTTTATTCATGTGTGTGTGTGTGCACACAAAAGTTTGCAAGCTAACAAAAAAGGTATTCCTCAAAATATCTGATGCTTGATCATTTATTCACATTTTGTGAAGCGGATATAGCCAAGGGCTTTAGCCACCCTCTCATATATACACACATATATACACACATATATACAGAGTCCTATGGATAAATTGTCATCTAAATTAAACAAAAATGAAAATCTCATTTTAACAGATATATTTACCAAAATTACACAAAAATATCTTGAAATACTAAAAAGTAAATTTATTCAATAAATCACCATTGGCTTCAACCACAGCCTCCAGATGACTTCTGAATCTCCTGCAACTCTTCTGGAAAGTCTCCTTGTTTAAGTTGATGAATGCTACCATAATCCTAGCCTTTATGTCATCTTTGCTATTACAAGGAGTTTTGTTAGTCTCTCTCTCGCTTGACTATACCACATATGCAATAATCAATGGGGTTGCAAGTCTAGGGCGAAGTTACATGGCCAGATGCAAGGGGTGATATGGTCACAGAAATTGTCTGACAGCAATGACAGGGTTCTTCTGCTTGTGTGGCATGGTGTAGAGTTCTCCTGCTACACAGGGTCTTCCAGTACAGTACTACCTCCTTAAGGCACATGATATAGGCCTCTGTGTTGAGGTTGAGGCCCTATGGAAAGATGAATGGAGGCAAATCATTGTTATCATTAGTGGTCACTCCAAACACCTTTATAATCACCATTAGACTTATCCAATTTTTCCAAATCTTCTTACAAACACTCTGAAATGTTTATACTGGAGCTTCTGGTGCTAATGTCAAGCAGTACAACATTACCTTTCCAAATCCGACACAACTAGACAAATTGAAAAACAATACACATGTGCAAAATTTAAAAATAAAAAATGGTGACTATTTACCCATTGCAGCCTGTATATGATAGATATATGTGATATATTTATATATTCCATTTGTAAATGAGTTATTACTCGACCTAGGTTTCTACCATGTGGTGTCTTCAGGCGATTTGTAATAACTGATTTTACCGTTTATTTTTTTTTTAAGAATGCTCATATAACGGTGTTTTTTTTTAACGTTCATATGGCAGGGAATTTTTGAACGTGCAATATATATAAACACAACAATGAAACAATATATAATAAATAATAAATATATAAATACACATAGATAGTGATATATGTAATAAATAAAAGGCATAAAAAGAGATTTGGTTAACAAGCTAGTCTCACAGACCATTACTACTGGGTAACAATGTTGATTTTTAGTGAGTACTCCACACTTGTAGCCTCATACCAGACAAAGCTAAGCTTAATAAATATCAATAAAAGAAAAACAAAAAAAAAAAACAGAAAATATAGAAGCTGCATGACCACAAGATGTGTGTCTGTGCACGTGTATGTCTGTATGTGTGTCCATGTATGTGTATGTGTGTCAGTGCATGTGCGTGCTATGAGGGAGCGAGAGATAGAGAGAGAGTGAGATAGAGAGAGAGAGAGTGAGCGAGCTGCTTACCAAGTCTAAGAGCAGCACTAGAAAAGCTGACAACAAGAGTTGTTTGGCATTGAGCGACCAGCCTGCCAAGTGGGTGAGTCATCATTTGCAGGGAGGCACCTATTGATTGATTGGGCAGGGGAGATGGGCGATGCTGTAGCTGATGGAAGCAGTGGGCAATGCAGTTGCTGTAGAGTCAGAGAAAAGAAGACAATGAAGACGAAGAGAGAAAGAGAGAGAGAGAGAGAGAAACGGAGAAGCCGCAGTGAACTATCAGATCATTATTTTATTGTGCCTGCTAAATCTAACGGCACTGACCATTAAAAAAGGAAGCCCTGGCAGCTCCGCTCATTAAGTATAAAGCAAACGATAACCATCTCACTGATCTGCCATTTCCTGCACTAATGCCACAGGCCCACCGCACGTTCACTCACTCATCTTTGAGATCTTCCCCTTATGTTTCCAACCCCTGCACCTCAACCAGAAAGACAGACAAAGTTACACAAAAGAAGAGTTACTTGGGACAACTGAGGACCAAAACCTAACTACAAGAACTTGACCTGAAGGAAAGATAGTTTCATAGAACGAAAGAGTTTTTTTTTTTTAAATCTAGGCTTAACATTTCAAATAATTTAACTAAAAAACATCATGAATTTTTACCTTGGTTCTTACTATGGTGCAGTGGATATCGGCTCAGAATGAGAAATCAAAGAACTGAGTTTGAATTCCATTTAAATTCATTCCATTCAATTACATGCAAATACCCCTGGGAAATGTATAAATCCATCACTTCTCCCTCCACCTATGGGTTAAATATTAGGACAGATTAGGTTCTATAGCCTTATGTTGAGCTCTTCCCCTTACTGCAGAAAGTAATGGCAACCTACTGCAGGAAAATCTTGTGCTTAGTCAGTCATGTCTCAAAAGAGGCATGATTGCCCAGGTGTGAATTATGTATGGCACTTAACTGACACTGCAACCTTAAAGAAATTAATTTGAAGTTATAGTTAAAGCAGTATGCTCTAACTGAAAAATCTATAATGTAACTTGATTTTAAAGAAATAATTTATTAATGCAATTTTTCTTAGGTTTCTAACAAATGTTACAAAAAATCTCTCTAGAAAATGACTGTAATCCTTTGTGTGGAGACTACTAGGGTTTATCAGATGTAGTTAAAAAAAAACAGAAAAATTCTGAGGAAAAAAAAAAAAAAAACTAAAAAAAAAAAATTATTTTCATGTGTAAGATGCACCTGATTTTAGAGCAGAGGAAATGACTAAAACTTGCAATAAGGGAAGAGAAAATGAAAAATAAAAACAAAAGGACATTTTATTTCACTTTTGTAAGCATTATGAAAATGTGATAATGAGTGTTCGGATAATAATGGCTGACCACTTGTATTCAAGTATACCCGTCTACCAGGGCAGCTAGCTAATCCCTATTGCAGATGCCTATTCAAGCACACTTGTGTTTGTTCAACACTCACAGAGCCCAGCTGTGGTTTATACTGCAACTATGCTGAGCAGATATTAGTTACAGTTTCTGGGAGAGAGAGCATTATCAAGCATGAACAACAGTCTGAATAAAGTCAAAACTCTTAGTCACAATGACTTGTGACTTTGAGCTAGAACAACCCTTATCAACTTCTTAAAGGGAGCCGTCTACCCAATTTTACTGACAAGGTTTTGCTCAACCCGTAGTTTGGTTTTCAGGCACTTTCCAAAGGTGCCGCCTGCTGGGATCGCCTCCTCCAGACTGATAACATCAAGAAGTCGCCTTTTTGACAAATCGACCAGGGTGAGATTTGATTTTGGGCTTCATGGTCAGAAAGCAAACATTTTAACCACTTGACCTTGTACACATAGAGTCTTGGGATATAAGACCACGAAATCATCAGTACGAAATCAGTTAGTTAAGTGTCATACATTATACACACTTGGCAAGTATGTTTCAAAAGAAACATTGACTTGCAGAAGATTTTTCCACAGTAGGTTGCAATTACTTTCTTAATACTTTTCTCAGCTTCTGGAACGCGTCCTTCGCTATGCCAATTCGCCTTCGGATCTCTGTGTCACACTTTCCGTCTTCTGTTAGAACACTTCCCAAATATTAAACAAAAATTTTAAAAAAAAAAATTTAAAAGTATCTTCCAGGTTTTCTTTATATATTGTTTTACTATTTACTTCCCATGGCTCTGACTGAAAAAGGTCACTGATTGAGGGGGTGATATGCAAAAAAATGCTTTATGTCAAGGAAGAATAAACATATGATACATGCCCAGTGAGAAAACCTAATCCTAAAAAAGTCAATACAAGCACTTCTTCTAAGCTGGAGTGTGTGTTAAGGACAAGTGAAAATTCTTAATCTAACATTTTTTTACTTTTAACTAATATTCTCCCAATACAAGGCCCGAGGTCTACTCAAGATAGAAGGTTACTGTGTGGAGTTGTATTAACATAAGAAAGTGTAAGAAATGAAGTTATTGGGGCTATGCAGGAAAGCTAACAGTTAAGTCTAGACTTGAAGAGAACAAGGTTGGCGGCATTAAAAGTATAGTGTGAAATTAAAACTTTAGAAGAAGCCAGAAACCAAATCCTAAACAGGAAACAAGTGATAAACTGTTCAAAAGACCAAAGAGAAGTGTGAACCAAATGATAAGTGGGCCTGCCAACTCCTATTGGGGGGAGGTGAAAAAAAAAATAGGGAAAAACAATTCAGAGTTCAGGTGGGGACATTAGAAGTATAGAATTGAAGTAGACTTTAGAAGGAACCCTAAACCCAATCTTAAAACATGAAATAAGGGATAAACCTTCATTCCTGTTTAAAAAAAAAATAAAATGCGAAGGCATATGAACCAAATGATAGGTGAGACTATCACTTTTATTACTGAAAAAATATTTCTGTGTTCATGTGGAGACATTAGAAGTATAGAGTTGAAGTTGACTTTAGAAGAAACTGGAAACATCATCTTAAAGAGGGAACAATGGATAAACCTCTACTCCTGTTCAAAAGATTGGGGAGGAGTGTGAACTGGACAATAGGCAAATTTCTATTTCTAGTTCTATTTTATGATCTTAAAATAAAAAATAGGAAAAGGTCATTTATGTTCAAGAATTGAACTCTCATCTATCTAAATCGAAACTTAAAATCTGGTTATAGAAGTGGTCCGATTTTAATCAAATTTGATACACTTATAGACAAAGACATAAAATACGATATTCAGAAGTTTCAGGGTTGCAGTTCTTACAATAGTGCAGAAAATCGATAATATATATATATATATATATATAAAAGGCAAGATGTTTGTGTGTGTGTCTGTTTATCTGCCTGCATGTCTGTATTTTTTTCAGACCTTTTATTTTAGTTTTTGCTTTCGAGTTTGGCTCTAAGTAGGTATAATTGTAGTTCTTAGTCTCAGCCATGATACCATTTACTTCAGTTTGCAATAAAAAAAATCTTATTTGATATCGATAGCAGGAAATCAAAATTTGACTTACATCCATTGATTTTTCTTTCAGTCTACGGTTTCGCTTTAACTAGAAACAACTATTGCTTTTTAGTCTTTCATGCCAATGTCCAAAGAGTCTGAGCTCCAGGACCATGGATTAGTTTTAAAGCTTTCATGACACCTGAGCAATGCCAGGCTATACTGCTAGTTTAAAATATTTTAACAACTCGGTAAGAATAAATTTAATCGCTGTTCTTAGGCTTTGATAAAAAAAATCGTACAAATCATATTTGAGTTTGACAATTTTGTTAAACTTAACTCTTTTCATGATTAAAAAAAAAAAAATTTTTTTTTTTGTTAAAGCAGGTCACAGATGTTTGAACCAAGCAGCCATTATCTGAACATGAGACCAGCAGTTTTGTTCCCAGGCCTAGTCTGACCAGTTTTATGATCATGGACAAGTGGTGTAAATATAAGCCCTAAGCAATTGTATTATTTGGAGAGTTTAACCCAGAAACAGATAAGAGAAAGAGTTGTCCATATTAGCAAATACTGGCATGTGCTATCCAATGAGGTACATATGTAGTCTGTGTACCTTTGAAATTATTTTATTATTTGCTGAGTAATTGTTAGGGTGCAACCAGTTTCCTTGTCCACTGGGCCTGTCATCTGGCTAGCCAACCAGTAAACAGCAAATTTCTTTGAGACTCACCCACACAATAGGCAGTCAAAGAAAATTACTTGATGCAGTCACACGACCAGACAGTGTTTGCAAAAGCAACAGCTGGCCTCTCTTATTTTGCCTCCCTTTGCAATCAGCTGAATGAAGGTCAGGGAAAAAGCAATAAAAATTTTAAGCTATGTAAAAAAAAAAAAAAAAAAAAAAAAAAGAAAAAAAAAGAAAAGAAAAAAGGGAAAAAGTGTAATAGATTTTAAGATTAAAATTTCTCATATGAAGTATTGTTAGTAGACATGATTTTCTTAGAGGAAACATTGTCAATTATTATTCGTTTTTAACTAGCAATTATTTCTTCTTATTTCTCTTGCTATTAAACCAAATAGTAATAGCTGTATGTTGAAGGTGCATTATGGTGCAATGGATATAGGCTTGGAACAAGAAATTGAAGAGCCAAGTTCAAATTCTAGCTAAATTCATAGCATTCACTTATGCAAAAATACCCTTGGGAAAGATAGTAATCAGTCTCTTTTATCTCTAGCTATGGGTTAAATAGCTAGACAGGTTCTATAGCCTTGATTGGTACCCAGTATACTGCAGAACATAATGGCAACCTACTGTTGGAAAATTTTCTGCCCAGTCAATCCTGTCTCTTTTAAGACATAATAATCCAAGCATGTATCACATATGGTACTATGTAATAGTCCTAAGTCGTCTGAGTATTGTCAGTTATTCATTTTTGTCTCGTATTTCTTTTATCTTATTTCTCTTGCTGTTACAATTTATGGACACATCATCAATTCCCATAGGTCCTGGGTACAACGGTAAACTGCATCTGGCAGCAAGCCCTTGATTGGGAGATTGTGAAGAGCATGGAACCAGCTCTTAATTGCTGTTGTTCCCAGGTTCGCTCTGACCCAGAGTGGTAGAAGCTGTTAGGGTCGCAACTATGAGGAAATAGTTAACCCTCAAACTGGGGTCAAAACACTATAAAGTATAAAAATAGACTTTTATAGAAATATAGACGTGAAAATAGACTTTATAGAAAAATATACATTTTTGAAGGAAAAAATTATTACCAGCATTACATTTTTGAATACAAAATACATTAAATTGTTTGTGCATGTCGACATGGAATACATGAAATTACTTAAATACTTGATTATTCAAAGAGAAGGTATCAGACACATCTTTCGTAATATGAACGAAAAGAATTATGAAAAGTTTCGCTTCTATATATGAATATATGATAGATGACTACATGCATAATACATGAACAATATTCATCATGGATGTTTCTCTATAAGCTGATAACTATACAGAAAGTCGACATCCTTTTCCATTTGTATCCCTTGATATACAGGGTGCGATGAACAAATTGTCGTCTAAAGGACTCAAAATATTAAAATGACACATCTCATGTTAATATATATTTGCCAAAATTGGACTAGACAGACTGATCTATCGCCCGGTTCACACTCCACCCACGTCTATTGACCAGGTGAAGAGGCTCATCCCTTGTTCCCTGTTTAGGTTGTGGTTTCTGGCTTTCTCTTTTCCAATCTTTTCACTCTTTTTATTTTTTTTCAATTGGAGTAGATAGACTAATCTATCGCCCAGTTCACACTCCACCCACGTCTATTGAACAGGTGAAGAGGCTCATCCCTTGTTCCCTGTTTAGGATGTGGTTTCCGGCTTTCTCTTTTCCAATCTTTCACTATTACGTCGCCCCCTGCACATCAGTGGCGTTACCGCCTTGCTCGGGGTGATATGATTAAAAAAAAAAACAAAAAAAAACTAAGATATCTTCAGTTTCTAAAATACAAAAAAATAAAAAAATTTTTCATCAAAATCTGATTAAATCAACCTTCTCACTATAACTGAATATTAAAAAATACCTTAAAATCCCACCTTTTTGGCATTAACTAACCCACAGAGGTTAATATGCCATTAAACAAAACTCAAACTAAATTCCCATAAGATCACCAAAGTTAAGCAATGTCAATTCAGGTCAGTAATTAGAGTGGTGAACACTTGAGAATAGCAGGTGCTATAAGCTTTGCTGCGTAGGTGGTGTAATGTAAAATGGCATGGAATTGGAAGTCAGGGTGACAAGTTCTAATCCCCCATTGGGTCTGTTATATTCACTTATGCTCAAATATCCTTGGGAAATTTAGGAAGCCCATCAACCCACCGCTATGAGTTAATTAGTAAGACCTGTATCACTAAATCATTATTATCACAGAAAATAAAAAATTCTTACTATTTAAAAATATTTTATAGATTTAAATAATATGCAAAGGGTTGATAAACTGTAAAAAAAAAATAAAATAAAATCAATCAATCTTGCTTTTATCAATCAGTTAAGAGCCATACATGATACATGCTTGGGTAATCATGTCTACTTCAATCCATGAGTGACTAGGCAAAAGATTTTCCCACAGTGACTGAAACTGAGATGCTAGGTCAGGGCTTTTAGCATTGCAAATTTTTTTATTTTATCAAGAATCTCTAGATGTATTCCAGATGCACTAAATCAGACTGAGCAGCAATATTCAGTGCATGAACGAATGGTAGACTTATAAAGGTATAAAATAGATTGCATAAAAAAGAACTGCCTAGCATAATTCATTCAGTTAAATGCCATACGTGATACATGCTTGGGCAATCATGTCTCTTTCGATCCATGACTGACTGGGCAGAATATTTTCCAGAAGTAGGTTGCCACTTGCTTTTGAGGTAGACTGCTTGCCAACCAAGGTTATAGAACCCAAACTGCCCTGCTATTTATAACTGGCGGGAGAAGAGATGGATTAATACCTTTCCTTGGAGGATTTACACATAAGTGAATGCAATGATGTGCGGTGTGGTGCAGTGGATATCGGCTCGGAATGAGAAATCGGGGAGCCGAGTTCAAATTCCAGTTGAATTCATTGCATTCACTTATGCGCAAATGCACTTAGGAAAGGTATTAATCCACCTCTTCCTTCCAGTTATGGGTTAAATAACAGGACAGATTGGGTTCTATAGCCTTGGCTGGCAACCAATCTTCTGCAGAAAGCAATGGCAACCTACTGCAGGATAATCTTCTGCCCAGTCAGTCATGTTTCTTTCGAGACATGATTGCCCAAGCGCGTTTCACGTATAGCACTTAACTGACTGAATGCAATGAATTCAACTGGAATCGAAAGTTGGCTTTACAATTTCTCTTTCAGAGCCATTATCCATTGCACCAAAATGCACATATCTTGCTTTTATACCAAGCCTCCCAGAGAGTAAAACACTACGCCTCCCAGAGAGTAAAACACTATGCCTCCTTGGCCTTACACTTTTGGCAGACCTCAAATGGAATGACTATATCGAATCCATTGCCAAATCCGCTGCTATGAAAGGTGGCTCTCTGTGCAGGGCCCGGAAGTTTTTGCCGCCTGAATCTATCCTGCACATATACAAATCTACCATCCACCCATGTATTGAATACTGCTGTCAAATCTGGTCGGGTGCCCCTACTACTCTCCTTGGGATTCTTGACAAAATACAAAGGAGAATCTGTAACGTGGTTGATACTGACTTGGCAGACCGGCTGCAACCACTCTCTCACAGGCGTGATGTGGCTTCCCTGTGCCTCTTCTACAAGTACTTTCATGGCTTCTGCTCCGACGAACTTAGATCATTGGTGCCACCTAAGCACGAATTTACACGAGATACTAGATTAGCAACTAGGTCCTACCCTTTTACAGTTAAACAGATAAGATATAACCGTAATTTCTACGCGAACAGCTTCTTTTCTCGCGCTTCCCGCCTGTGGAATTCCCTTCCACATGTCTGCTTTCCCGACAACTAAAATCTCCAGGTGTTTAAATGTAGGGTCAATAGACACCTCCTATCACACTAACTCCCAATTATTCTCCCAACACTTTCATCTACCCAACCCTCATTCTCAGTATCCTTACCTGCCTATCACCCACCCTCTGACATTTCCTATATTTAACCATCCTTTCTCCACTCTATGTAGCCCCCTGCGCAGTAGTGGCAGTGAAATGCCTTGCTTGGGGTGAAACGCTTATTTAAAAAAAAAAAACAAAAAAAAAAACAGTAATAATCTTAAGTTATCTAAATTTCTTGGATTAAACACTCTCAGTTATTCATTTTCCATTTCCAATTTAATTTTCCTTACTTTGATACATTGTATTATTTATCTTAAGATGTCTTTCATAAATGAAACTTTGTCAATTATTAATTCCACACTTGTATGACTTTTGTCGAAATTCCAGAGATACTAGTACAGAATTTCAAGTCTCAAGAGGCTTCTTCTTCTTTATTTCCATTTCATTTTGCTTATTAATAATTGTGGATTGACAATGTAGGGTTTGAGATAAAAAGCAAGTCAGAAATCAATAAGGAGAACAATTTTCTTTCAAGACAATCGCTATTTCTTCACTTTTGAATAGCATTTTAATTCCTTTGTTCTTTAACACAAAATTATTCACAGTTTAAGCTGATTTTTTATCTTCTTATTTAATCATTTCACCTTAAGCAAGGCAATAAAGTCACTAAGACACAAGAGGTTAAAGAGTGTGGAAGAATATGACCAATGGAAAATATAATGGAGAGAGGGCAATAAAAACAAGAATTAACAATTAATAAGACAGAAAATAACAACTGACATTGCATTTAAATTTTTGAAGATACAACTTGACTGGGAAGCAAGGAGCTGGAAGAGAGTTTCACAAGCAAGAAGAATTTACGGTAATGTTTAGTCATTTCAGTTATAAAATGATGAGACCTTACTGCCAATCTAGTCTTCTTCTTCATATGCCCTGTCTCTTCAGGATATAGGCAATCATGAACTTCCACTTACACCTTTCCCTTGTTGCTCTCAACATTTTTCCTCTTGGTATCCCTCCGAAACCCTGCTCTGCCATCCACTTGCTCAAGCCCATCAAGTATGTCTCACACTGCTTTCTCCTGTCTCTCTTTTCCTCTATTTATCCTGTGAGTATCAGATTCTCCATGCCCTCTTTCTTCATTACATGTCCCAGAAACCTTCGTTGTCTCTTCCTGATGTTAAATATAAGTTTCTTTTTCATTTGTACCCTCTCCAAAATCTAGTTGTTGCGCACATATTTCATCCATGGTATCCTCAATCCCTTCTGTAGAACCACATTTCAATTGCACTGAGTCTCTTCTTCATCTCTGAAAAGATCATCCAGCATTTGTTGCCATATATAAGGTAGAATGCTTTCAAGTCATAAATTACTCAAAATTCATAAACTACAAAAACCAATTACCTTGGATATGACTGATTTTTTTTTTCTTATTCTCCCCTCTTGAATTGATAAATCTAATGTTACTTTGCAAGACACACTTTGGGAACAAATACAAGCTGCTTGGCAGGAGATACCATTAGATACATTTAAGAAGCTTGTGATGTCAATGCCTGAAAGAATGAAGGCTGTGATCAAAGCAAAAGGCTATTATATTAAATGTTATATTTATTTTGTAGTTTATTTTCTGTTAATATGTCTCATAAAATTTAAAACAGTTCTTGTCCTAATACTTTTGCACAGTACTATATATATATATATAAAGCACTATGTTATGCTAGTGGAAAAGTGGCTGAAGCTGAGATGCCATGTCAGAACTAATAGCATAGCTGATTTTTCTCTGTATTTTATCAAGAATCTCATAGCAGATATTTTGCAGGTAATTTGCAGGTAATTTAAAACTAAAAAAAAATTTGCAGGTAATTTAAAACTAAAAAATTTTTCTAGATTGTATGATTATTTTAGAGATCACAGTGACTTAGTGATACAAGGCATACGAGTCCATAGCAGAGGAAAAATAAGGAGATCATACTTTTCCCAAAAGTATTTGCATGAAAGCTAATTTAATGAACCTGACTGGAATTGGAACTCATATCTCTGATTTGCAATTCCATTATCCATTGCACCACCTGCATATCCAATCTTTCAGCACCTGGTATTCCCAAGTGGTTGTTTATCTAAGTTCTGATAAGGCTCAACATTGCTTAACATTCATGATTAGAAAGGATATTTCAGTGTGATAGGGCCATAAGCCAAATGTTATGAGGAATTCTCAGAAAATTTAGAAATTTTGATTTCTGAAGCAAAATATTATTGTCAAAAGTTATGGAAAGTGCAACACCAAAATCCAAAGACACATTGGGATAGCAAAAGGTGCCTTTCAAAAGTGAAGCAAAATATTAAGAAACAGGAAAGCTTTAGTAATATCAGTCCTTTTATACAGTAGTAAATGATGGACAATCTCCTTCCAGATGAAGAGACTTGAAGCAACAAAAATTTCATTCTTCAGAAGTGTTGTGGAGTAGTTTTTGCACTGAAGGTTATAATCGTGCTATGTTGGTTGCTAATCGACTTAACATCCCCAAAATGTTAGGAACTTGGTAATCTTCCATGGAAAACTGACTCATTAGTATTTCGCTAACTGCCAACTAATATCAACTGCCTAGTAGTTCTACTGAACTCCAATAGAACTCTAAAGAACTCCTATGAACTTCCCAAGAACTTATAAGAACTTCTCCCGCTAACTTCCTGTTAACTCTTATTAATCTAGGAGGGAGAGTCCATTATCTTGTGCCTTTAAGACTGTGGCCGTTAATAATGAAACTTGGTATGTTTTTTTTTATTCTCTTAGAATCATTTCAATGTAAAGGTTAAATAAGTCTGGCAAGAAGACACACCCTTGTGAGTGTCCCAGGGTATCTCTACGTGGTGTAATGGTGAGTAAACAGTTGTGGAGTAGTTTTTGCACTGAAGGTTATAATCGTGCTATGTTGGTTGCTAATCGACTTAACGTACCCAAAATGTTAGGAACTTGGTCATCTTCCACTGAAAGCTGATTCCTTAGTATTCGGCTAACTGCCGACTAATATCAACTGCCTAGTAGTTCTACTGAACTCCAATAGAAGTCGAAAGAACTACTATGAACTTCCCAAAAACTTCCTGTTAACTCTTATTAATATAAGATGGGAGAGTCCATTATCTGAGGAATAGGTGTATTTCCTCATAACAAGGATGCTGAGAATATCAAACTATACATGTGAACAATGACAAAGTTTCATGGAAAATGGAAACCAAAGGAACATTTATATGTAACATCAGGAAGTGACAGTTGAAATTTCTTGGGTGCATAATGAGGAGAGATGGCTTGGAAAATGTAATGTTCACAGGACAGATTGAAAACAATAAAGAAACAAAACTTATCCATGGAATTTGAGTAAATGGATGGGAGAATGTTTAGGAGAAATTATCAAAAGCAATCAAGAACTTCAATATAGATGAATACATTTTTTTTTAATTGTGTTGCCCCAAGCAAGGCATTTTACTACCACTGTTGTGCAGAGGGTTACATAGGAGGTAAGTTATGAGAAAGAGTGACAGGTTACAAGGGGTGTCAGGAATAGGGTAGGAGAAGGATGAGAATACTGATGAGAGTGGAGTAGACAAAGAAAGGAGCATGAGAGAGACAGAGAGAGGGGATGCAAGTTAGTGAGATAGGAGATGACTATTGACTTTACATTTGAGTTCTTGAAGATTGTAGCTGTCCGGAGAGGGGAGGGGAACAAGTAAAAGTAAGGGAATATAAATGCTAATAGAACTCCACGCTACATAATGAAGAAAGTAGGCTTTGAAGATTTGATACTCACAGGACATTAGTAGTCTATTATTTATGCGGTATTAAACTGTCTGCAGGGAATGATGGGAAAAGCATAATTATCATAAAATGTTTCAAGGTAGCAACTGACCTGGAAGAAGGAGAAAGAGAAAAAGTGAGAAAAAAAGAGATAAGAAAAAAAAAGATAAAAAAGAGAGAAGATAAGAAAGAAAAGGAGAGTAAAAAGGAAGTAAAGAAAAAGAGAGAAAAAGAAAAAGGGTGAACAAAGAGGGAAAAAGAAAGAGAAAAAGAAAGAAGATAAAGAAGAAAAGGAGAGTAAAAAGAAGAAAAAGAGATAAAAAGGATGAAAAAAGAGGGAAAAAGAAAGAGAAAAAAGAAAAAGAAAAAGAGACAGAAGCTGTGGTTGTCTCTACTCAACCTAATGAATGAAAGAGAAGAAAAAAGAGAGAGAAAAAAGAAAGTGAAAAAAGAGAACAAGAAAGAAGAGAGAAAAGAAAGAAAAAAGAAAAAAAGACAGAAAAAAGAGAAAAAGACAGAAAAAAGAGAAAAAGACAGAAAAAAGAGAAAAAGAAAAAAGAGAGAAAAAGAAAGAAAAAAGAGAGAAAAAGAAAGAAAAAAGAGAGAAAAAGAAAAAAGAGAGAAAAAGACAAAAAGAAAAAAAGAGAGAAAAAAGTGGAGGAAAAAGAAAGGGGAAGGAAAGAAAGACAAAAGCTGTGGCTGTCTCTACTCAACCTAATGGATGAAAACCAGAGAGTGAGACCAAAAAAGAAACTTGGGTTATCTCAGAAATTCAAAGATAAGAGAACTACAGAGTGAGTGTCTAAGATGAGAAAATTTGAAATATTATGGAGCTGCTTTTGCAGTACAAGAAATAAAACAAGACAACTTTTAGGAAACTTAAAAAAAAAAAAAAGAAAGCCTGGCACCTCCATGTAAACAGTTTAGTGCTTAGTTGTTATAAGCATTTAGTTTAGAAGCCAGTGTTCCAATGGCTGTGTGGATTGTAAATCATAAGAAGAAATATGATAGCCTTGGAAGAGCACCAAAAGCAGCCACATTCTTTAACATTCTAAATGAGGGATAAACACAAAAGAGGCTTGAGCAAGAGAGAACTTAACAGATCTGTAACCTTCTGTCTTCACACTGGCACCTTCAAGTCTCCAAGCCTTAAAATGTCTTCCCTTCTCCTCAACAAACTCTACACTGATCCTCTTCATATCACACAATGGCAAGGTTTCTATTTTCAACCTTTTATTACATAGACATTATTCGATAGAAACCTTTTTAATATTTCCTAGAACTACAGCCATATGATTACTCCACATAACTTACATGCCAGCTAGTGTGTGTGTGTGTGTGTGTGTGTGTGTACAGACATACATTCATGGATGAATTGTCATCTGAAATTACTCATAAATGAAAATAACATTGGCATTTAATTTTAACAGATATATTTAACAAAATTACGCAAAAATATCTTCAAATACTAAAGATTAAATTTATTCACTAAAATTTGCCATTGGCTTAGACAACTTTGGGATCTCTTGCAACTCTTCTGGACGGTCTCCTTGTTTAATTTGGTGAATGCAGCCATAATCTTTGCCTTCAATTCATCTTTGGTCTTACAAGGAATTTTGTTAGTCTTTCACTCAACTGTGCCCCAAACATGATAATTAAGGGATTTTCAGTCTGGGGAGTTTCAGTCTGGTTTCAAATGTAAGGGGTGATGCAATCACAGAAATTATCTCTTTTTTTTTCTCTCTCTCTCTCTCACACACACACACACACACACAAACAGGGTGACTGATGAATTGTCATCTAAATTACACAAAAATGAAAATGATACAGGCATCCCACTTTCAACAGCTATATTTAACAAAATGACACTAAGAAATCTTTTCAACCATATCTATCACCCCTTACATCTTGCCAACTAACTCCCCAAACTGCAACACATTTGATTACTATGTGTGGAATGCAGTTGAGTGAGAGACCAAAAAAACTCATTGTAACACCAAAGATGAACTGAAGGCAAGTATTATGGCTGCATTCACCAAAACAAGGAAAACTGCTCAAAAGAGATGCAAGAGATTCCAAAGTTGTCTGGAGGCTATAATTGAAACCAATGGAAATTTTATTGAATAAATTTACTCTTTAGTATTTCAAGATATTTTTGTATAATTTTGGTAAATACATTGGTTAAAATGACATGTCAGTGTTATTTTCATTTTTGCGTCATTTAGATATGAATTTAACCATTGTATCCCGTATGCAACTGGGAGCTGAGTTCGAATTTCAGTTGTATTCCTTGCATTCACTTGCACACAAATACCCTTGAGAAAGGTAATAATCTGTCTCTTCCCTCCAGTTATGGGTTAAATAATAGGACAGATTGGGTTCTATAGCTGACAACCTACTGCGGGAAAATCTTCTGCCCAGTCACTCATGTCTCTTTCGAGACATGATCACCCAAAACGTGTATCACGTATGGCACTTAACTGACTAATAGTTGGAAACATAAGTAAAGCTGCTACTGGGCATAAAGTGGGGGATCGGTTTTCTATTGTAATGAAGTATTAAACTGATCCCCCATTAATGACTACATAATAGTATAATACATCTCTTCTCCTCCCAGCTATAGTTTGAATAGCAGGAGAGATTAGGTTCTGTAACATTGGTTAGCAACCAGTCTATCGTAGAAAGCAATGGCAACCTACTGTGGGATAATCTTCTACCCAGTCAGTCATGTCTCTTTTGAGACATGATCGCCCAAAGTGTGTATCACATATGGCACTTAACTGATTGATCCTGTATGTGTATGCATATTTAGCAGCATATCTTTCAAACGAGTTTCATTAAATAATATAGACATATTATGTCTAGTTTCATAATAATCTTTTCTAGTTCTCTAAACACTCTTGAGAATGATCTTGGTGGAGATTGAAAGTACTTGGGTAGGGAAAAACTATGCCCCCACCCTCCCACGATGAATTCCATCTTAATATCAGCAAACTGATGGGAGAACTAGAAAGAATTATTATAAAAATACATAAAAATAATATCCAATGAAACATGTTTTGAAAAAAAGAAAAAGAAAAATATAGATAAATATATTTATATCAACCCACACAATGTTTCCAGTGACCTACTTACTAGAAGTATACATTTTATATTCATAAACTTTTCCTGCCACCAGCAGTTTACAGTCTGGAAAGGGGTATTTTAAGGGTGACCTGTAACTATTCAAGGCAAAGCCATTCAGTTCAGTGAATATCGCACAGTCACATGCAAACAAAATACATAAGATTATAGTGTGTGTGTGGAGGGGGGAAATAAAACCATATTGACGACTGGCAAGAGTAATATCTGTGCATGAGGTATTTTTATGATCATTTTTCTTTTAAAGGAGGCCACTTGCTGTATATAAGCCATGTTCATTGCAGCCTGAAGCTCTGTGCAACTCCGAGTCACTCAAGGATACCAGAATAAAAAAATCTAATACTTGAGGACTGTTTGTCGCACTAGACGACAGATTTCTATTTTCTTCCAAGAATTCTACTCCTGCAGCTTCTTTCTTCGCACTTCCCACCTGTGGAACTCGCTTCCTTATTCTTGCTTTCCTGACAGCTACAACCTCCAGGAATTCAAAAGCAAGGTCAATACTCATCTCTTAACCACTCCTTTTTTTTTTTTTTTAATCATATCACCCCAAGCAAGGCGATAACACCACTGATGTGCAGGGGGCTATGTAAGAGTAAAAAGATTGGAAAAGAGAAAGCCGGAAAGCATATCCTATTGACCCTAGTTCTTTCCTCACCACCCTGTATATCCTTTCCTTCCTCTCCACCTCTGCAACTGTTATCACACCTGTATTCTCTTCCTTCTCTTGCTCCTTTCTAAATGGTTTGTCCTTCTCTTCACTCTCTTCTATCTAGTGCTTTTACTCTTATGTAGCCCCCTGCACATCAGTGGCATTACCACCTTGCTCGGGGTGATATGATTAAAAAAAACAAAAAACAAAAAAAACAAACACTCTCATTGGGTTCACTTTTAAAGATATTCATCAAGCACAATTCCTCTTTTGGATAATGAAGACAACAAACAATTCTTACATTTAGAAACATTAAAAGCCATTAGCAAGTCGAAAACAAGCTTGCATATTTGCTGTTGATTTCATTTACCAAGAATGGGAACATTCAATTATCTGCCACTGAAATTTCACAATGGAATTGAGAACAGGAAAATCAAATGTTTAACAAAACTTTTAAATGTTGAATAATGGAAATAAGGGTGTATCAGAAGTATTTTCTTATTTTTACTTTGTAATCAATAGAGGACCTTTTAAGAGATTCTTTATGTCTTTTAAAGATTATGAATAATGCTCTGAATGTATGATATGGGGGCATAGCTGAGTGGTTAGAACATTGGCTTTCTGACCATGAGACCGAAATTTGGATCTTACCCTTGTGATGTGATTTGCCATGGTCAAATGTAAAATAAGTAACAGAACTGTTCAACAAACAGAATCAACAAAATTTGCAATAAGCATTAACAAGAAAAAAAAAAAAAGAAAAAAAGATGGATGTGCAGGTGGTGAAATGGATAATGGCTTGTAATTGTTAATTGGCGAGCAGAGTTCCAATTTCGACAGAGTTAGTGATATTTGCTTATGTGCAAAGAGCCTTTGGAAAGGTATGAATCCACCTCTTTTACACCCCTGCTATTATGGGTTGATTAGTAAGACTAAACCTTCATTATCTATCTAAAAATATTTTCTGGCTTTAAATAACCTGCAAAAGGTTGATAAGGGGTAAAAAATAGTTAAGAAAAAAAAAAGAAATGTGAAAATATTTTTGATTAATTAATAGAAATAAGAGGATGTTTGTTGTGGTGCAGTGGGTATTAGCTTGGAACAAGAAGTCGAGGAGCTGTATTTGAATTCCAATTGAATTCCTTGCATTCACTTAAGCACAAATACTCTTGGGAAAGGTATTAATCCATCTTTCCCCTTCAGTTATGGGTTAAATAACAGGACAGATTGGGTTCTATAGCCTTGGCTGGTAACCAGTCTACCACAGAAAGTAATGGCAACCTACTGCAGGATAATCTTTTGCCATGTCTCTTTCGAGGCATGATTGCCCAAGTGTGTATCATGTATGGCACTTAACTGAGTGACTGAATAGAAACCAGAAGTTCATACAGGATTCATCATTGGCATCAACAGCTTAACAATATAAGATAGACAGAGGACACAGTGCTGATAGCAGACATGGAAAGAAAGAAAACTACAAAACCTCCTACTGAAGGTAGCTAGGGGAAAAGACTAAACATAAACTACATGAAAATTGAAGACAAAGTCATCAGCAAAAAGAAGAGACCACAATGGAAATTAAAGGTTGGGGGATACTAAAATTAATCAGGAAAAGAAATTTAAGTACCTGAGAATAGAGAGTGCGACACTGAGATCCGAAGGTGTAATGGCATGGCTAAGAACACATTCCAAAAGCTAAGTAGAGTATACAGAGACAGAAAAATTTTGTTGGAAATGAAGAAAACAGTACTGGACTGTTTCATGATATCTGTCCTATATGTCAACGAATGCTGGACACTCTTATCAACAATAAAGGAAAGCCTTGAAGCAACAGTAATATGGTTCTACAGAAGGATGATGAGTTGTACCATGAACTGAATGATTTGGAGTTTTGGAGAGAATGAAAATGAAAAGGAAACTGATATTTGACATTAAGAAAAAACAGCTGAAGTTTCTGGGAGATGCAATGAGGAAAAAGGGTTTGGAGAATCTGATATCAATCATTTAAGTGCTATACGATTCGGCGATCATGTCTCCAAAGATACATGACTGACTGGGCAGAAGATTATCCTGTAGTAGGTTGCCATTACTTTCTGTGGTAGACTGGTTGCCGACAAAGGCTATAGAACCCAAACTGTCCTGTCATTTAACCCATAATTTAGGGGAAGAGAGAGATTAATTCTTTTGCCAAGGATATTTGTGCATAAGTGAATGCAAGGAATTAAACTAGAATTCGAACTCGGCTCCCCAATTTATCATTTCAAGTCAATATTCACTGGACCACATCACACATAGGGAAAATGTAATGGGAAAGAAGTGTGTGACATACTTGATGAGCTTAAATAAAAAAAAATGACAGAGCAGGGCTTGTGAAAAATAACAGGACAAAATATATTAAAAGCAACAAGAGACAGGAAAATGTGGAGGGCCATGATTGCCTACAACTTGAAGGGACACGGCACAAAAAAGAAGAATAAGAACTAAATAAATGTGCACAGATGTAAAAGACGGTATGTCAAGATCATTAAAGAATCTAGAGACAATCCAGTATCAAAGAATCTGCAATGTTATAAGCATGACCTAGCCTCTTGGCTTCAGTCAATTTCCCACTTCTCTAATGTAACTTCCATCCATCTTTTCTATACCTATTTTCATGATAATTATTTTGATGAGCTTTCCTCTTTGGTCTCCCAACTTTATGAATCTAAGGTCAGTACTAGATTGGCAGTTAGGTATCATATTCACTGTTGGAATTGCCAGTTTTAGCTGTATATTCTTTGCTTATAGGATTTTCTCTTGTAATTCTCACTTGTGGAACTCTGTTTCAGCTTCCTACTTTCCTGTCAACTACAATTTCAAAAATTTAAATGCAATGCCAAACCACATCTTTTGTTTCATTGATACCTGTTCTTTTACTCTCAATATCACTTTGTAGAACAGTAACTTTTATAGCCTTTGGATCAATTAAGTGCCATACGTGATACACGCTTTGGGTGATCATGTCTTGAAAGAGACATGACTGACTGGGCATAAGATTATCTCGCAGTAGGTTGCCATTGCTTTCTGCGGTAGACTGGTTGCCAGCCAAGACTATAGAACCCAATCTGTCCTGTTATTTAACCCATAACTGGAGAGAAGAGATGGATTAATACCTTTCCCAAGGGTATTTGCGTGTAAGTGAATGCAATGAATTCAATTAGAATTTGAACTCGGCTCCCCGGTTTCTCGTTTCAAGTCAATATCCATTACACCACAGCGCACATCCTATTTAGTCAGTCAATTAAGTGCCATATGTGATACACGCTTTGGGCGATCATGTCTCAAAAGAGACATGACTGACTGGGCAGAAGATTATCTCACAGTAGGTTGCCATTGCTTTCTGTGGTAGACTGGTTGCCAGCCAAGACTATAGAACCCAATCTGTCCTGTTATTTAACCCATAACTGGAGAGAAGAGATGGATTAATATATTTCCCAAGGGTATTTGCATGTAAGTGTTATGGATAGCGACTCGAACTGAGAAATTGTTGAACTGAGTTCAAATTCCAGTCAAGTTCACTGCATTCACTTATGAGCTAATATCCTTGGGAAAGGTATGAACACATCACTTCTCCCTCCAGCTATGAGTAAATAGCAGGACAGACTGGCCAATATAGTCTTGGTTGGTAACCAGTCTAGTAGACAGAAAACTCTTAATTTAAACCACCTACTGCTTTGTAGGTCTTGCCTCTTTAACATTTGAGAGGAGAAACTGGGTAACCTCAACATCCCCAGTGCAAAAAGAACTGGCAAGCCATTGTACTATTCTGCCTTGAATGTCATTGTGAACCACAATTGCGAAATGGGGGGGGGGTGGAGAGAGAGAGAGAGAGAGAGAGAGAGAGAGAGAGTGGTAACCACAGTGGTACAAAACTGTACAAAATGATGATTTATTTACAGTAAGCAAAAATTTTCGCCGGTGTTTAAATAAAACACATCCTGAAATTCAAGTTAGTTTTCCACCCTGTATCTGAGATGATATATTCTAGCAAACAGGCCTGAACAAGTTCTCTAAGGACAACACAATCAGTAGACGATTAAGAGATTTTTCTCGTACTGTATGACATTTGCTTTTGGGAGTGCAAAGTAAATATCACAACAGAAAGATAAAGAAGAGAATTTTTATTTTAGCGTTAGTTGTTTATAATTGCCAAGCCAAACACCCAAAATTAAATTAATGACATAGAATATATCGGTCTTTTAGTAAAAAAATTTAACTAAAATTTAAAAAGAAAATTCCTTTAATCAAACTTGTATTCATGAAGGACTGCTACCTGAACACATATTTTACGTATATTCATTCTCTGAATTTATTTGCCTATATCTCTTCTTCTATGTGTCATTTTCCATCAAGACATAGGAATTTTTATTGTTGGTTTATCGTATAAAATTTTACGAAGATTAAGAAAATGATCATAAACAAACCGACAATTTGAAATTTATAACCATCCATTTTTGTAATTTATTAGATAACATAATACCTGACCATCAAAATAGTTACCCATTTTCTATTTTAGAAAACTTTTAATTAATCGCTAACTAAAAAAAAATTCCCAATGACTATGGTCAAACTGAAAAATGTTTTATTGTACTAATTGAGTATTATAAATGCACTTTTGGTATATAAAACTTTAGTGCATTAATTAAATGTGCATTAATCAGGGGATTCCTGTAGGTACATTACCTCATCTCGTAAATATAGACAGTTTAGAATTAGATGGAAATAGAGTATAAATTACATGAGGAGTCTAAACACTGAATAACTGTTTATATAGCATGTGTTATCATGGGTAGTATTTATTAAAAAAATATGATGAAATTTTCATTAACTCAAAAAATGTAAATCTCTTAATACTCTACTCAGTTTTTGGAATGCATCCTTGGCCATGCTAATACACCTTTGGTTCTCAGTGTCACACATTTAGAACTCCTCCCAGGTATTTAAATTTCTGTGCCTACTTCATTTTAATATCCCTGACCTGTAGTTAGCTTTTTGGTCCCTTCTTTTTATATATTAAATAAAATCAAGAAATGTCAGAAGAGCGTCTTTCATTTGAATCCTTTTAGTGGCCCAGACTCAAGTAGATGGTAGGCTTTGCATACCAGATACATACAAAATCTGAGTTATTAGCTGACAGGCCGTTCAGACTTACTTACTCACCAAATACCCACAAAGACGTCTTAACCATTAAAAGCCACAAAGAAGCCAATGCTAATCTTGAACTCTCAGCAGGTCCTTGTTTCAATAAGCTTTCAGGCAGGCAAATAAAATGCAAAACCTTTCTTCTCTGCAAGTGAGAATCTATAAAATGGGCTAGACATGCCTTGAGAAATTAAAAAGAAAAAAAAAACTCGGTTGGTGAGTATTAATGATAGATATTGGTCTGATTGTTATAAATTGGTTAGTTTGTAAACTGTGACAAAAGACAAGAAAATTAGTTTACGAGAATTTTAACTTATAATAGAAAGTCTCAATATTTCTATTGTGAAAGATTTGCAAATAATAATATATATATATATATATAATGAAATAAAAAGCAGCAATCTACATTATTTATTATTTGCTATTGTTTTCATCTTTATTGCTATGTTTATGAAGTTGTATGCTTCGGCTTTTTTCAGGTGCTAGAAATTTCCAATTGAACCCCTTTTTCCAATCACAAGGGTATATCCTTCTCATTCCATTTGTGATGCCACTTCTGGTAGCCATGTAGTTATCTCCCTTTAACTTAACTCCCTAAGTTTATCACTGCTCCAGCCTGGTATTGGTCCAGTGGATATAGATGTTGGTCAGTTCCAGTGACTTCACCCGAAGAGCTGGGAGTCCAGTACCAGTTGACAGCAGTGGTGTACGAATAACTTAGAGAGTTAAGTTAAAGGGAGATAACTACATGCCTACCAGAAGTAGTATCACACATGGAATGAGAATGATGTATGCCAGTGATTGAAATATCATAAACATGGTAATAATGATGAAGACAATAGTCCGAACAATGTAAATACTACCTCATCCCAGAAGCACTTAGACAATTGCTTCAATATGATATTGTGTTTATCTGCTATATTTTATTTTTATTTGATAAAGCACTGTCAAATATTAATTCTTTTAGCAGCATTTATTTCATTTTAATTTGAGAAGCTTTATTTGCAAAAATTTATTTGCAGTAATAATTGTGGAGCCCCAAAATGCAGATTCAAAGACCAACAGATGTCTTCCATTCCTCACGCTGAAATCAGCTCTAATACCTAGAAAACAAAAGCTGTCAACTGTCCATGCTGGTGGAGAAAAAATTGATTTTGAAGGCAATGGCAGCTCCAGCCAAGACTATCATCCACCCTACAATGCAATAAATTCCCAAGATTGTTCCATTCTTGATTTGGCCTCCCGAGCCATATCCGGTTCAAGCATTGTGGAGGCACTGGATGAACTAAACTCAGACATTAGTGGTGCCAACAACAAATAATAGCAATAATGTTTTCTGGAATCATAATTCTGATTATTCCTTAATTAGTTAGTATATATGTGAGGCCTTATCAATACCTCATGTATAACGGACTATCCAGTTTTGATTGCAAGGAAAGATAAAGACATATCATTAACACTACTTGATTTCAGAAAGAGAGAGAAAAAGAAGTTGTGTCAATACCACATTTTTTTTTTTAATCATTTCACCCCAAGCAAGGCATTTCACTGCCACTGTTGTGCAGGAGGTTACAGAGGGGAAATTAATGAGAAAGAGTGGTTAGTTATAGGGGATGTCAGGAGGAGGATAATAGACAAATGAGAATACCGAGAATGGGGGTGGAGTGGATGGAGAAAGAGGTTGTGAGAATGGATGCGAGTTAGTGAGATAGGAGATGTCTATTGACCTTGCATTTAAATTCCTAGAGATTGTAGCTGTCGAGGAAGCAAGTATGTTGAAGAGAATTCCACAGGCACGAAGTGTGTGAAAAGAAGCTGTTAGAGTAGAAATTGCAGTTACATTTTATCGGTTTCACTGTAAAAGGGTGGAACCTAGTTGCTAATCTAGTAGCTCGTGTAAATACATATATAGGGGGCACCAGTGAGCTAAGTTAATTGGAGCAGAAGCCATGAAAGTATTTATAGACGAGGCACAGGGAAGCCACATCACACCGGTGAGAGTGCAACTGCAGCTGAGCTGCTAAGTTGGTATCGATCACATTGCAGATTCTCCGTTGGATTTTGTCAAGAACCCCGAGGTGAATAGCAGGGGCACCCGACCAGATGTGGCAGCAGTATTCAATACACGGGTGGATGGTAGATTTACATAATGAATTATTCTGTTTTCATGGTGAGGAAAGACTGAAGAAAAACACAACAGAGATGTTGTTTGAGAGTGAGAAGCCCTGCTAATACCTCATAAATAATGGACTATTTTGGTTTTATTACAAAGAAAGTCAGGAAAGACACGTCAGGAACACTGTTCAATTTCAGAAAGTGTAATAGAAAGAAAGAAAAAAGCCCTATCAATACCTAATGAATTATTTATATAAACCTAGAATATTCATTATTTAATATCCTTGTTCTACTTTCACACTTTGACTGTATCTTCTTACCTAATCCCTTATTCCTTTCAATCTTTTTTGCCTGTCCATATTTTTTTTGAATGTTTATGTTTTGCCATATTTAAGTCTGTTGATAAATCATCATTATCTGGATATCCTACCAGCAGGCTTGCCTTTCTAGTAACACTTTTCCTTTCATCTGGTTTCCTTTTTATTTTCTCTAAATTAATTTCTTTCTACCTTCCCTCCTTCGCACACTCGGACATACTTCCTTACCCTTAATTTTCTCTATTTCATGTTTTCACAGGGGTTCTTAGTATCAGTCAGTTAAGTGCCATACATGATACACGCTTGGGTGATCATGTCTTAAAAGAGACATGACTGACTGGGCAGAATATTAACCAGCAGTAGGTTGCCATTACTTTCTGCGGTGGATTGGTTGCCAACCAAGGCTATAGAACCCAATCTGTCCTGTTATTTAACCCTTAGCTGGAGAGAAGAGACAGATTAATACCGTTCTTTAGGGTATTTGCGCTTAAATGATTGCAAAAAATTCAATTGAATGCAAACTTGGCTTCTCAATTTCTCCTTCCGAGCTAATATCTATTGTACCATTACGATTAGAAAGCGTAATGATGTCAATTCAGAATGACCAGTGATCGAGTAGACACTACACTCTGATCATAAGTGGAAAAACACGTCTGAGTTATAAACAGAAAAACAACATAGAATCCAATATTTGGGATTCAACAATATATATATATATATATATATATATAGTCATCTGCAGACATATCTGTTTCGCTGTTAGTACAGTTAGACTCCGGTTGCTTTTAAACCAGGATTGAAACCCAAAATTCTTCATTGATAGCATGACTCATAGTTTCATGCACAACACAATCTTCAGGTGCTGAGTATAGACTGACTGTTACATAATTTAAATTTTAAAAGGCTACCACAGTTATACACTATACTGGGATTACAGTTTTTAATTTAAAAAATATTTGCATTTAAAATAAACATATGTATGTATATATATATATATATATATATATGTTGAAAAACTACTTCAGAATTGTGAATATTAATTTCTTATATTAAATATAAATGGAGATTATTTGTTGTTTCTAAAAATATCACAATTTACATTAAAACTAATCTGGGTTGAAATAATTAAACAGATATTTATTTTTATGCCTACATGTAACCATCAATTCATTTTTTTGGTTTAATAAGCTAGGGTTATTAAAATGTTTTAAGATAAAAAATTAATTAACAAGACATAAATTACATCTCTTTCTTTTCCTATTGTAAAATTTGGCTCTTGCTGTGATATCCCAGGTGATGATAGGTGAAATATTGTCATTCTTTAATTGCTAGAAATATTTAGAAAAAGCAGTGCTGCTTTGCATTTTACATTGTCCAAAGTCATTCGATGATAGAGAAATCCAATTTAGTTACAGTTAAACAAATAAGATGTAACCGTAAATTCTACTCCAACAGCTTCTTTTCTCGCGCTTCCCGCCTGTGGAACTCCCTTCCACAAGTCTGCTTTCCCGACAGTTACAACCTCCAGGTGTTTAAATGTAGGGTCAATAGATACCTCCTATCACACTAACTCCCAACTATTCTCAGAACACTCTCATCTACCCAACCCTCATTCTCAGTATCCTTACCCGCCTATCACCCACCCTCTGACATTTCCTATATTTAACCATCCTTTCTCCACTCTACGTAGCCCCCTGCGCAGTAGTGGCAGTGACATGCCTTGCTTGGGGTGAAACGCTTATAAAAAAAAAAAAAAAAATTATGTTACCTCTGAAGTGCAGATTTACCTCTGTAAAACTCTTTGAAATGTTCCTTTATTTAGTTTTTCTATATTTATGGATGAAAAGTGCTCAGTACCATGGATAGAGTATGCAAATATAAAAGTGGACAGTGAGGTCAACACCAGGTGCTGTATTTGATATTCAACAACTAAAAAAAATATATACAAACTTCTCAAGTGATTTATAATAGAAACTATTAAATATAACAAAAATATTTTTTCAGGGGAAGCACCATAAATGGGGATATGCATTGTAGTACAGTGGATATTGGCTCAGAACAACACATCGGCCAGCCAAGTTCGAATTCCAATCAAACTCTTTGCATTCACTTACGCACAAATACCCTTGGGAAAGGTATTACTCCCTCTCTTGCCTCCAGTTATGGGTCAAATAATAGGACAGATTGGGTTCTATAGCCTTGGCTGGCAACCAGTCTACTGCAGAAAGTAATGGTAACCTACTGCGGGATAAACTTCTGCCCAGTCAGATATATCTCTTTGAAGACATGATTACCCAAAGCATGTATCATATATGGCACTTAATTGACTGACCATAAACGGGCTATTATTTTTGATGAACGTTTATTATGAGGCAATCAGTTTTTGAACCAGATAATCAGTTTTTCCAACATTCAACAATTTTCCAAGCCTGTATTTTTTCTTTTAAGCTTTTGCATACTTGCGTAGGAGTAAAATTCTTACAAAAAAAAAAAAAAAAATTACCAAATTTGCATGACAAAATATTGACTTTCTTCACCGCCATCATTATTATCATCTCTGAAACTCATCCAGGTGATTACTATTTAAACTGGTTTCCTTAAGTTGCATTTTTTAAAAGCAGGTGGCAAGTTATCCTACTCCAACCTTGTCAACTTTTGAGCTTACATACACCACAGTTCAGCACTGACTGTAATTAGAACTTCCATCTCTCTCTCTCTCTCTCTCTCTCACACACACACACACACACACACACACACACAGGAGATAATAAAAATAACCTATAAAATAGCTATCAAATTCAGAACTAATAAAAAACAAACAAAAACAAAATAAGCACATAGGTGTGGCTTGTTTCTGAAAGAGCTACCAGACAGTTTGAGAAATAAAGAAAAAGCAAAAGAAAGAAAGGATGAAGAAAGGAAAGAAAGAAAGAAAGAAGGAAATTGGTCTTTTGCCATTTTTTAGGTGTGGTCACTGGAAATATTCCACAAACAGAGGAGTGAATTTTCTTTCAGAACATCAGACTAGGAAATTGTGTTTTATGCTATTGCTTCAAAAACAATACAGGTAGAAAAAAGTTCATAAAAATATTTAGCCAGGTTAAACAATAACCAAAGACAATAGCCAACCTCAATGAAAGTGTGTGTGTGTGAGAGAGAGAGAGAGAGAGAGAGAGAGAGAGAGAGAGAGAGAGAGAGAGAGAGAAGCCATTTCTTCCTCAACCCCCGCCATTTAAGAACATAACTTTCTTTAAGTGGATGACAGCACCAAAGAAAAGACAAACAATTGCTGTGAGAATGCAAACATCTGTCTTTGACTAGAGATGCAAAATGGAAGAAAATGGAAATTGGAGACAGATATGACTTGAGACAAGATTCTTATTCATCAGACCAGAGAGAGAGAGAGAGAGAGAGAGAGAGAGAGAAAGAGAGGAAGAGAAAATGGCTGCAAGTTGGAAAAATGTAGCACTAAATAAAATAATGCACAGTTTCTTGTCAGAATCAATTTTGCACATCAATAAATTTACCATTAGTCTGTGCATTGATCTCTTTATCATTCAAAATGAAGGTAATACTCTGTTTAAAATTCGGTCCTTTGGTGGTGAGACTGAAGTGACCTCCCCAGGGCGCAAACCTGAGTGATGATATTCAGAAGACATTCACTGCTCAGACTACATGCCTCTACCCCCACAGGCATTATATTTGGAGTCAGCTTGCTTGCAGGAGTTACCCAGATAGTTGTCAGCCAACAGTCTTCAGAGGTTCATTCCATTTGTTTTTTGATTTACTTCAATAGGCTTTTCCATATCTGAATATGACTGGACAGCATTAAGGGTTTAAAATCAAGAGTTTTCCCTCCTCTAGATCAGTGGTTCTTAACCAGGAGGGATCATACCCCTAGAGGGTGTGATATCGGTTCCTAAAGGATACGATATTGGTTCCTAGGAGGTGTAAGGATACAGAATCATTAAGGTTGATTTATTGAGGAAACTCTAGTGTAGATAATAGTCATGATATTAAGAAAGGCCCTGGGCATGATGGTAAACCTCATCCGGCAGCAAGGCCTCTAATTGGAAGGTTGTGAGGAGCATGGAACCACCTCTTAATTGCTGTTGTTCGCAGGTCCACCCTGACCCGGAGTGGTAGCACCTGTTAGGGTCCCAGCTATGGGCAAATAATTAACCCCCAAACTGGGGTAAAAAAAACTATGAAAGTATAAAAATAAATTTTTATAGATATATATACATAGAAATAGACTTTTATAGAAAAATATACATTTTTGAAGGAAAAATATTACCAACAATACATTTTTGAAGAAAAATTATTGTCATAACACATTTTTGAAGGAAAAAAAATTATTCTCAGCAAAACCTTTTTGAATACAAAACTAGAAAACATCTTCAGTTTTCAAAATAAAAAAAGAATAAAAACAAAAACTTTTCATTAAAATCAGACTAAATTAACCTTTTCACTATAATTGAACATTAAAAAATATCTTAAAACCCCACCTTTTTGGCATTAAATAACTCACAGAGGTTGATATGCCATTAAACAAAACTCAAAGTCAGACATCAAGGAAGATCTCGTGGAATCCAAATAGAGTTCACCGATAGTCGCATGAAGCAGTTCTGGGCTTTTCAATTGGGAATGTATCCTGTACTGTCTAAAAACTCTCTTACTGTCCTGGTGACTTTTGTGATTATATGTGTGTGAAACTGGATTTTCTTGTCAGCATCACATCAAATCCAAGAGAGCAGAAATCGACTGGATCCTCAGCATGACATACAAGTAGCATTCAGCACTAAGATACCAAGATTTGATGTCATCACATGCAGAAAATAACAGCAACAAAGTCACTGGGTTTGTAGCTCATCCCTAATCATTCAGAACACACCATGTAGAGTACAAACCCATGTTACCATCATTTTATTTTGTTGCTCAGATGAAAGTAACCTGGGATTTTCTAATGCATTATTTTGTTGTCAGTTGTGTAAATATAGATTAAAGAAGCACAATGGTTTTGTTATTTGAACATGAGATCAGTACTGTTTTTCATCAATTCTGAAAGTGGTGCAAGAACTGGTTGGGAGTTTGAAAGGTGTGCAAGAACTGGCTGGGGGTTTGAAAGGTGTGCAAGAACTGGCTGGGGGTTTGAAAGGTGTGCAAGAACTGGCTGGGGGTTTGAAAGGTGTGCAAGAACTGGCTGGGGGTTTGAAAGGTGTGCAAGAACTGGCTGGGGGTTTGAAAGGTGTGCAAGAACTGGCTGGGGGTTTGAAAGGTGTGCAAGAACTGGCTGGGGGTTTGGGAAAGGTGTGCAAGAACTGGCTGTGGGTTTGAAAGGTGTGCAAGAACTGGCTGTGGGTTTGAAAGGTGTGCAAGAACTGGCTGGGGGTTTGAAAGGTGTGCAAGAACTGGCTGGGGGTTTGAAAGGATGCAAGAACTGGTTGGGAGTTTGAAAGGCGTGCAAGAACAGGTTGGGGGTTTGAAAGGCGTGCAAGAACTGGCTGGTGGTTTGAAATATGTGCAAGAACTGGCTGGGGGTTTGAAAGGTGTGCAAGAACTGGCTGGGAGTTTGAAAGGTGTGCAAGAACTGGTTGGGGGTTTGAAAGGATGCAAGAACTGGTTGGGGGTTTGAAAGGGTGCAAGAACTGGTTGGGGGTTTGAAAGGGTGCAAGAACTGGTTGGGGGTTTGAAAGGGTTGCAAGAACTGGTTAGGGGTTTGAAAGGGATGCAAGAAATGGTTGATTTGAAAGGGTGTAAGAACTGGCTGGTGGTTTGAAAGAGTGCAAATAAGGAGCACATTAAGAATTACTGCTCTAGATGGACTGTTTTCCTGGAATGTCAGCTGGTTGAGGCTCCAGTTGTTCGTCTCCGCCTATTCTGACTTGGATCTGGACTCATTTGTCAGAGGCTATTTTAGACGCTTACCACAAAAGAATTTTAGATTATAGCATTGAATATTGCAGCCATATCTAGTCTGGTACTGATACTAAATATCTCAAGATTCTTGACAAAAATTCTAAGTAGGGCCTATTAATGTAATCAATCCTGACCTGGTATCTCAACTTCAGTAACTTTCTCACTGCTGTGATGTGTCTTACTTAGACTAGTTGCCAACCAAGGCTATACTGTTCTGCTATTTAAGCCATAGCTGGAGAGAGAAGCAACCTTTCCCAAGGGTATTTGTACATAAGTGAATACAATGAATTCAACTAGAATTTGAACTCGGCTCTCTGATTTCTCATTCTGAGCTGATATCCACTACACTACAACACACGTTTTATGCAATCATCCAAAAATGAAAATAAAACAATGTGAATGTATGTAAGAGTAGGAAATGAAAGCCAATAACTAAGTCAACACTAATTAATTTAAAGAAATGACATACATAAAAAAAACAGGATGCAAAACAAAGCAGAAAACTATTAGTTTTTGACGTAAGTTCTATTTATTTTAATGACATCAGGCATCCTACTGTCAATGGAAAAAGTTAATTTGAGAATTTCGTCAGGATGAAAGTCCTTTAAACTGATAATTTTGATTCTCAAAGCTCATTTTTGGATAATAGCCATCATAAACACGTTTCTTGACAATACTTTAAAAATTCACAACAGGGTTTAGATCTGGGGTATATGACAGCCAGACCATCAGTCCATTATTTTAAAACCTTAATTTACCTAAGTATTCATTAGTTCGGGGAGCCGAGTTCGAATTCCAGTTGAATTCCTTGCATTCACTTCTGCACAAATACCCTTGTGAAAGGTATTAATCCATCTCTTTCTCCAGTTATGGGTTAAATAATAGGACAGATTGGGTTATATAGCCTTGGCTGGCAACCAGTCTACCACAGAAAGCAATGGCAATCTACTGCGGGATGATCTTTTGCCCAGTCAGTCATGTTTCTTTCGAGACATGATTGCCCAAAGCATGTATCATGTATGGCACTTAACTGACTGACTGAATGTAATAGTTGGAAACATACTTAAAGCTGATAATGGGCATAAAGTGGGGGATCTGTTTTTTATTGTTATGAAGTAATAAACTGATCCCCCACTAATTACTACTGAATAATATAATCTAATACATCTTTTCTCCCTTTAGCTATGAGTCAAATAACAGAACAGATTGGGTTCTATCTGTTTAAGGTTATACATCTATCTCTCTATGTACCTCAAAGACTATCTGTTTAGGGTTGTACATCTACCTCTTTATCTACCTCAAAGACTATCTGTTTAGGGTTGTACCTCTATCTCTCTATCTACCTCATCTACTTTATTCTGTTAATATGTCTTTTTTTTCTATCTGCAATTCTATTTGGTGGATCAGAACATACCTAAATATTTTTATTCTGAATATGAGGTCCTTTGAAGTGTGTACACATGCCCGGCAGATTCCCCATCATCTAAATCATATTTTTTGCTTTCTAACAGGTGGACAGATTTATTTTCCCCACTGACAGATATGACAATGTAATGGAGGACCAATGTGATGATGAGAAGGTTGAATTGAAAATGGCAGAAATGTCAGTAGCCATGAGGCATGGCTGGAATTCAGCTGTTTCTCTTTTGATACGACTACCCAATGCTACCTGCCCACACCTCTATCCTAAACAGGAATTCTTCTTCAGGTGAGGGTCATGAGTATCAAAGAGCCCTCTATTTCAGCATAAGGCTGATCAAATGATAACGGAAGGAAAATAAGTGAAAAACTTTTAACAGGAATCTACCTGCATGGCCAGACAAATCAGTCAGCTAATTACCATATGCTTGGTCAATCATGTCTCAAAAGAGAAATGACTGACTGGACAGAAGATTTTCCTGCAGTAGGTTACCATTACTTTCTGCGGTAGACTGTTTGCCAACCAAGGCTAGAAAAAAATCTGTCCAGCTATTTAACCCATATCTGGAGGGAGAAGAAACAGATTCATACCTTTCCCAAGGATATTTACATATACTTTAACTGTAATTAGACAAATGAAGAAGACAGAGTTGAAACATTGGACCAATAACAAATCAGTGTATAATGATTTTTAGGTATTCAAACAAAGGCATATTCCACACATAAGTATCAAGATAAATATTGTATAACAAATAAACCATAGACCAGGGGTGGCCAAATCACAACTCACAAGCTACATGTGGACCTTTACTATGCACAACTTGTGGAAATATGTTGGTTGAGCACCTTAAAGCAATAATCAGTCAAGATTTTGAAAATGTGCACACACAAACACACACATTACATATATATATATATATATATATATATATGAACTTATTTATAAATGAAACTTTGTGTCTGTTACCTATAGACTCTGAAACGACTAAACCTATTTTCTTGAAAATTTACACAGTTGTACTATAAGTGTCTGCGAGTGTTCTTAGCTAGGTTTTGTGTCAAGGTACCCCTGATAAATATCAAAAATCGTTAATAAAAAAAATCGGGTTATAGAAGGAGTGGTCTGATTTTAATCAAATTTGATACACTCATAGACAAAGACATAAAAAAAGGATATTCAGAAGTTTCAATGTTGCAGTTCTTACAATAGTGCAGAAAATCGATAATATATATATATATATATATATATATATATATATATATATAAAAGGCAAGATGTTTGTGTGTGTGTCTGTTTATCTGCCTGTATGTCTGTATTCTTTTCAGCCCTTTTATTTTAGTTTTTGCTTTGGGTTTGGCTCTAAGTAGGTATAATTATAGTTACTAGTTTGTATATATGTTCTTTTATTCTAATACACTTGTTAAACCTACCTTTTTGTTTCTGTGTCTTTCTTCCAGGCCATAACAGGCCACAACAACTTACCAACAAAGATTTGCACAACAATATTTGTGATATAATAACACCATACTTATCGGAATGGTTAAAATGATAAAAAAATGTCCAACATGCTTTGTTCGTAGATGTACTTTTATACTGCTAAGACATACATAATTTCTTCTCCTTATAGCTATGGGTTAAATAGCAAAACAGATTGGGTTCTATAGCCATGGTAGGCAAGCAGTCTACCTTGACACGAAGGAAAAAGGGGTTTGTGTAGGGTGAACATCCCTACCTGCAAAAAAAGCATGTTAGATCAACAGTAATGAAAAAGAAAGAAATCATAGCTTATGACTTGTCATTTGATGCATTTTGTAAAAAAATACAGTGAAATAAATGCAGAACAAAAATCTAAACTTATTTATAAACGGAACTTTGTCTGTGTGTGTGTGTGTGTGTGTGTGTGTGTCCATTACCTATAGACTCCGAAACGGCTGAACCAATTTTCTTGAAAATTTACCCAGTTGTACTATAAGCGTCTGTGAGTGTTCTTAGCTAGGTTTTGTGTCGAGGTACCCCCGATAAATATCGAAAATCGAAAAAATCAGGTTATAGAAGGAGTGGTCCGATTTTAATCAAATTTGATACACTCATAGACAAAGACATAAGAAACGATATTCAGAAGTTTCAACGTTGCAGTTCTTACAATAGTGCAGAAAATTGATAATATATATATAAAAGGCAAGATGTTTGTGCATGTGCATCTGTTTATCTGCCTGTATGTTTGTATTTTTTCAGCCCTTTTATTTTAGTTTTTGCTTCGGGTTTGGCTCTAAGTAGGTATAATTGTAGTTCTTAGTCTCAGCCATGATACCATTTACTCAGAAGACTTATTTAGCCTTCAAAATTCAGTTTACGATGAAAAAACTTATTTGATATCGATGCCAGGAAATCAAAATTTAACTTACATCCATTCATTTTTCTTTCAGTCTACGGTTTCACTTTAACTGGAAACAACTATTGCTTTTTAGTCTTTCATGCCAATGTCCAAAGAGTCTGAGCTCCAGAACCATGGATTAGTTTTAAAGCTTTCATTATGCCCGAGCACCACCACGCTATACTGCTAGTTGTTATTATTTGAATGAATTTTAGTTGTTCCCGTCATACCATTGACGGCATTTGTTTTTCATTTAAAAGCAGAGGACGACTTGGAAAGAAATAGATAGAAACAGAAAAGTGTATCAGTTGACCAGAGGGCAAGATGGCAGCAGAAACTGACAAGTGTTAAACAATGACATGAAAGGGCAAAAAGTGAGGCTTTAGTGTCATTGAGTCATGAACTGTTGACAACTGACCATTCCTTTTGAAGAGTGACAATAAAGCTGGTATCCGAAGATTAATGAGCCAAGAACATTTTTCTTGCTTCTGTCCCTGATACATTCACACTTTACATTTGCAGTTAGTAAATTAGCGAGGAACAGGCAGGAAAGATTATAGTTGCACCTCCTGAAACAGTGTGTCTATACAATCGTCAAAAAAACAACAAATAAAAATAGAATAAAACAAAAAAAATCTCCAGGAACAAAAGTCAAAGGCTTAGCTGCATCAACAGTTGATGTGTTTCTGATCTGAAGATTTTCCCATTTCTATAAAAGAAGACCTTTTCTTTTTCTTCTAATTTTGATATTTTCTCCTCTAAGCATAAAAAAACAAGTTATCAATGTTTAAAACTCTTAGAGAGTGAGAGAAAACATATAGATATTAAGCTCTTAAAAATTATGGTAAATTTTTGGAAATTAAATAAAAACTCATTCAAATGCAAGAAAAGTTACATTTATTTGTCAAAAAAACAATCATCATTATTGATAACAACAAAAACCTATTACGAAACTAAATCTGATATTCCTTTTTGTAAGAACCCCAGATTCTGGATGAAAAAGAATTCTGATAATGCCAAATTGGTCTCATTTCTACTTTTAAAGCTTATGTCTCGGTTTGGCTCAGATAGTAAACAAAGAGACTGAAGGTGGTTTAGGTTTATAATTCCATACTAAACAAAGCAGAGAAAACCTAATTTGAAATGTATTCAATGGAAGTAACCTTTATTTGTGAGTTTGTCATATAACGTTGGTCAGAAAGGGATGCTGAATTCTAGGAGAGGAAATGAAAAGTTAAACTTAAACATTTTCCTCAAGAACAATCTTCATTATTAAAAATTCCAAAAGCTGATTCTGAAACTAATTCTTGTATTCCTTCTTGAAAGAAGATCAGATTCTGAATTTCATTTTAACCACTGCCCATTGAGGAAGGCAATAATGCCACTAAGACACAAGGATTTACTGAAAATGAAAGAGAATGAGAAGATCTCAGTGGGGGGAAAAAGGATGAAAAAGACGATATAAGAAGAGGATACAGAAAGAGAGAAAATAGCAATTGAGGAAATTTGTTTACAAATCAAAGAGAGAGAAATAAAATCACTTCGAATTGTTTTATCTGTCATGAACATAATTAACAATGACAAAAACTATTATGAAATTAATTTTTTTATTCCTTCTCAAAACAATCTTGTTCTGAATGAAAAACAAAATTCTAATTCTAACTGGTCTTTTATCTACTTTTAAAGCTTATATCTGGGTTTGGCCCAAGTGGTAAAGAAAGTGACTGAAACTGATTTAGGTTTAGAATTCCCTACAGAAAAAAGCAGGGAAAAACTAATTTGAAATGCATTTAATGGTAGCAATTTTTATGATGATACTAGCAGTATAGCTCAGCATTGCTCGGGTGTAATGAAAGCTTTAAAACTAATCTATGGTCCTGGAGCTCAGACTCTTTGGATGTTGGCACGAAAGACTAAAAAGCAAAAGTTGTTTCCAGTTAAAGCAAAACCGTAGACTGAAAGAAAAATGAATGAATGTAAATCAAATTTTGATTTCCTGGCATCGATATCAAATAAGTTTTTTTCGTTGTAAACTGAATTTTGAAGGCTAAATAAGTCTTCTGAGTAAATGGTATCATGGCTGAGACTAAGAACTACAATTATACCTACTTAAAGCTAAACCTGAAGTAAAAACACGCACAAACATCTTGCATTATATATATATATATATATATATATTATCAATTTTCTGCACTATTGTAAGAACTGCAACCTTGAAACTTCTGAATATCATTTTTTATGTCTTTGTCTATTATTGTATCAAATTCGATCAAAATCGGACCACTCCTTCTATAACTCGATTTTTTCGATTATCGATTTTCGATATTTATCGAGGGTACCTCGACACAAAACCTAGCTAAGAACACTCGCAGACGCTTAGAGTACAACTGGGTAAATTTTCAAGAAAATCGGTTCAGCCATTTCAGAGTCTATAGGTAATGGACACATGCACACAAAGTTCCATTTATAAATAAGTTTAGATATCTGGGTTTGGCCCAGGTGGTAAAGAAAGTGACTGAAACTGATTTAGGTTTATAATTCCCTACAGAAAAAAGCAGGGAAAAACTAATTTGAAATGCATTTAATGGTAGCAATTTTTATGATGATATTGGTCAGAAAGTAATGGTCAATTTCTATAAAGGGAATAAAAAAAGAAAAAGAAAAACAAGGTAAATTTATTTATCAAGAACATTTTTATCATTACTAGAAATGCCAAAATCCCAATATAAAAGGACTTTTTTTTATCCCTTGTTTAAAGAATCATGTATTGGGGGGGGGGGGGAATTCTGATGATGCTAATCTCTTTAATTTTAAATATTTATCTATGGAAAAATGTTCCACCAATGTGATTAAAAAGAAATATTAATATGCTGAGATTTTTTTTAACAGTTATGTTCACCCTGTATAAGGTCTGAGTCCACTCGCATAAAGAGTTAGTGTAAAAGGCACAGCTTATCCAGATATGTGTGGAAGATAATGGTTAACTCTTGACATGAACATATTAAGAGTGTAGTGATCTGGAAGACAACCTCTTGAGAGTCAGTTCCACGTGGGAAGAAGCTTCTCAAGTTGAACCTACATCTCACCAGAGGAATACAAAGGGAATGGTGGTTCTCTACAATGTTCATGGCATGGTGGGGCTTAGCCGTGAGGGTTAGGACTTGTAGAATTATGTAGTGCTATTCATTTAAACACTCTCAAAAAAAAAAAAATAGTGATTATACTGTAAGAGGCTTGCAACATTTTGTCTGTGAGAATGGAGTTGTAGAGTGAAAAATAATTTGCCATCTACAAGGATGCATCGACATTTTG
This sequence comes from Ascarosepion bandense, assembly GCA_037127315.1. Taxonomy (NCBI): domain Eukaryota; kingdom Metazoa; phylum Mollusca; class Cephalopoda; order Sepiida; family Sepiidae; genus Ascarosepion; species Ascarosepion bandense. Next base: position 1,685,935 of record JBBBDQ010000909.1, on the reverse strand, counting down.
AATTCCATCAAGAGTAGAAATTGAAGACTGGCAACAGTACTCCATTTTGAGCTGATCTGGCTCTTTTAAAAGTAGAGGATAGCACAAGTAATCTGGTACTTGCTGGAGTGGTACAGGAAGCATCTTTAGTGATAGACTGTATGTGTTTCACTTGTGGTCTGGGTTGAGTTTAAGCTGCAATAGGTGCTCAAAGCATCAGGTCATCCTGAAGGAACATCTGTTCTTCAAAATTGGTGAAAGTTCTGGGTCCAATTGGTGGAAGATCACTAGTTTGGTTTTTGAAGCAATGAATGTAACCAGCCAGTTTTTTTTTCCAACTGAGCTGTTAGAGGTATGTCAGAGGAGAGACCAGCCGACAAGCTCTCACCATTGAGGATTGTTTGAAGATACAGTTAGAATGTTTTTTTTTATTCCTGATTTTATTTTACTGTATCAAGTTTATAAAATTGTAGTGAATTAAGATCCCTTTTCTGTTGACCAATGATTCCAGATTGGGAGGAATGTAACTTCTATCTCTTTGCTTGTTAATATTATTGACAAAGTTTTCTACTGCAGAAAGTAATGGCAACCTTCTGTAGGGAAAATCTCCTGCCCAGTTAGTCATATCTCTTTCGAGACATGATCACCCAAGTGTGTATCATGTATGGCACTTAACTAATTGGCTGAATATTTTCAGCTCCTACTGAAATACAAGAATCATAATTTTTCTTGGCACTGGGTGATGTGGGGGGGGGGGGTAATTGCAGAAAAGTTATAGATATTTTTGAAGTGCCTATATGTCTAAGACAATAAATTTTAATTTATTCACATTGCTAGAATAATTTGTTAAAGACAAAATCTTATATAATATCTTGCTCAGTATAAAATTAGTAGTGTATTTGCATTTTGTTGCAAACTTTGAAAAAAAAATGGATGTTATTTAAAATGTCAAAAAATCAGGTGGCAGGCTGAATTTTGTTTTGATGATTAGAGTAAAAAAAATGTTAGCGCCTGATGTTTGACAGAGTACAATGGAATTGCTAGGCATCAAGGAGGTTGTCTATTTAAGTGACATCAGTTGTCAGTCAGTTGAGTTGAGCAGTTTGCAGACAGCAGTTGAGTTGAGAACGCAGGGCATCCTCTCAGACCTAACCCACTCCAATTCACAGCCAAGTCACCAAAGAACTACAAATAAAATTATTGAATGTTTTTATATGTAAGTGTTGATGCCTTCATTTCGCAATGTGAAAAAAGCAAGTCATTTTGGGTCTAGTATATATTTTATTTTTCCTGAAAAGATAATTAACATTTGGGTCGAGCTTATTCTCCGTGAATTGTTACCAAGTTTATATTACCATCATTTTGGTTGCAGTTTGTTTTTGTTGATGAAGCAGCAGTTTATTCTTGTTGATTTTGATTCAAGTATATACACTCAGAAGCAGTATGTAACAACAATCTTTAAAAGTTGAGAAATGGTTAATCCAGAAGCATTGGAATTCTTTTTCTTTAAATCTGAAATCCAAATTTCTTCAAACAAGGAATAAAAATTATTTTCATAAATGGTTTTGGCCATTGTTGTTAATGAGACTTATTTTTAGTATTTTTTACCCCAAGGTGGATAGCAGGAGCATCCAACCAGATATGGCAGCAGTATTCAATGCACGTCGGATGGTAGATTTGTATATGTGCAGGATTGTTTCAGACGGGAAAAACTTCTTGGTCCTGAACAGAGAACTGACCTTCTTAGCAGCGGATTTAGCTATGAATTCTATATAATCATTCCACTTGAGGTCAGTTGTGAGAGTTAATCCGAGAAAGCACAGTGTTTTACTTTCAGGGGAACTAGCCTGATCCATGCTAATCGGGGGTAGGAGCGATTGTCTGTGGTGGTTAATAGATAGCAGCTTCATTTTGGAAGCATTAAAATTCATGAGCCATTTCTTACCCCACCACAGATTGGAGGTCCTTTTCAAGCTTGGCAACGAACTTTACTTTGTCAGCCTCGACAGATTTTTGATCGATGCGAGAGTAAATCATAGTGTCATTAGCGTATATGCTTACTTGGGATCTTATTACATCAGGGAGATCGTTAATGTAAATAAGGAAAAGCGTGGGACCTAGAATAGAGCCTTGAAGTGGTTAAGATTGTAGAGTTTGGGGAAGCATCCTCTGGGAGTCTGTTCCACAAAATAATAATATTTGGGTGGAACTTCCTTTTTATGAATGAAATATGAAGGGAATGATGTTTTGACACCTTATGTCCTAAGTATCTTGCTTGAAGATTTGGCATAGTAAAAGCTTTCAAGTGGTCAGAGTTTATCAACATTTTGTCAATGTATCCAATTCTAAAATTTCTAATGAAGAAATCATAACTTCTGTTGGCACTGGGGAGGTAATTACTGGACCACACTTTTATATTGAATTTCAAGGAAAGGACATTACCTAACATCCCCAGTAACACAAGAATACTATTTTTTAAGAATCTGTATGTTAAATTAACAAAATAGTGAAACATGTTAAATTAAAAAAAAAAAATAAAACATGTTAAATTTTTAAAAAATAGTGAAATATGTTAAATTGTTAAAAGTTTTTCTACATGTTTTTTATTTAATAATGCTAACCAATTTAATCCTTATTTTCAACATAATATACGTACACACTAACCTCATAAAATAAACTCCTAACATTTGCTCAATGAATGCAAAAAAACAGTTTAGAATTTAAACATCAAAATATAATATTACATTAATCCATTTCTGATGAAACTAAATAAATAGAGTAACAAATATTTTTTAATCATTTTGTTCCAAACAAGGCAATAATGCCACTAAGATGTAAAGGTTACTGAAAATGAAAGAGAATAAGAAAACTTCAGAAGAAACTAGAAACCCAATCCTAAACAAGAAACAAGGAATAAACCTCTACTCTAGTTCAAAATACAAGAAACTGGTGTGAACAGGGTATTGAACAAGAGTAGGGGTTTATTATAATTTTGTTTTACTATTTCTTCCTTACCAAATCCATAGTTTCATATCATAATACTAACAAAAATGATGATATTATTCTAAATGAAAATACTGAATCTTATACAGTGAATCTTTCAGATCAAAATTCAGCTAATGACTACATACCAGGCTGCAGACTTATTGATATACACTTACATATTTCGACTTTATTTTTATTTATTTACTTTTAAACAAAAGCAAGAACTGAAAATGAAAATGCTTCAATTTTTCATGTTTCTTTTCTGCCTTTGGTCAGGTGTAAAAGAAATCAAGGCGTCTGCTTTTAAAATAGTTGAAAAAATAAAATAAAATAAAATCAATAACTTCTCAAATGACACAAAAGTTTACTTATTTGGTAAGCGGTAAACAACCTCCAATCAATTTGTTATTGTTACTAACATCTCCAGTTGCCAATAACACATGTTGCAAAGTCTGGAGTTAGATTTTTGGAAGAGAGACACTCCTTAAAAATAAGAAAAATAAACAACTATTCCCAAGATCACTTTAAGAATTCTGTACAAAAATAGCTTCTTGTTTTTTTTTTTTAATCATTTGTCATATCAAATATTATGAAAATCTCAGGCTCCCAAATATATTTTAGCTCAACTGGTTGAAGTTTATTCCCAACAGTTTAGGATTAATATAAACCTTGTCATCAAATGCAACAAAAGAGCTTTTAATTTTTTCTTTCCTTCAAACTTCTTCATTCTTTTATTCTTTCTTTCAAACTTCTTCATTCTTTTATTCTTTCTTTCAAACCTCCTCATTCTTTTATTCTTTCTTTCAAACCTCCTCATTCTTTTATTCTTTCTTTCAAACCTCCTCATTTATTTTATTCTTTCTTTCAAACCTCCTCATTTATTTTATTCTTTCTTTCAAACATCCTCATTCTTTTATTCTTTCTTTCAAACATCCTCATTCTTTTATTCTTTCTTTCAAACATCCTCATTCTTTTATTCTTTCTTTCTTTAAACTTCCACATTTTTTCTTCTTCTTTTTTTCAAACCTCCTTCATTTATTCTTTCTTTCAAAAGTCACCATTCTTTGTTTCACTTACTCTTTCCTCCTTCCTTGCTATCACTTACTCTTTCTTTCTTTCATTTACTCTTTCCCCCTCCCTTGCTTTCACTTACTCTTTCTTTCTTTCATTTACTCTTTCCCCCTCCCTTGCTTTCACTTACTCTTTCTTTTTTTCTTTCTCTTACTCTTCCCCCTTCCTTGCTTTCACTTACTCTTTCCCCTTTCCTTGCTTTCACTTACTCTTTGTTTGTTTGTTTGTTTCTTTCACTTTTCCCCCTTCTTTGCTTTCACTTACTCTTTCTTTCTTTCTTTCTCTTGCTTTCACTTACTCTTTCTTTCTTTCTCTTACTTTCCCCCCTTCCTTGCTTTCACTTTTTCTTTCTTTCTTTCTCTTACTTTCCCCCTTCCTTGCTTTCACTTTTTCTTTCTTTCTTTCTCTTACTTTCCCCCTTCCTTGCTTTCCTTTCTTTCTTTCTACTTTTCCCCCTTTCCTTGCTTTACTTTCCCCCTTTCATTTGCCCCCTTTCATTGCTTTACTCTTTCTTTCTTTCTTTCTCTTGCTTTCACTTACTCTTTCTTTCTTTCTCTTACTTTCCCCCTTCCTTGCTTTCACTTTTTCTTTCTTTCTTTCTTTTACTTTCCCCCTTCATTGCTTTCACTTTTCTTTCTTTCTTTCTCTTACTTCCCCCTTCCTCGCTTTCACTTTTTCTTTCTTTCTTTCTTTCTTTCTTTTACTCTTTCCCCCTTCCCTGCTTTCACTTACTCTTTCCTTCTTCTTTCTTTTCACTTTCTATTTCTTTTTTTTGTTTTTGTTCACTGGATATTGGGATGTGCATGTGGCATGAAATAAACATCAATGTCAGCTTATCAGAGACTTCCTTGGGTTTTTTAAAATTTATTTGACACATTTGAATGCACTGAAGTTTGCTGACCATTGTTTAAATACTGTTTTTGTCTTAAATTTATGAGAGAGAGAGAGAGAGAGAGAGAGAGAGAGAGAGAGAGAGAGAGAACAAAGTTTAAAAAATTGATAGAGAGAAAAAAAAATTTTGTTCTGTCATAATTCTCAAAAAATATAGTTTCTTAATTGAACTGTGATTAAGTGTAAATACTGATTTTGTTTAGAATTTATTAATTTAATTAAAAAAAGTTGCTCTGTCAATTTAAGTGATTTGGCATTACTAAAATTGGTAAAAATAAAAACAACTTAGTTTGTAGCCTTGCAGGTTAACACAAAAATTTATTAAGAAACTTTAGTTGGGACTCATTGAACTTTCCAGAGACACATGCAAATCACTACCTGTGGGTCACGAGGAATCACTACATTAAAAACATATCAGTATCAATGCCATTGTACAATGTAAATTTCAGACTGAAATCCAGTTCATGAATGTGTCAGGCTGTAAAAATAATGATATGTCATCATAGGAAATTTCTGTATCTAATCTAAATCTAAACTTATTTATAAATGGAACTTTGTCTGTGTGAGTGTGTGTATGTGTGTCTGTGTTACCAAAAGACTCGAAACAGCTGAAACAATTTTCTTGAAAATTTACACAGTTGTACTATAAGTGTCTGTGAGTGTTCTTAGCTAGGTTTTGTGTCAAGGTACCCCCAGTATAAAAAAATAGAAGGAGTGGTCTGATTTTAATCAAATTTGATACACTCATAGACAAAGACATAAGAAATGATATTCAGAAGTTTCAAGGTTGCAGTTCTTACAATAGTGCAGAAAATTGATATATATATATATATATATATATATTATCAATTTTCTGCACTATTGTAAGAACTGCAACCTTGAAACTTCTGAATATCGTTATATTATATAAATCGATACCAGGAAATCAAAATTTGATTTACATCCATTCATTTTTCTTTCAGTCTACGGTTCCGCTTTAACTGGAAACAACTATTGCTTTTTAGTCTTTTGTGCCAACGTCCAAAGAGTGTGAGCTTCAGGACCATGGATTAGTTTTAAAGCTTTCATTACACCCGAGCAATGCCGGGCTATACTGCTAGTATATTTATAGATCTCAAATATCCTTTCTATAGTTTGTCTATACTTCTGAGATGAAGCAGTATTTACATTATTTATATTGTTTGGACTGTTGTCCTCAACTTTACTGCCATATTCATATTGTTTTGGTTGTTGTATGCCCTGAGTTTTTCAAGTGCTTGGAATTTTGAACCAAACCCTTTATTTCGATCACTGGGGTATATCATTCTTATTCTATGTGCAATGCCACTTCCTCAAAGACACATGGCTCAGTGAATAAAATCATTGGTTAGATCCAGTGACTTGACCCAAAGATTTGTGAGTTCACTATGTGGCTACAGCATCATCATTTATCCATCACATCCAGATGGTGCATAGGGCAGCAACTTTTTGTTGCTGTTTCTGTAACAAACTGTTTTTTATGGGGTAGGGTTGTTAGCCCTGCGCCAACCCCCCAAGCCTGGAGGACCGGTGGACCATTATTAATCCTTACGTTTACAGCACCTGGTATTCCCAAATGGTCACCCATTTAAGTACTGACCAGGCTCGATGTTGCTTAACTTCGGTGATCGGACAGGAACCGGTGCATTCAACACGATATAGCCATAGACACGTGGCTACAGCAGTGGTGAAAAATAAGGTTTATAAAATCTTTTTCTTCAAGCAGAAAATTTTAGGAAATAAGACTTTTCAAGGCTACTAAATGTTTCTAGTATTGATGGGAGTTGCTTTCCAAACCTTTTGTTTAAGGTTATACAGAAAATCAAAATCTTGATTACATCATAATTTTCTCTTGTAAACTTTAGCATAAATAGATAAATAAATAGATGTCAATAGAATTAATATATAGAAGAGATTTGAGATAGATATGAATAGAGAGAGAGGGACAAACAGAGATAGATAGAAAGATATGAACCAAGTGAGAGAGAGAGAGAGAGAGAGACAAACAGATAGATATGAATAAGAGAGAGGGGGACAAATAGAGATAGATATATGTGAACAGAGTGAGATAGGTAATTGATAGATAAGTAAAGAGAGATGAACAAACTGAGACAGAAAGATATGAACCAAGTGAGAGAGAGAGGAACAAACTGACAGATATGAACAGAGAGAGAGAGAGAGGGACGAACAGATAGATATGAACAGAGAGAGAGAGAGAGCAAGGAATGAACATAGATATGTACAGAATGAGAGATAGGAATGAACAGAGAGAGAGATCAAATAAATATATATGAAGAGAGAGAGAGAGAGAGAGAGAGAGAGAGAGAGAGAGGAACGAACAGATAGATATGAAGAGAGAAAGAGAGAGGAAAGAACAGATAGATATGAAGAGAAAAGAGAGAGAGGAAAGAACAGATAGATATGAAGAGAGAAAGAGAGAGGAAAGAACAGATAGATATGAAGAGAGAAAGAGAGAGGAACGAACAGATAGATATGAAGAGAGAAAGAGAGAGGAACGAACAGATAGATATGAAGAGAGAGAGAGAACGAACAGATAGATATGAAAGAGAGAAAGAGAGAGGAACGAACAGATAGATATGAAGAGAGAAAGAGAGGAACGAACAGATAGATATGAAAGAGAGAAAGAGAGAGGGAACGAACAGATAGATATGAAAGAGAGAGAAAGAGAGAGGAAAGAACAGATAGATATGAAAGAGAGAGAGAGAGAGAGGAACGAACAGATAGATATGAAGAGAGAAAGAGAGGAAAGAACAGATAGATATGAGAAAGAGAAAGAGAGAGGAAAGAACAGATAGATATGAAGAGAAGAGAGAGAGGGAAAGAACAGATAGATATGAAGAGAGAGAGAGAGAGGAACGAACAGATAGATATGAAAGAGAAAGAGAGAGGAAAGAACAGATAGATATGAAAAGAGAAAGAGAGAGGAAAGAACAGATAGATATGAAGAGAGAAAGAGAGAGGAAAGAACAGATAGATGAAGAGAGAAAGAGAGAGAGGAAAGAACAGATAGATATGAAGAGAGAAAGAGAGAGGAACGAACAGATAGATGAAAGAGAGAAAGAGAGAGGAACGAACAGATAGATATGAAGAGAGAAAGAGAGGAACAAACAGATAGATATGAAAGAGAGAGAAAGAGAGAGGAACGAACAGATAGATATGAAGAGAGAAAGAGAGAGGAAAGAACAGATAGATATGAAGAGAAAGAGAGGAAAGAACAGATAGATATGAAGAGAAAGAGAGGAAAGAACAGATAGATATGAAGAGAGAAAGAGAGAGGAAAGAACAGATAGATATGAAGAGAAAAGAAAGAGGAAAGAACAGATAGATATGAAGAGAGAAAGAGAGAGGAAAGAACAGATAGATAGAGAGAGGAAAGAACAGATAGATATGAAGAGAGAAAGAGAGAGGAACGAACAGATATGAAAGAGAGAGAGAGAACGAACAGATAGATAGAGAGAGAGAGAGAGAGAGACAAACAGATAGATATGAAAGAGAGAGAGGGAGAGAAAGGAACAAACAGATAGATGAAGAGAAAGAGAGAGGAACAAACAGATAGATATGAAAGAGAGAGAAAGAGAGGAACGAACAGATAGATGGAGAGAGAGAGAAAGAGGAAAAAGAGACAGATAGATGAGAGAAAGAGAGAGAGAGAGACAGATAGATGGAGAGAGAAAGAGAGAGAGAGACAGACAGTGGGGAGAGAGAGAGAGAGAGATGGACAGAGAGAGAGAGAGAGAAAAAGAAACAGATATAGGCAGGAAGGAGAGAGAGAGAACGAACATATATGAAGAGAGAGAGAGAAGGGAACGAACAGATAGATATGAAGAGAGAGAGAGAAGGGAACGAACAGATAGATATGAAGAGAGAGAGGGAGAGAAGGGAACAAACAGATAGATATGAAGAGAGAAAGAGAGAGGAACAAACACATAGAGAGATAAATAGATATGAACAGAAAAAGAGCAATGAATAGATAGATAACAGACTGATGACAATAATAGTAAAATTAGCCATTTTTATACAGTAAACATTAGTGTTCACTGATTGTTAGTGTCACCAGTTGAAATTTATAAAATCTTTTGCTTAAGAGATTTTTGCAGAAAATTAGACTCAGGTTCACTGGTATCGATCTTTCTCATATTGAGGGGAGGAGGGTCCCTTCCAAACATTTTCTTTAAAGCAATATGGAAAGTCAACATCATTATATCATTCTTTTCTCTTTTACTAATATATGGTAACCATTTTAGTTCTTGCTGCTGTTAGAAGTCTTCAAGTGATGTGGCTAAGTAATCTTTAAATTAATTTATGTCAAATTCTGTATTTTTTATAACTGCATCTTTAAGTTGAATAAATCACAGTCTAATCAAAGTTAATTTTGTATTAAAAAAATTGACATTCAAAACAGTTTTGAAACCGATTTTAAATAAGTAAAAATAATCTTTCATTTTTTTTCAATTAAGTTTAGATTATTTCCTTGCATTTAAAATGAAAAAATTAAATTTCAAAGGAAAATTGAATTATTTCAATAAATTTTAAACATTTCTATGATAAGACCCATAATCTTTGCTCGAATTTGTAACATTTTTGGCATCTATCTTGTTAAAATGAGTAACATAGAAATTATACTATTTTATAGAGATATCTTTTGGTATGCAACCTATGAAAAATTATCTCCACTCTTTGATATGAACAAAGCACAGTGTCACATGTTTGGGGCATTACAAAGAAAACTAATACTGGCTTGTATATATAGATATATTTTTTTAATTGCTTTAAATTCCTACACCCATAAAACAAATAGACCATATTGATTTTGTGTAGTCCTTATCAGACTAAACAAAAAACATTCTACATATACAGGTTCTTGAATGGGGTCAGATTTGGCTATGATTTGAAGTTGTATAACCAATCAAATAATTGCTGCAAATTGATATCAGTCTCAAAATTTGAGATGTTTCTTTTAACACATTAGAGAAACCTAAACTAAATCATGCAGAAAAACCATCCTGGTATTAAATAGGTAATAAAACAAAGATAATAGGATAAAAAAAAGAAGAAAAAGTCATATATAGGTAGAAAAGTGATAAAAAAGTCATATAAACCCGGATATAAGTGACATTTTATCTGGTCCCAAATTAGAGCCTGTGGTAATGTATATAAAATAGACCAAACCCAGTTATAAGAGAATTCTTATCCCCCCTCACGGGGGGGGATCAACAGATCTCTTATATCCGGGTTACACTGTAGTTAAAAATGTGTTTGTCTATATTTCTACTCCTGCAGCTTCTTCTCTCGCACTTCCCACCTGTGGAAATCGCGCCCGTATTCTTGCTTTCCTGACAGCTACAACCTCCAGAAATTTAAATGCAAAGTCAATACTCATCTACTAACCACTGGACTCTAGCTCTCTCCCCTCCCCTGTATAACCTTCCCTTTCTCTCCACCTATGTATCTGTCATCGCACCTGCTTTCTATTGTTCCTTTCTAACTAGTTTGTACTCCTCACTCTTTTCTAATTAATCTTTTTACATTTATGTAACCCCTTGCACATCAGTGGCGTTTCCGCCTTGCTCGGGGTGAAATGATTAAAAAAAAAAAAAAAAAATTTCTGAGATGAAGTACTATTTACACTATTTAATTTATTTGGACTATAACTCTCATCTTCGTTATATGCTCTGGCCTTCTTCAGGTGCTATGAATTTTGAACTGAACCCTTTATTAAGATCACTGGGTATATCATTCTAATTCCTTGTGCAAACCACTTCTGGTAGTTATCTCCCTTTAACCTGGCTCTCTAAGTTATTTGTTCACTGCTGTAGCCTGGTATTGAACTCACAACACTTTGGGTCAAGTCACCCGAACTAACAAATGCCTATAACCAATGGGTCATATATCCTTAAGGACAACAGTGATTAAATTTCACATAAATAATATTTTTAAAAACTAACTTGTTAAAACGTGACTTATTTAACACATTGACTGCCTGAGATCAATTATGAAATTTGACTTCAGATGCTAAATTCATAACAGCCAACTTAGTCAATAAAAATATTATTTAGTTTTCAGTCACATTTATTCCTGCCTTAAACACCAGGTACAAGTTATTATTATTAAATACAATAAAAAACTCGTGCTAGTAATTTTGATGGCAAGACCGAAAAAACAAGATGACTCATGGCCAGAATCATAATAAAAACTGGCAACCTGGAGTTTTCTCATTTTTGGCTGTCAAATTTTTGCTCTGAATTAAATATAACCTTTGCTTTAATGAGATATATTAAATAAGTTAGCATACCGTTTCATTAAAAATATTCAGTCAGTCAGTTAAGTGCCATACAAGATACTTGCTTGGGTGATCATGTCTTGAAAAAGACATGACTGATTGGGCATAAGATTATTCTGTAGCAGATTATTTTCTCCAATAGACTAGTTGACAACCAAGGCTATAGAACCCAGTCTGTCTTGTTATTTAACCCATTACTGGAGGGAAGAGATGGAGTAATACCTTCCCCAAGGGTATTTGCATGTAAGTGACTACAATGACTTCAACTGGAATTTGAACTCAGCTCCCTAATTTCTTGTTTCGAATCAATATTTACTGAACCACAACGCATATCTTATTATAAATATTACCTTGTTTAAATTATTACTTATTTTCTCTATGACTTTTCCTTTAATCAACAGAGCAAATATTGTTTTTTTAAAGCGTCAGATAATTTTCAGATAAGTCAAGTGACACTCAGAAAATAGTCAATGTTTAGGCTTATATCAGGCTTAAAATCTAAACTTATTTATAAATGGAACTTTGTGTGTGCGTGTGTGTGTGTGTGTGTGTGTGTGTGTCCATTACTTATAGACTTTGAAACGGCTGAACTGATTTTCTTGAAAATTTACACAGTTGTACTATAAGCATCTGCAAGTGTTCTTAGCTAGGTTTTGTGTCGAGGTACCCCCGATAAATATAAAAAATTGACAATTGAAAAAATCGGGTCATAGAAGGAGTGGTCCAATTTTAATCAAATTTGATACACTCATAGACAAAGACATAAGAAACGATATTCAGAAGTTTCATGGTTGCAGTTCTTACAATAGTGCAGAAAATCGATAATATATATATATAAAAGGCAAGATGTTTGTGTGCGTGTGTGTGTGTCTGTTTATCTGCCTGTATGTCTTTATTTTTTTCATCCCTTTTATTTTAGTTTTTGCTTCGGGTTTGGCTCTAAGTAGGTATAATTGTAGTTCTTAGTCTCAGCCATGATACCATTTACTCAGAGGACTTATTTAGCCTTCAAAATTCAGTTTACGACGAAAAAAACTTATTTGATATTGATACCAGGAAATCAAAATTTGACTAACATCCATTCATGTTTCTTTCAGTCTACGGTTTCGCTTGAACTGGAAACAACTATTGCTTTTTAGTCTTTAGTGCCAACGTCCAAAGAGTCTGAGCTCCAGGACCATGGATTAGTTTTAAAGCTTTCATTACATCCAAGCAACACCGGGCTATTTGCTAGTATAATACTAATGAGAATGAAAAATTTCAGTTATTTCACATGACATGTTTAGTAAAGTTGAATTAACAAATATCTAAATGTTTCTTTCAGTTCAAAAAATGTTAAATTTTGTGATACTTTGATGCTTCATTGTTTATCTATATGCCTTGCCTCTTCAAGCTCATTTGTAAGTTTTAATTAAGCTTCTTTTTTTGTTTTCAGCTCAAAATCTTGTTGTGTCATCCATTTATGCACTGTTTTTCCTTTGTCCCACTTCTCTTCAATATGTCTCATGAGTATCAAATTTTACAAGCACTCTTTCTTCATTATGTGACCTAGAAATTTTAACTTATACTTAGAATAAGAATTCTAATTCTGCCGTATAGGAAAACTGATATGTAATGGTTGAGTTCTCTTGTCTTTCTTTTTAATGAGATATTACACATGAGGATGTGCGTTGTGGTACAGTGGATATCAGTTCGGAACGAGAAACCGGGGAGCCGAGTTCGAATTCCAGCTGAATCCATTGTATTCACTTACGCGCAAATTCCCTTGGGAAAGGTATTAATCCGTCTCTTCCTTCCAGTTATGGGTTAAATAGCAGGACAGATTGGGTTCTATAGCCTTGGTCGGCAACCAGTCTACCGCAGAAAGCAATGGCAACCTACTGTGGGATAATCTTCTGCCCAGTCAGTCATGTCTCTTTCGAGACATGATCGCCCAAGCGTGTATCACGTATGGCACCTAAACTGACTGACACATGAAAATATAAACATTTAAGTTTAATGAGAAAGAAATTTTATTGATTATTTTTTTTTTATTTCAAGAAAACATTGCCAAATCAGTTGATGAAGGGCATTTTCTAGTTAATTTCTAAACTGTTGATCCAAACCAAATAGTAATGAGAGAGCAAGAGAGACTCAGTTGCTAACTGCTGAGAGAGAGAGAGAGAGAGAGAGCTAAAGAGAGACTCAGATATTAACTGCTGATATATATATATATATATATATATATATATATATATTTAAAACAATAGACCTCATAGTCTATAATAACCCAACAAGCACTAAACTAAATTCTTTACAAAAAACCAATGTAGTGTACCAATTTACATGCCCATTCAGAGATTGCATCTCTGATACTAATCAAAAATCTAGTACATATATTGGTTTTACTACAACCACGCTCTCCCGTAGACTTACATGTCATCTTTCTGATCAGAGTACTATTAAACAACATTTCTCTGAAAAACATAAACATATAGGTAATATCAGACAGATTTTGGTCAACAATACGGTGATCCTTACTCATACACACAGTAAGAGGAACCTGCAGATATTGGAGGCCATGTACATCAAATCAAAACAACCAACACTCAATAAAATCAACTTTAAAACAGGAAATAACATATTACATTGCATTTGACTACATGGTTTTGTTGTCATTTCACGCTATCCCGCGGTGTGACGTCATAAAACCGCATCATCGCAAACTTAAGAACTGCGTTTATTATTTTTGGTAACTATTGTCGTTGCCAAGCAGAGTTTTATGTCAACACAAAATAAAATCGTCGGTGATGGTGGATTTTATAATATTTCAGTTTAAACAACCTCTCTGAAGATGGCTCATGTGAGCCGAAAGCTTAGAAGAAAACCAATAAATAATTATCCAAATGTTGGAGAATTTTTGTCTTTATTTTCAACTGAAATTATAGCAAAAATACAACGTTTAGAATGGCTCATGATTAAACATAATAGACATTCATTGTCTCTTATATTTAATAGCATATGTCTAGAAAATTACTTGCTGCCTTGATATACTATATATATATATATATAAGAATAAAACAAACATTTTGATATTTGAATCCATTGGATAGCCATTTCTATAAGGAAACGGGTGAAAGGAAAACTTCTATTTTTTCAAATTCAAATGTGTTAAAAGATTTTTTACTGGTAGAAGTCCAAAAAAAGTCATCCATACACAGGAAAATAAAATGGGGTGGAATAAACAATTTTTGACTTCTACCGGTATAAAATCTTTTAATGTAACATAGAAATGGCTATCCAACAGATTCAAATATCAAAATTTTTGTTTTATATTTTATATTTGGCTCTGTAAATAGAATGTAATATTTGCATCGAGCCCTTTACCTTGATAAATTTTAATATTAATTTCATTAATATTAATAGGATCGAGTTTTTGGGATTTACCTATCCGATCATCCTTTTGGATTTAAAATACATATATATATATATATATATATATACATATATATATAGAGAGAGAGAGTGGGGAGACTCAAATACTCGAGAGAGAGACTCAAACACGACTGAGAGAGACACACACAAGCACTGTTGAGAGAGAGAGAGAGAGAGAGAGAGACACTCTCATACTAACTGTTGAGAGAGAAAGATACACAAGCACTAACTGTTGTTAGAAATTTAAAATACTTGTCTTATGATTTTGAAGAGTGGGTGGATTTGATTTCATTTCTCCAGGGAGAAAGAAAAATGCTAGCTGGAAGAATTAAGTTCTAAAATAGAGTAAAAGAAAAAAAATTTGAGAAAATAAAATTGAAAAGCTTTGGAATGTGATGACACTCCACCTGTCTCCCCTCTCAGAATGTGAAGCCTGTAAAGAGGGAGAAAAAACAGCAGGGGGCAAGGAGTAAGCCCCTCCTTCTGTGTATGAGGCTTGTTATACATATCAGATCCTGTGAGAGAGCAAAAATGAGCACAAGGTTCTCCTCACCCCCTGCTGCCACACCCTGCCCTTACCCCGTGTAATCACGTTTCCAACCTAGCCGCAGAATGGCCATAAAAACACCAGGAAAGGCATAAAGCTGCATTAGAATTGGAACAAAAAGGTAAGCATCTTAGTGCAAGCCTAGACAGAAAAGAAAAAAAAAAATCCATTTTCCAAGGTCTTTGAAAGGAGATGGGGAAGGTCAATGGACTAGGTTGGGGTAGGGTATGAAAAAGCATCAATCAAAATGGGGAAGAGAAAGCTGCTTGCTCGGTCAGTCTAATGTGGTCACCTCTGCTGCTTTTCTGTACTGACGGAGAGCTTTTAACCCTCAGGAAGTTTTTAAGACTCGCATCCTAAAGCATCAAAGTGGAGATTGTTGTACAAGTACGTAACTGACAATCAACTTCCTTTCTGTTTTGTTTGCTATAAAAAAAAATATGCTAAAACAAAAAGATGAAAAATACAAACTTTGAGAGAATGTTTACACATGAAAGGGTGAGCCAAGGGATGGGGTTGATGGCTACTTGCATGTTTAATGGCCTATAGAAATTATTGATAAAGAAAAATATTCTACTAGTAGAGTATTGATCACTTTTGTAGGGACTTTATTTTATAAATATATCAGTCAGTAAAGTGCCACATGGGATACATACTCGGGTGATCATGTCTCGAAATAGACATGACTGACTGGGCAAAAGATCATCCCACAGTAGGTTGCCATTGTTTTCTGCGGTAGACTGGTTGCTAGCCAAGGTAATAGAACCCAATCTGTATTATTTAACCAATAACTGGAGGGAAGAGACAGATTAATGCCTTTCCCAAGGGTATTTGTGCATAAGTGAATGGAAGGAATTCAACCGTAATTTGAACTTGGTTCCCTGATTTGTCGCTTCGAGTCGATAACCACTGCACCACAACTCACATATCAAAATTTACAGAATATTTGGCAAGAAAAATAAACATGAAGATATGTATTAGAAAAATCACCTTTTTGATGCATGACTGAATTTGTGTGGCATAACACAGAATTATTAACATTGAGTTACTTTTTAATCAGAAAATTTTAAAATATGCCTTCTTCACTTGTTACAGTCTTCAGAATAAGCAATATCATTCTGAAATACAAAAGATACTTTAAGAATTGTAGTAGCTGAAAGTAGGGAAAATAAGGGAGAAATGACACAATCTGTCCCACTGAAACAAAACACAATGAGACAATCTATCCTAATAAAACAAAATACAATGAGACAATCTATCCTAATAAAACAAAGCACAAGAGGAAATGTGGCCCAATGAAAGAAAACACAATGAGAAAATCTGTCCTAATGAAGCAAAACATGATGAAGCAATCAATTCCAATGAGGCAATCTGTCCCAATGAAGGAAAACATGATGAGGCAATCTGTCCTAACGAAGGAAAACACGATGAGGTAATCAGTTCCAATGAAACAAAATACAATGAGACAATCTGTCCCAATGAAACAAAACACAATGAGGCAATCTGTCCCAATGAAGCAAAATACGATGAGGCAATGTGTCCCAATAAAAGAAAACACAATGAGAAAATCTGTCCTAATGAAAGAAAACACAATGAGAAAATCTGTCCTAATGAAGCAAAACATGATGAAGCAATCAGTTCCAATGAAGCAAAACACAATGAGGCAATCTGTCCCAATGAAACAAAACACAATGAGGCAACTAGTTCCGATGAAGCAAAATAACGGTTTAGATTTGCAAGACCAGATGGCAACTGTTCAAAATGAGCAGAAAAAAATGTTAACCAAATTTGAAAAGACAATATGGCACCATTTATATATATATCAAACAGAGGAATCTGCAGCATTAAAATAAATTAAAACGAAAATGTTCACTTCTTGAAATGTCACTTTTAAGTTACTGAAAGCAACAACAACACATGAAAGGAATTATAGTAAATTAAGACAAATTCTTTAATTTTGTTGGGTTTTTTTTCCTTTTCTTGAAGATGTAAAGCAGATAATAATATTAATAACAATAATAACATTCAATTTTACTTTAAATTTTATTCTGTGACTTGATTTTATTTGGGAACAAATGCTTTGATAAGAACCTCAACCATCTTTTTTGCATGCAAAATAACTATTTCAGCTGGAATTTGAAGGATTGTTCAAATCATAAGTCAATAAGGAAAGCAGTAAACTGGTGGCCCCACTTGTTTTTTCCAAAAGAGTGCATAAGAATGAGAGAGAGGAAAAAAGGGAGAGATTGAAGAGGGGAAAGAGATAGAATTGAAGAGGGGAAAGAGAGGGAATTGAAGAGGGGAAGGAGAGGGAATTGAAGAGGGGAAGGAGAGGGAATTGAAGAGGGGAAAGAGATTAAATTGAAGAGGGGAAAGAGATTAAATTGAAGAGGGGAAAGAGAGGGAATAAAAAAGGAGAAAGAGATAGAATCGAAGAGAGGAAAGAGAGGGAATAGAAGAGGAGAAAGAGAGAAAATAGAAGAGAGAAAGGGAGAAAGCATGAAAGATTAAAAAAGAGAAGAGAGAATAAGAGAGAAGTGGGATGAGAGAATCAGAAATTATTTTCTAAGCACAGCTTAGATGTGGCAAAAGCCTTAAAGTATGGAGCACCCAGTGAGGATTGAACTCACCACTCAAGTGTAATGATTCTAGCAAGACAAGCTTGCTAATCATTACACCACATTGAAAAATGAGAGAGAAGGGAGGAGAGAATGAGAGAGAAGGGAGGAGATAACGGGAATGAAGGGTGGAGAGAACAAGAAGAGGGAGGAGAGAACAAGAGTGAAGGGTAGAGAAAACAAAAGAGGAGGGAGGAGGGAGGAGAGAATGAGATAAAAGGGAGGGGAGATTGTTTTCTATGGCTTACCAATTCTTTGCAGGTTATTTAAAGCCAGAAAATATTTTTAAATTTGAAGAATCTTTTGGGTGGAATAGAGTACTGGATTGCTATGTGATGTCAGTACTTCAATATAGCAGTGAATGCTGGACAATATCATTGAAGATGAAGGAAAAACTTGAAGCAACTGAAATGTGGTTCTACAGAAGGATGCTGTGAATATCATGGATCGAGCATGTGAGCAATGATGACATTTTGGAAATGATGGAAACAAAAAGGAAATTAATACTGAGCATCAGGAAGAGACAGCTGAAGTTTCTGGGACATGCAATGAGGAAGGAGGGCTTGGAGAACCTGATACTAACAGGCCAGATAGAGGGAAAAAGAGACAGGGGGAAAGCAGTGGGTAACATATTTGAAGGACCTAATCAGGTGGATGATCGAACGAGGGTTGCATGGTGTAACAAGAGAAGGTGTGCTAAGAGCCACCAGGGATAGGGAGACGTGGAAAGACATGATTGCCTACATCCTGAAAGGACAGGGCACATAAAAGAAGAAGATATATGACAACTGTTTATAATAAATTATAATATGGATATAAAGTGGGAGATCAAATCTATATTATAATCAATATATAAACTGATCCCTCATTTTGTGGCCATGCTAGTTCCCATACATTCATATTCTAGATTTACGGGCTTGAGCTAGTGGATGACAGAATGAGGGTTGCATGGTGTAACAGGAGAAAGTGTGCTAAGAGCCACCAGGGATAGGGAGACGTGGAAAGCCATGATTGCCTACGTCCTGAAAGGACAGGGCACACTGAAGAATAAGAAATAATAATTTACTGATAAAAGTCTTACTAATTAACCCATAGCTGGTAAAAGATGTAGTGGAGTCATATCTTTCCCATGGTTATTTGTGCTTACAAAAATAGAATGAACCTAACTGGAATTGAAACTTTGCTTTCTAATTAACAATTCCATGCTACTATACATCACCTGTAAATTCAAGCTTACAGCACCTTGTATCCCCATGTGGTCACCCATCTAGTGACTGTACAGGAACCAATGTTTTAACATGATATGGCCTTAAGGCAAAATCAGAGAAAATGATGATAGAATGAAAAGACTACAGTGAAAGCAAAAGGGATAAAAAGAGAGAGAGAGAAAGAAATGTGTGAGAGAGAAAAAGAAAAAAAGTATGAGAAAGAGAAAGAGCACATGAAAAATGAATGAGAAAGTGATAGAAAGATAGAGAAAAGAAAAGATAGAAATGTATCAAAAGGAAAGAGAAAGAGTTACGAAAGATAAAAAAGAAAAATAGAATGAAAATGAAAGAAAAAGGAGATGAAAAAGATAAAAGAAAAAAAGAAAAAGACAGTGAGAATGAGAAAGAGAGAGTAAAAGAGAATGAAAAAGAGAGAGAGAAAAATAGAATGAGAAAGGAAAAGTGTAAAAGAGAATGAGAAAGAGAGAGAAAAATAGAATGAGAATGAAAAAGAGAATGAAAAAGAGTAAAAGAGAATGAGAGAAGAAAGAGAAAAATAGAATGAAAATGAAAAAGAGAATGAAGAAGACTAAAAGAGAATGAGAAAAAGAGAGAGAAAAACAGAATGAGGATGAAAAAGAGAGTGAGAATGAAAAAGAGTAAAAGAGAATGAGAAAGAGAGAGAAAAATAGAATGAGAATGAAAAAGAGTAAAAGAGAATAAGAAAGAGAGTGAGAATGAAAAAGAGAATAAAAGAGTGAAAGAGAATGAGAATGAAAAAGAGAATGAAAAAGAGTAAAAGAGAATGAGAAAGAGAGAGAAAAAGAGAATGACTAAGAGAGAGAAAATGAAAATGACAAAAAGAGAGAGAGAGAGAGAGAGAGAGAGAGAGAGAGAGAGAGAGAATTGAAGTCAGAATTAAGTGAATTTGAAATTTGTCAAGGACATAAGTTTTTCATATCTTGCACTCTCAACAAAGAGGCCAATTGTTTGTATTTTTGCTTAAATTAAAATTCTTACATCACTAATGATCAAATCACCTGTCACAACTTTCTGGAATTCTAGAAACGGTTTTTCCTTGCCTTCTCTTGATACAATGTAATGGTTGATGGGAGAAGAGAAAAAAAAAATCAAAATTCTAAAAAGAAACAATCGGAAGGAAGTTCAAATGGATATTACCTTATGAGGCTTTGGTGTGTAGAGTATTAAGATTTTCTTTAAAATAAAACAATCACAATAAAACGATATAAAATCAAACTTGAAAATGTGTTTCAGCTGATTAACATTATGCATTAACAATGGAAAAATAATAATGAAAAAAATGGCTGATGACATGAAACAAGATGCCGAACACTACAATCTCTGGCATTCTGGTTGTGCATATGTCACGCTTGATTAAAATCCTCCATTATCAGGGAAAAGTAATAAAAAGTGCTTGAAAAAATGTTAAGCAAGGTATATAAGATTAACACTAAGAGTTCTGCTGGCCCATCTCAGATCAAAAGACATTAACAATGATAAAGATGGAGAGACAAATATGTGAAACTAATTGGATTTCAGCGAATAAAATAAGAGAAACGACATTATTTTAAATTGTCACTTCAAAGTGAAGATTTGCTCCTTTTCGAGTTGTAATGGTTCCATACCTTCACTTCAATAATGCGAAGGTGAGATACATTATTTGCACGCCATATCCAAAACTCGAAGATAAAACAGCTACATCGAGATTTGGCCGTGGGGGAAGCATTTAATTATTACAAAAGTTGACTTCCCCTACTTGAATTTTGTGGTAATGAATTCCACAAACTTGTTATTTGCTACCAAATATCTGTATATAGCATGATGATGATCCACGTATACTGTCTTAATATGTATAGGAAAAACTACTAAAAAGTTGTAAGTTAAAAATGTATTTTTTTGACAGTATTTATTTATTTCTATTATTAGATATATATATATTTGATATTTCAGACTGGCCTCGGCCTTTCATCATAAACAAATGATTTTAAAATTTAGAAGCGTTCGTCGCGAGAGCGTTCGTCGAGAGATGTTTACATCACGTGATATAGAAAGCGATAGAGTTTTTTAATATTTGTAAACATAAACCTATCTCTAATAATACTTTTAAATGTTGTTTTAAAGAAAATTTTTTTAAGTGTATCTAAAAAATGTTTAACTATTGAAATATTTATAAAGATTCAAAACACCTAAGTCCCTATTTAACCGTAGCCTATATGTATTTAATTTTAAAATCTAGTAGTTTTCTTTTTTGTATATATAGTTTTGTATATATATTTTCTTTTTTGTATATATAGTTACATATACAGGAGGTGGACAAACTAATGGAAACACCTAGTACCATACTTTAGGAAACTTGATTTAACTGTCAAATGCTTGTCTATTTTTATGTTTGTTGATTTTAATATTAGTAGTACTTCATTTTTTAGATAAAATTGTTTTTTTTTTTGTTTTTTTTTACAGATATTATTTAAATAAGTTTATTAAAATCAACATTCAGGAGTATTTAAGAATTTTAAGTGATCAACTTCATCCTATGGTTCAGGAACTGTTTCTGGAGGGAAACACCATCTTTCAGGATGATAATGCCCCCATATTCATACTGCTAAAGTTGTAGCTGAATGGCACAACGAACATTCTAGTGAAGTAGAACATCTTATCTGACCACCAAAGTCCCCAGATCTAAGCATCCCTGAATATTTATGGTTCATTTTAGAAGAGTGAGGAGTTGATATTCTCCACTAACATCACTGAAAAGACTTGGAGACTATTTTAGCTAAAGAATGGATAAGAATTCAAGCTGTAATTACTGCTAAAGGCAGTCCTACCTTACATTAAAATAAATTTCCTTAAAATTCCAAGGTGTTTCCATTATTTTGTCCATCCCCTGTATATAGGTACAAATGGACTAGTGGTAAGAACTTCTGTTTTCTGATCATAAGACCTGAGTTCAAATTATACCATGGTCAATTTGTCAGGAAGGTGATTCTTGATAATATCAGTCTGGGGAACGGATCCCAGCATACGACACATTGGAAAGTGCTTAAATAACACAAAAATTAGCACTGTCATTATAACAAAGGATTTGAGTGTTTAAGTGCACTGGCCTTGTTACAAAAAATTGTTGATCACACCAGATTATGCACTCTTTCCCAGAAAGTGGATCTAGGATCTGCTCACTGCTTTTTTATTATTCTTTTTCATATATCACCCCAACCACCACTGGTGCACATGAGGGGTACAGAGAAACACAGAGGGAAGAAAGTGGGTGATGAAGAAAGAATAAAAGGATGAAATTCAGGCAGAAAAAGAAAAAAAAGAAAGGAGAAATATATATTATCGTACATCTATAGCACGACTCGAAGTTTCATGCTCAATGCAATCATCAGGTGCATATTGTGAACTGGTTCACAATATGTACCTGATGATTGTATAGTGCATAAAACTCTGAGTCATGCTATCTTCTTCTATGTACTCTGTCCTTTCAGGACATAGGCGATCATAGCCTTCCACGTCTCCCTATCTCTGGTGTCACTTAGTATGTTTTCTCCTGTTACACCTCGCAACCCCCATTCTGTCATCCACCATATCAGGCCCTTCAAATATGTTATCTGCTGCCTTCCTCTGTCACTTTTTCCTTCTATCTAGCCTGTCAGTATCAGGTTCTCCAAGCCCTCCTTCCTCATTGCATGTCCCAGGAACATTAGTTGTCTCTTCCTGATGCTCACTATTAATTTCTTTTTCATTTCCAACACTTATCATTGCCTATGATATCCACAGCATCCTTCTGTAGAACCACATCTCCACTGCGTCACATTTTTCCTTCATCTTTGATGATATTGTCCAGCATTCACTGACGTATTGAAGAACTGATATCACATAGCAATCTAGCACTCTCTTCTTTGTTTCTAGCGAAATTTTTCTGTCTTAGTATGTTACTCAGCTTCTGGAATGTGTCCTTCGACATGCCAATTTGCCTTCGGATCTGTGTTGCACTAGACATAGGATAATATGTATATTTATTAATATATACATAATTGCTGTTATATTACATTGATCACTGTTCTCTTAGCTCCAGGAAAGTATCTATTTATAAGTGTGTGTACCTGCATGCATGCCCGTATATTTTTATTGATACCTATACCTCTATATATATGAATAAAGACATCAGATTTCAAAAAATGTTGGCCAAGATAAGTTTTTCTTTTGTTTTTATTCAAATTGTTCTTTTACAGAATTATTTTAGTTATATTTGAAATTTTACATGCACAATATATATATATATATATAAATCTAAATCTAAATTTATTTATAAATGGAACTTTGTGTGTGTGTCTATGTGTGTCTGCTACCTATAGACTCCGAAACCGCTGAACCGATTTTCTTGAAAATTTACACAGTTGTACTATAAGCGTCTGCAAGTGTTCTTAGCTAGGTTTTGTGTCAAGGTACCCCCTGATAAATATCGAAAATTGATAATTGAAAAAAATCGGATTATAGAAGGAGTGGTCTAATTTTAATCAAATTTGATACACTCATAGACAAAGACATAAGAAATGATATTCAGAAGTTTCAAGGTTGCAGTTCTTACAATAGTGCAGAAAATCAATAATATATATATATATATATATATATAAAAGGTAAGATGTTTGTGTGTGTGTCTGTTTATCTGCCTGTATGTCTGTATTTTTTTCAGCCCTTTTATTTTAGTTTTTGCTTCGGGTTTGGCTCTAAGTAGGTATAATTGTAGTTCTTAGTCTCAGCCATGATACCATTTACTCAGAGGACTTATTTAGCCTTCAAAATTCACTTTATGACAAAAAAAAACTTATTTGATAGTGATACCAGGAAATCAAAATTTGACTTACATCCATTCATTTTTCTTTCAGTCTACGGTTTCGCTTGAACTGGAAACAACTATTGCTTTTTAGTCTTTCGTGCCAGTTTCCAAAGAGTCTGAGCTCCAGGACCATGGATTAGTTTTAAAGCTTTTATTACACCCGAGCAATGCCGGGCTATACTGCTAGTATATATATATAGTTTAGAACATGTACAAGTTATCATCTACTACAAAGTATACATTTTGTTTCGACATTGAAAAGACAATGTCTCATCAGGTAGCGTGAACGGAGATGGAAACACTACCTGATGAGACATTGTCCTTTCAATGTCGAAACAAAATGTACACTTTATAGTAGATGATAATTTGTATATGTTCTAAACTCTAATTTGTAATAAATATTCATAGCTCTATTTTTATATTGAGCACTGTTTTAAATTAACGTTTTGAACGTTGTTAATATTTTCTTTGTTCCTTATTCACTTGGATATATATATATATTCATTCGTGTAAAATCCTTTGTAAAATAAAGACAGAAGCTGATGATGGCTTGCCTGAAATAGACCTATACTTCCGATTTACTATGAAATAACGTGTCTGCCTTAATTTTTCTTATATTTGCTCTATATGCAATTATATACATATATATTTAGAGCTCTCTTAGAGAGTTATCCTACCACTGTATGTACACAGGATACTCCTTTGGATTCTTCTGTACTCACACTGCATGCTGATATATATATACACACACACACACACACACACACACACACACACAGAGGAGAAAGCAGGGCAAAGCAACAGTTACCAAACAAAAAGTTCACAAAACAAGAATGTTGTTCACACAAAAAAGGGATACAGTCAGTAATTGTATCCTTCTAACTTCAAAGCTTCGGAAGAATAAAAATATGGTGAATGAGATGAAGAAGTGGTCCATTTTTATTGGTTAGAAAGAAATCCCAGCATGCATCAGCATGATTTGTCTATAAATTTGGGGAGAGGCTGTTTTTAGCAATCATTCCTATGCAATTGGAATCAACAAGAAAAATGAGACTTTTCAGTTAAATTTTATGCTCCTAAATTTTCCAAGTATCCAGCAATGTACAGATGAGCTGTCGCTCTTATCTTTTGTCCCTGGTAGTAATCATAGCCAGCATTGACTGCCTGTTGGCCCCACCCTTACTGAAAGCTCATTTACATAAGGCTAAAAGTTAAACGTGAATGAAAAACTAAGTAGTTAGTGGCTGTGATGCAACTGGAATGTTTCAATCAGAAAGACAATGAAATATGAATGTTAAAGAGAAAGAAAGGGATTAATAGAGGAAAAAGAAAGATGTTGAAGATGTGGACATTTTGAATTCCGCTGGGAGAAAAAGGGAAATAAATTTTGCATCACAAATGCACAATTATCAAGTGCAATGGCAGAGAAGAATGATATAGGAGAAAAGTGAGGGGAGAGAGAGATGGGTAGAATAAAGAGAAAGAAAGGGAGACTAGAATAAAGCAAGAGAGAGATATAGAGGAGAGAGAGAGAGAGAGAAGTAGAGAGAGAGAGATGGAGAGAGAGAACATGAATCTTGTGAGTCATTCATGGATTGCTTGTCCCAACAACAGATCATAAATTCAAGCCATGGACAGACAGGCTACCAGCTACAAATTCTGATTGCAATATCCAGTTCATTCGCACCCCATCCCTGTAAACAACAACCAAATATTTTAAGAAAAGAACAGCATTTTATTTAGTGTCAGTCAGTTAAGTGCCATATGTGAAACACACTTGGGCGATCATGTCTCGAAAGAGACATGACTGACTGGGCAGAATATTATCCCGCAGTAGGTTGCCATTGCTTTCTGCGGTAGACTGGCTGCCGACCAAGGCTATAGAACCCAATCTGTCCTGCTATTTAACTCATAACTGGAAGGAAGAGACGGATTAATACCTTTCCTAAGGGTATTTGCGCATAAGTGAATACAATGGATTCAGCTGGAATTTGAACTCGGCTCCCCGATTTCTCGTTCCGAGCTGATATCCACTGTACCACAACGCACATATTGAAAAAAAAAAAAAAAAAAAAAAAAAAAAACAGTAAAATATAAAATTATTTTTTATTTTTGTAAAAGGGGCATTTTTTTAAATCATTGTAATTTATTTTATGCATATTGTTATTACTTAAACATATCACCATGATTAATTTATAACTTTTTCTTTGAGATTATTAAAGCATTATTCATATTTTTCTACAATATTCTCACCAATGTTCTCTAGAGAACCTGCGACAACGTGTTTCTTGTTGCGAATCTTTGCTTTCACGACACCTTCAGACACCATTTTTGGGTAGGCTTGTTACAGGTGATGAGAAGTGCCATCTTGCCCCATCCTGCATATTCTCCTGACTAGCTCCCTTGGATTATCACTTATTTCGAGGATTACAAAGCCATTTAGATGGCCTTAGGTTAACATCACGAGAGAAGATTGAACATGAGTTAGATTCATATTTCACATCAAAACCTAAAGAATTTTTCAAACGAGGCATTTATAAGGTCGTTGACAGATGGAATCAAGTTATAGAGAGCAAAAGTCGTTATTGTTATGAATAAAGATTTTCAAAAACAGTTTTTCATTTTCGAGCTGAAATTTTAAATTGGTAAAAACTTTTGCACCGACCTGAAAGTACATTAGTCACTACTGAGCAATAGTTAGTAAACTAGATTTGCATATCATTATTACTGTAGCAAAAATGATCCCCACAGAGTGCTCCTATATGTGGACTTGTATCAAATTAAGTTTAGTAAATTGCCAATGAAGAAAGCCACCTGATTATGGAACAATATTGCTTTTCTGAGTTTGATCCCCATTAGGTACTTGTGTAGTCCTAAACAAAGTTTAGCAAATATTAATGTGTGTCATATACACATTTATTTGAGGTTAAGTAAAAGTTGCGATGGATAAATTGTTGTCAAAAATGAAAATAACACTGACATCTCATTTTTACAGAAATATTTACCAAAATTACACAAAAACATCTTGAAATACTAAAGAGTAAATTTATTCAATAAAATGTACTATTGGCTTCAACCATGGTAAGTAGACAACTTTGGAATCTCCAGCAGCTCTTTTGGACGGTCTCCTTATTTAAGTTCATGAATGCTGCCATAATCCTTGCTTTCAGTTCATCTTTGATTTTACAAGGAATTTTGTTGGTCTTTCGCTCAACTGTCTCCCACACATAATAATCAAGAGGGTTGCAGTCTGGGGAACTAGGTGGCCAGATGTAAGGTGGCAGAAATTGTCGGACAGCCATGATAGGGTTTTTTTGCTTGTGTGGCATGGTGCAGAATCCTATTCCCAGACATGTGTTGAGTCTGAGGCATACACCAACAAATTCAAGGTCTTCTTTTCATATAAGAATGATCATAGCAAGTTTTCCAAGATGCTGTACCTTAGTAATCACCATTAGACTCCTCCAACTCTTTTCAAATTCTGTTCTCAGACTGGCACCTAAACATTCTGAAATGTTCTTATTGGAGCTTTTAGCATGAATGCTTAGCAGTACAGCATGCCATTTTCAAATTTCTGGAAAAGTGAATTGCATCATTTTTTACTCAGACAGTGCCCAACTGACCCTACTACACTGTGCAGTCAACAAAAGCAAGAACAGACAACACACAAAATTAAAACTCTGAAATGCTGAAAAATTTACCCATCGCATCCTGTATATTATCTTTTTTTTTTTAAATTAAATCATTTCACCCCAAGCAAGGCATTCCACTGCCACTATTGCGCAGGGGGTTACATAGGGAAAGGCGATGAGAGAGTGATTAGATATAGGAAATGTCAGAAGGAGGGTGATAGACAGGTAAGGATGTACATAGGAAGAGTGTTTGAGAAAATGGGTGCAAGTTAGTGTGTTAGGAAGTGCCTATTGACCTTACATTTAAACTCCCAGAGATTGTAGCTGTCAGGGAAGCAAGTATGTGGAAGGGAATTCCACAGGCGGGAAGTGCGAGAAAAGAAGCTGTTTGAGTAGAAATTGCGGTTACATTTTATTGGTTTCACTGTAAAAGAGTGGGACCTAGTTGCTAATCTAGTATCTCGTGCAAATTCGTACCTAGGGGGCACCAGTGATCTAAGTTCATCGGAGCAGAAGTCATGAAAGTATTTATAGAAGAGGCACAGGGAAGCCAAGGGTGAGAGAGTGACTGCAGCTGGTCTGCCAAGTCGGCATCGATCACATTAATGAGAAGAACCATTAGTGTTGAAATGTGTAAATGACTTTCAACACCAAAATATGGTTAGCCTTCTAGGCATGAAGTAGAAAGATTATATTAAATCAATTGCTAGGTCTGCTGCTATGAAAGTTGGTTTGCTATGGCATGCTGGACAATTTTTCTTGCAAGAAGCTATCTTTATAAGTCTACTATTCATTCACGTATGAAATATTGTTACCATATTTGGTCAAGTGATTATGTTATCCATTCAGAGATTCTTGATAAAATCCAAAGAATCTGCAATGTTATTGGTTCTGACTTGGTATCTCAGCTTCAGTCACTTTCCCACTACTGTAATGTCGTTTCACTATACTATTTTTATAAATATTATCATGGTAATTGTTCTGATGATCTTTTATCTATGGTAGCTAGAATTCATAAATTTAAACACAGTGCTAGCTTGTCAACAAGATCTCATCACTTTATAATTGAAATGACTACATGCTACTCTAAGTTCTATGCTAAGAGTTTCTTCTCTTACACTTCTTGTTTGTGGACTTTTCTTCAGGCTTCTTGCTTCAACTCTGATCTTCAAAAGTTTAAAGGCAATGTAAATTCTTACTTCTCGTCTTCTTAATTCTTGTTCTTTTATTGTTCTTTCTCCCTAATAGTGCATGTCTTTTTTTAAAATTCACCCACACTCAATAGTCCCTTGCATATCAGAGGTTTTATTACTTTACTTGTAGGAATAATGATATGCAAGTCTAGTTTGGCATAAGGCCAGATGTAGGGGCACCCAGTCAGGATCAGTTTTTCTATAGTAATTATGGTATGCCAGTCTAGTTTGCTAACTATTGTTCCATGGTAAGGTGGCCTTCTTTATTGGCAATTTACTAATGATTAAAAAAAAGAAAAAGAAAAGAAAAGAAAAAAAAATAATCTAAGTGTTTTTATCTATTTAATACATGGTTCTTAGATTTAATTTGTTATGAATAAACAAAAACATATTAAGAAGACTTTAGTGCAAACAGTTTGTCCAACTTTGGTGGCTGCTTGCCCAGTTGAGAACAGAAAATAAGAGGAGTTAGCAGGTATTATAAGATGTCCTTGTTGGGATAAAGTTTTCCTTTGTGAGGCAGAGGAAGACGAGGAGAGCGTAAACAGAATTTGCAGTTTGTTTGATGCTTCTGTGTATGAAATACTGTGACTGATAGATGGTTACAAAGAGATCAAACAGACAATTTTCTGTTGTAGACATTTAAAGTCCTTTCCACAAGGCACAAAGACACTTTTACAAACATGTTGATCAGAGTATACAAGTGTGAGGAAATTGGGGGTGGGGGAATGAAGGTAGAGAAAGGGCAGGTGTTGTGTTCGGGGCGGATGATGATGATGATGATGATGATGATGATGTTTAGCTAAATATACAGCATCTTCAGGTATGAGGCTTCTCACTGTAGAATTTAGAGTTGGTTAATGAAGAAGATGTCAATTAACTAATAACAAGGGAAGGGCATTTTGCTTCTCAGCCCATCCAAATAAATCCTTTCTTTCTGGTGACAAAATGTAGCAGAGCCCTGACCATTTCATTTACTGTCCAGAGAACATCACTCGTAAACCATTAGGAGAAAAAACAGTTTTTCAGAGATGTTACAAAGAGATGAAGCAAATTAAAAACCAAAAGAATAATTTGGAAAAAAAAAAAAAAAAAAAAAATTGTCCAATCTTTGTTGATATAGATAAACATTTCTGCTAATCTATACAGCCATCTCCTTCACAAACATGCAAAACTAAACTTTCCATGGTTGAACTTCCCCTCTGAATTGTTATATGTTTAATTAAAAATGACTGACAAGGAATGTTTCATTAATTTTTCCAGAAATCTTACAGGTTTCCTTTTTGCTGGAGATAAAAAATGAAACATGTTCCATAATTGGAGTAGATAGTCTAAACTATCGCCCAGTTCACACTCCACCCATGTCTATTGAACAGGTGAAGAGGCTCATCCCTTGTTCACTGTTTAGGATGTGGTTTCCGACTTTCTCTTTTCCAATCTTTTCATTATTACATAGCCCCCTGCACCTCATGATATGATTAAAAAAAAAAAAATTTTTGACTTTCCAAGTGCTTTCAGCATCCTCACTGGCCATTCTCAAGGATGTCATATTGCCAGTGTTGTTATTTTATGTTCATATTTTGACTGTAACGTAATTTATTTTGTGTTTTTGACAAGGAATGTTCTTTAAATGATACCACGTGATGCATGTGAATGGAAATCACAAGAGCATCTTTCTATTTTAAAAATATTTTCAAAACTCCATTTCCACTGTTAAAGAATGTAAGGCTGATGGTAGGTGTAAATTGTTTGATATATAGTGCCTCTCTTATAGTGAACGTTGAAAAGTTAATAACTCTGGTACATTTTTACACTCCTTATCTCCAGCAAAAAGGAAACATGTAAGAATACTGGGAATATTAAATAAACAATTAAGAGAATCTTCCTTGTTATATGTGTGTGTGTGTGTGTGTGTGTGTGTGTGTATATATATATATATATATATATATATAATGGCTGTCCACTTGTATTCAAGGATACTTGTCTACCAGGATGGCTAGCTAACCCCCACTGTAGACACCTGCTGAGACACACTTGTGTTGGTTCAACAGACACAGAGCTCACCTGTGGTTTATACTGCAATTATGTTGAGTGGACCTTAGTTACAGTTTCTGGGAGAGAGCACGTTATCTAGTGTGAACAATAGTCTGAACAAGGCCAAGACACTCAAACCCTTGGTATCATGATGACTTGTAACTTTGAGCTAGCACAACCATTGACGACTTCTCAAAGAGAGACATCTACCCAATTTCACTCACAAGGCTTGGGTTAATCCGTGGGATGGTTTTCAGGCACTTTTCAAAGGTGCAGCACATTGAGATTGCCTCTCCTAGACTGATACCATCAAGAAGTCATCTTCTTGACAGATTGAGCATGGTGAGATTCGAACCTGGGCTTCCTAGTCAGAAAGCAAACATTCAAACCACTCAGGACCATGCCTATATATATATATAGGCATAATAATATATATATATAGGCATAATAATATATATAATATAGGCATAATATATATATATATATATATATATATATATATATATTATTTAAAGTCAACTCTGATCTTCTATTAGTTAAATGCAATGTCAATCGTTATCTCTTTTTTAATACCTATCTTTTTATTGTTCCTCCTCTTAAAAGATTTTTTCTCATATTCTTTCACACTCAGTGAACCCTTACATCTTGGTGCCTTTATTGCCCTGCTTGGCTTGAAATGATTAAAAACAAAATTCTATTAATAATACAGTGATATTATCAATAGTTTCATTTCTATAATATACATTTGGCTCAAGCTCTCTCTTCTCAACTCCTTGCTGGTTTAAATGATAATTCTCAAGTAAAGTAGCCATTACAAGTATGATGCTAACAGAAGTGATGATTATGTCTATATCTTTTGAGAAGGCAATTCTTTTTAAAGAGATTTGAACCTAAATCACAGTGGGGGGGGGGGGGGTATAAATATATTAAAAAAAGAAAAAAGAAAAAAAGGGCATTCATCAAATGTGCTAATCCATTTTAATTGATGTACATCATTGACTTACAAGTACCAGGCTACATCAATATTTGAATTTACTATGCTTCCTTAAATCAGCTTTGATAATAAAATCCTAAATTTTTACTGCTCTCTTACCACTTGGATCAGTCACTGAATCTGTTTTATATACAACTTAAAAGGAAAAACTAAAAATTGTCATAAAATATTCAGAGTAAATGATGGCATAAATTTTTATAAGTAGTAAAAAGTTTGTAAAAAGAGATTTTTATCCTAAATTCTATTTTGTGTGTGTGTGTGTGTGTGTGAGGAGGGAGTTGCATAAGAATAAATTTACCCAATTGAGCTGTGGAGAGATAGAAAGTGTCTTTCAAGCAATTTAGTAGTCTATAACCCGAGAGTTACTTAGGCAAGTACACCAGTAAATGGGAAATTATTATTGCATCCAAGTTTATCGTAGACGTAATAATTTATTATAAGCTGCAAGTGTCACAAAGATGCTTCAAATACAGTTCACTATTTTATTTCTTTCTCAAATACACACACTTTCACTCTCTCTCTCAAACTTTCATATATTTCCACTCTCTCTAACACACACACACACACACACACTTTTACTCTCTCTATCACACACTTTCACTCTGTGTCCCACTTCCACACTTTCTCTCACACTTTCACACTCTCTCTCTAACACTTCCACACACACTTTTACTCTCTCTCTCTCATATGCTTTCGCTCTCTCTCACACTTTCACACTCTCTCTCTAACACTTCCACACACACACTTTTACTCTCTCTCACACTTGCTTTCACTCTCTCTCTCTCACTTTCACTATCTCACACATTTCCACTCTCTCTAACACACACACACTTTTACTCTCTCTCTCACACATTTTCACTCTCTGTCCCACTTCCACTTTCATATACTTTCTCTCTCACAATTTTACTGTCACACACTTCTACTCTCTCTAACACACACACACACTTTTACTCTCTCTCTCTCTCAAACACAAACCCTTTCACTCTCTCTCTCACATGCTTTTGCGCTCTCTCTCTCTCTCTCAAACTTCCACTATCTCACACGTTTCCACTCTAACATACACTTTTACTTTCTCTCATACACTTTCACTCTCTCACACACAAATTCACATTCACTCTTTCTCTCACAAATTCACTTTCTCTCAAAAACACACACACACTTTAACTCTCTCTCTCTCTCCCCCCTTCTAACTGCAACTATTTGTTGAGGGCAATAAACATCTCAGCTTAGGAACCACTTAGAAGTACATGCATGACGTTCGAAGAAGGCATGCAAGAAAAGAAAAATGACACAATATGGCTTATTTTAATGGAATCCAAACAGAATGATTTTCAGATTAACATTTAACCTTTCGTTTGTAGTCACTTTTCATGGAAAATAAAGTAGATTTCAGCTTATATGTGTGATGGTCGATGGCAGACTTATTAGGATGGTTCAGGTTTTTAAATACCTGTACCATAGTTTAGGTCTGTGAGGAAATACAAGATCCATAGGATAAGCATATGTGTGTGTGTGTGTGTGTGTGTGTGAGAAAGAGAGTGCACAGACTGGGGTGTGTGAGGTACAGAAGAAAATGACAATGTGCAGGAGTGGGGAGATAATCTACCATTAGATACAGTGAAAATAAAAACTAGCCTTCAAGGTTAGCTTGGTGCTTATGGTATGAGGTGGGGGACTAAAAAGTCTAAGGTTTAATCCTTGATTGAGCAAAACTTGAAAATAGAATAGTTTAAATACAGAAAATGATGTGAATTCATCTTAAGGATTGGCAGTTTATGTTGTTTCTACAAAAGGATATGCCTCCAATCCTTGGTACACGTTGCTCATCTTATACAGAAAGTAAACCTAATGAGAATCTCGAGAGAAACATATACAAGGTGTATTATAGCCTTGCCTACTCATTCTATTAGAATCTCTATATAAACATATACAAGGCGTATAGACTTGCCAACTCATTCTATGAGAATCTCTATATAAACATATACAAGGCATATAGCCTTGCCAACTCATTCTATGAGAATCTCTATATAAACATATACAAGGCATATAGCCTTGCCAACTCATTCTATGAGAATCTCTATATAAACATATACAAGGCATATAGCCTTGCCAACTCATTCTATGTGAATCTCTATATAAACATATACAAGGCATATAACCTTACCAACTCATTCTATGTGAATCTCTATATAAACATATACAAGGCATATAGCCTTGCCAACTCATTCTATGAGAATCTCTATATAAACATATACAAGGCATATAGCCTTGCCAACTCATTCTATGTGAATCTCTATATAAACATATACAAGGCATATAACCTTACCAACTCATTCTATGTGAATCTCTATATAAACATATACAAGGCATATATATATATATATGTATATTTCATTACATTTATAATTATGCTAGTGCAATGTGCATTGTGGTGCAATGGACGTCTGCTCAAAATGAAAAATTGGAGAGCCAAGTTCAAATTTCAGTTGAATTCATTGCATTCACTGATGTGCAAATATCCTTGGGAAAGGTATTAATCCATCTCTTCTTCCTCCAGCTATGGGTTAAATAGCTGAACAGATTGGGTTTCTATAGCCTTGCTTGGCAAGCAGTCTACCACAAAAGGAAGTGGCAACCTACTGCTGGAAAATCTCCTGCCTAGTCAGTCATGGATCGAAAGAGACATGATTGCCCAAGCATGTATCACGTATGGTATTTAACTGAATGAATTATGCTAGGCAGTTCTTTTTGGGGTAATCTATTTTACACCTTTATAAGTCTACCATTCGTTCATGCACTGAATATTGCTGCTCAGTCTTATCTGGTACATCTGGAATACATCTTGAGATTCTTGACAAAATAAAAAAATTTGCAATGCTAAAAGCCCTGACCGAGCATCTCAGTTTCAATTACTTTGCCACCTTAAACGCCAGTCAGTCAGTTAAGTGCCATACGTGATACACGCTTGGGTGATCATGTCTCGAAAGAGACATGACTGACTGGGCAGAAGATTTTCCTGCAGTAGGTTGCCATTGCTTTCTTCGGTAGACTGGTTGCCAGCCAAGGCTATAGAACCCAATCTGTCCTGTTATTTAACCCATAACTGGAAGGAATAGACGGATTAATACCTTTCCCAAGGGTATTTTCATGTAAGTGAATGCAATGAATTCAACTGGAATTCGAACTCAGCACCCCGATTTCTCGTTCCAAGCCGATATCCACTGCACCACAATGCACATCCTTAAGAGTACCTTTTCTATAAATAATTTCTGGAAATTGTTCTTTTTGGTACTTTCATGAATTTATATATAGTATTAGATTGGCAGCTAGGACTCATCAGTTTAGAGTTGAAGTTACTAGATGTGACTAAGTTCCATTCTAACAGAGTTTTCTCTCACGCTTCTCACCTTTTGTGAAGCACTCTTCTTGCTTCCCTGTCAACTATCATCTTCAAAAGTTTAAATAAAATCTCAATTGTCATTACAGGACAGGATTCAAGGAGACTTTCTTGAATCTTATCTTTTTTTATTATTCTTTTTTTTTTAAATCATTTCACCCCAAGCAAGGCATTCCACTGCCACTATTGCGCTTGAGGCTACATAGGGGAAGGTAAATAGGAAGAGTGGTTAGATATAGGAAATGTCAGAAGGGGGGGTGATAGATAGTTGGGTGAGTTGGAAGAGTGTTTGAAAGAATGGAAGTTAGTTTGTTAGGAGGTGTCTATTGACCTTACATTTAAACTCCTGGAGATTGTAGCCGTCGGGGAAGCAGTCATGTGGAAGGGAATTCCACAGCCGAGAAGTGCGAGAAAAGAAACTGTTGGAGTAGAAGTTGCGGTTGCATTTTATCGGTTTCACTGTAAAAGGGTGGGATCTAGTTGCTAATCTAGTATCTCATGCAAATTCGAACTTAGGGGGCACCAGTGATCTAAGTTCATCGGAGCAGAAGCCGTGAAAGTATTTCTCCCTGATAAAATTTTTTGTTTCTTTCACTCTTAGTAACTCCATGTGTCTTAGTGGCTTTCTTACCCTGCTTGGGGTGAATGATTAAAAGAAAAAATAAAATAAAAAAAATTACTTGTTTCTTGCATTTTTTTATTGATTGGATCAAAAATTCTCTCTATTATAATAAAGGTCATTGCGTATAATATATCCCTCCCCTCTTGCTCAGGAGTTTGGAGAATTTGTTTTTA